>CM024241.1:17837594-18397833 GCA_013421045.1 Propylea japonica | reverse complement strand
TCGTCTGGTACGGCCTCAGGAAGAAACGGGGCAAATTCATAAACCCCTGTATCTCGGCTACGCAGACAGTGAGACCCAATAAATGGAGTATCTCTAGAACCGTCTTGGTGCCACCTATGCACCTGTGAAGTATTTCCCTTTCCCAATGAAACACCCTGTATAACATATGAAGAATGCGTCTTACTTTTTTTTAATTTTTGTGAATTTTAAAAATGTGAAAACGTTCCTGGGTAGAAGAAACAAAGAAGAGATTGGCGGTGGACACTTTTGTAGAACATAGAAAAACAAATATATGTAGTTTAATATTCTCTGAACACTATTTTTTTCGGCTAAAATTCATAAAAAATATTACGTCTATCCCTTCGATAGCGAAGAATCAAGAAAATGAATTATCATCCGAGAATATTGGATTCCCAAGAAAAAATAAAATCGAGTGTTCTTCACAAAAATCTGAAAAATTGCTACAGATAAATAGCCAAACAGTTGGCTGAATTATTTCATTCATGTATAATTGATCCCCTTAATATGAATAGAAAAGAATTGTCCCGTCCCGCACCCTTTCAAGATACATACCCTTGAAAGAAGGGTAAGCGATTTTGACACCATTCAGAAACACATGTTTGTAATTCGCATGGTGGTTGTAGGCAAGCCGATGATCTCTACGATGTTTTTCTGGGCAGTAGCGTAGATTATTGTTGGTAACGTCGGATGCTGAGGGAATCAGCTGATACCTACTTTTTTATGATATGACAATCGGATGCAATAATAATTTATTGAAGCTAATGATTATTAGAAAGAGTTTTTTTCCTGAGTTTATTGAATACCTACCTAGTTATGTTCAACGATTGAGTTTAAAAATATATTTTTAAACTCAATGGTTCAACTACAGAAATCGTGTAGTTTACTCGAAGCGGAATTCTAATACTAGTAGTAAATTTATTTCATTGCAATAAGCAATTCTAATAAATTGCGGTTAAAATCGTAAAACTATAATAATTTTCTTTTCACTTTGTGAATGGTGTCGATCTATGCATATTATACACACTTACTCAACAATTCGTAATGAAGTTGTAACAAATTTTGTTACCAAACTATTAAACAACGATCAGAAAGTTTATGCAAAGTACTGCCATGAGTTTTCAATGAATAATTTGAAATTGAAGTGAATTTTGAAGTTTGGAATAAATAAATCGAAATTTGTCAAATCATGGAAAATTTTCATATCCAACTAATTCATTAATATTATTTCATTTCTCGATTTTCAGCTTTGAATAAGTACCACAAGACCGATCATAAGGCTCGAATTCGAATAGATGCGACAAGAAGTCCAAGAGTCCACTTAGCAGTGGCGTAGTACATTTAAGTAGGATGAAAACTTGATTGATTTTGAATTGAAGCATTTTTGTAACGATTCGGTGTTAACAGTAATGAGTTAATCAATGTAGTAGAAATAATTATTTTGAAACCGTTTTTTGAGGAGGTCCTAAATGAGGCTTCATGAATTCGGAACCCAGCATTATTTATAAATCTGAAATAAAATATTCCATATGAAGAATGCGTGTAACCGAAATAGTTCTGCTTGTCCTTCCGTGAAACTTTCTAACACAAGGAGTAAAGATTTTAAATTTTCAAAGTACGTGTAAGTCTTACATATATCCGCTAAGTACTTCATTGGGTCAAATTACACGAGTATTTTGGGAGTATATAAAATTTTTTACTATATTTTCGAAAATTTATACATTCGACCAAAATTATGTAGCAGAAAGCTGACGCGTAAAATTCTTCTAGATTTCATGAGGATCGTGTGATTAGAAAATAAAAAGCATGTTCTATCCGTACATTTCAATTCTGTTCATATTTTCCCCGAAGGTTTTAGCACAATACATTCGACCAAAGTGAAATTTTGGCGGATTAGAGAAAAAAGAAGACATCGTCAAAAGTGCAATATTTGAGGAGAATCGTTTGATGAAGGGAATTGAATAAGTATATAGCTATTCCCGAAACATTGCATAAAGCACTGTCGAGCATGCATGAATGAACAATCGCGCGAAATGTTTCGAATACACGTCAGCGTTTTTCTCGATCATTCCATTTTCTACTATAATTTCGAACTTGCAAACGAAATCGACATGATATTTGATATTCAGGAATGAAAGAATGGTAGGTACAAAAATTCGTATAAAATTATCCAAAATGATGTGATTAATTATAGAATATTGCAAAAAAAGATGTTGGAAACGAAGCCTTGAAAAGTTAAGTGACATTTTATAGTGACAAGTACTGAAGCTTCTGATAAACTTCAGGTGCCTTAACTTTCCGCACCGGCCCTGTATACTAGTAAAGGTGACAGTCTGTTCGTATTCGTTAGTTGTTTCTCATTGCAGTCTTTATGGGAAACATCCAAGCATTAGGGTATAGTTGACATTTCACATCTAATTATAGGTTTCACTTTTAGGTTCTGTGTGTTATCGAAAAAAATTTGTTCAATTGGGTGAAATAGTTATTTATTATACAAGGGGAAGAAGTATTAGATTTCAGCTCGAGGTCATGTTGTCAAAAAACCGTGAGCTAAAATCTAATATTTTTCCCGTGGTTAATGCACTATTTTTTCTGTGACAGGAAAAACGACCATTCAATAGGGAAAGAAATATAACTTTTCACGAAATTACTTTTTGCCCCGGCAAAAAGTGAGTAATTTCGTAAAATAGTATATTATATTATAAGGATTAAAAGTGCATATTTTTTTTACGAGCTATATTTGCAGTTGAGCGAATGCAAAATTGCAAGTTAAAATAGGCACTTTTAGTCCGAATAATATATATTATTTTTTCTCCAACCAAGTCAAAATTACAATGAATTGGTTTTAGTCAAAAATCGTTAATAATTTGGTTATAAATTTGAACACATACTAATGACAGTGATTGTCAAGTAGACGCAAAAATCCAATTTACGTTTTTAATCCTAGGATTAAAAGTGTTGCTAAGTAACGAGTGAATTTTTGTACGGTAAGGAAATTTATGACTTTTGCACCTGAAAATAGTACAAAAATGTCAACATTTTTTGATGGTTGGAGAAAAAGTTATATTTTGTGATCTGTCAAGAGATATAAAATGTCAAATTTTTTCCCGTCACAGAAAAAAGTTAAACTATGTACTATTAATTGAACTAATGCGATGTTTCTAAATCTGATATCATTAGATGTGGATTTATATAAATCAAAAAGTTTAACCAACTCCTTTCGATAATTCGATGAACTTGTACCATTTCTCGATTAGTCATACATTAAGGGGAAAGTTAGCCCAGTGCTTCGTTTTTTTCTTTCCACAAATGGATAGAAAAATTTCGTGCTGAAATTGCAAAATTTAATAAAATTCAAATTCAACAATTCTGTTTTTCTCAATGATACATAGACAAAAAAGCACTGAAATCATGCAAATTTTCGAAAGAAGTAGAAATTGGAGAAAATTCAGTCAAGCATTTTATTCTCGATACCTGAATATTTTGAAACATACAGGGAGTCACAAAAATGAGACTGTACAGGATGGGTAAAATTGGTGATACATGAACCACAACTTTTTAACCGATTTTCGATATTTACGATAACAGTTTTTGACACACCCTATGATAATATTTCTGAAATTCAAAAGAAGCATGACCTTTCCACATTCTCCTCATTTGTGTTATGAGAACGGTTGACGCTCAGGATGTTGGGAATAAGAGAATTAACATAATACTGACTACGAATATTTGACTTCTTTCCGTTTTTTTTTCAATATTTAGAAAACTATTTGAATGAATACAATGGTTTCAACAGAAATGTATGTAGCATTGAATACTCAATCACACAAGAAACGCAAAAATTGAAAAAAAATTTTTAACAAATTCTTTTTCGCTCCTTGTATAACCGGGAGTGTTCAGGCAAAATTTTTTTTAGCTCCGTAGAGATTTTCGAACAATATCATAATCCCAATTTTCAGATTACAATTATGTCCAGTTTACCAGGATCGTCTAATAGGCACTCGTACTTGGGAATCTTTGTTTATTTTCGAAACGGAAAAATAGGACTATTCTTTCAAACTATTGCTTCCATAAGAAAAAACACAACTTCATGTTATAGCGCGCAGCAAGAAAACCTCTCAGAAAAAATCAGAGTACGCCACTCGATTGATATCGAAAGAGTGTCTATATAATGTTTTTATTTCAACTTCCTAGCACAAACAGAAATGGGAATAATGACGAAAGTTGAAATCGACCAAATTTCAAAACTGGCCTATAAAACTTTTCCAAAAATTCCTTGGCTGCTCCATTTAGAACCGTATGAAATTAAAAAGACCGAAATCACAACACAACCCAGAGACAATTCAGCAAAGAAAGGAATTTCAATGACAGGTTAAAAAATTCCACAAAATTTAATTTGTTTTATATCTACATATTCTACATACTTCAAATGTGTTATTATTATTCTGAAATATATTCAAGAAATATTTGGACTGTACTGCACTGGATTGAATACCCCTGTTACACATAAGCGCCCAAAAACTACTCTGCATGCAATAAATTAGGAACCTTCGACATTTACGATCGTCATCAAAGAATAACCGCGGCCGGCGCTGCTGGTTCGCACATTCAGACCTACTACCTAGATTGATATGATGATATACAGGGTGTCCCAAGTTCGAATTCTTACAGACGTTTCTGGAGAACTAGACATATTTGAAAGCTGGAAAGTCGGATTATGAAATATCTCGAAATTGTCCACCGAGCTTGAATATATTTGGAGCCTGAGCACGCCCTGTTATACAAGGAGTGAAAATAAATTATTTTTTTAATCTTTTCGTTTATATGATTGAGTATTCAATGCTGAATACATTTCTGTTAAAACCATTGGTTGATACATTCGAATAGTTTTGAAAATATCGAAAAAAAGGTTGAATTCAAATACCCATTCGTCGTCAGTATTAGATATGTTCATTTCCTCTTTCTCAGAATCCTAAGCGTTAACCGTTCAAAGTAGAAGAATGTGGAATTATGCTTCTTTTGAACTGTATATTTTTGAAACGAGAAAAAGTCATTTCAAACTATTCCTTCCAGGGCACTGGAACGGCAATAAGGAGTTCGTGGGTTCGAGTCCCGCCCGAGGAAGGCCTCTTTTTTAGAATTCAATTATCCGTCTGCATGCCATCAAATCATTTTCAAATATTATTTTTTTATTTTTTTCACGTGAAAAATAATAAGGTTATACATTAAATGGAAACTTCCACCAGGAAATGTCCGAAAAACGGGAAAATAGCAATTTCGAATTCTGGAAAAAATGGCATGGCACATAAATAAACTAGCAAAAGGCTTGTTTGCGATAATTTTTCGGCATTTCCCACGTATGCAGAAATTCATCATAGAATTTACTTTCATTTGTATGTTTTCACAGACGATAAGAATTTTTACAGTGGTATGAAATATAGGTACCTAGAGTGCCATTTGAGGAAAAATTTTTCCATTTCTGGTTTTCCGATTAAACTATTCATATTTCATTTACAATAATGACATTATACTCACACAAAAAAAATTTCATATCGAAAAAAGGAAGGATTTCGATAATTTCAATAAAATATTGATCCAAAAAAATACCTAATCGTCATTAGAAACAAATAAAACAGTCAGTTTGACATCTTCCATAATTTTAATCAGTAAGGTGTAAGGTCCTAATAGTATATTTTAAAATCGCCTCCTTTATGCGGTCCCCATATTTACCACTGTTGTTTTGCTGGTGGTCCTAATAAGTATCCTCGTAGCAATGTATATTTCAAAATCGTCCCCATTTATGCGGTCCCCATATTTACCGCTGTGTCTATTTTGGCTGGTCCCGATATGTACCGGAGTATAAATGGAATGAAAAAATCGATATAATTCCGTTTTTGCAATATACATAAGCAAATGAGCGATAATGTACACTTCCAAATGCAAATGTATATCAATGTATGCGGTCCAAACGATATATACGTTCGGTCCCCATATGTCCCGCTGCATGTAGATATTATATTATATATTAATATATATATATATATAATATATATATATATATAGACGTATTCGCGACCTACAGCCAGAAACGCCATACGCCGTTACCCTTGTCAAGCCAAAATCATTTTTACGAAGCCCGGGTCGGGCTTCGTAAAATTCACGTGTATATTTTCTACAGGAGCTTTGTACTGCCTCACTGAGTCTATATACAGAATTTTCGTATGGGCCGAAAATCGACAAATTTTATCGCAATATATACACGTTTATTTCATGCCATCCACCTGTAGGTGGTGCTGCGACGCTAGCGCGTGTAAATATATACATCTGGCGGTTTAACTCGTTCATAAGAGTCCCCTATAATTCACATTCTATAAAAGCCCGTAAATTTGACAACGTCGCATTCAATCTGGTACTGGCTCTGACTTTTTCAATTTAAAATTTGCAGATTAATTTAATTTAAGGCGCAATGGATGATTGAAGGGGGTGAAAATTAACATTTCTTATTATCTTATGTTCTTCGATCGATTAGAATTCACTAAGAAATAATTAGATGGAATCAAAATTTATCCTTACAATCTTCATGTACAATTCGAAAATTCATTGTAACAAAAAATGATATAATATTCGACTTTCATAATCAGATGTAATTTTTTTTCACCTCCTCTGACTTATGCTTGTTTGTATTCTGGAGGAACTGAACACATTTGTATCATATAGGTGGTTACACATTCGATGATCACAAAGTAGAAATAGGTGATATAGCCAACGTGTTTACTATTTAGGTCCGGATGAATACTTCTGAGCTCATTGAGAAAATATTAATTGATGCAATATTCGATAATAAATGAATTTTCCTTTCTTTCATGAGGATATAACCAATTAATATTGGAATGAACGAGAAATCTCTTGATATTTTCTGAACTAATCGTCCGTGACAATGAAAACAATTTTCTTTGCTTTCTCGTAGTATGAATTTGATTTCCAAAACTTCATTTAGGTTTATTCGTGAAATTAAGCTGATGCGATAAAATTGCTGGAGTTGGAATGAAAAATCATATTATTTGAAACCTTATGTTCAAAAACCGCCAAATTTCGTTGCGTCTTCTTGTGAATTTTTACTTTGTTGACGTCAATTACATGTTTTTTTCGTTGATTACATTATCAAAAGGGCATTAATTATCCAGACATTATTTCTATGCCGTTAACTTTCGAGTCTGGTGGATATCATTTATTTTGTTAATTTTATACCTTCAACAGAATTCAACGAAATAAAAAATTAAGAGACATGTTTGACATTTTAGCTTTCCTTTCGAGAAATTCTGAATTGAAATTGCACCTGAAGTCATGAAATATCCCAAATAAAATAGGAAATAATGTATTTTCACAATTTACTTCTTAATCATATTTCACACATACAGGGTGATTTTTTTAAGTGTTTCATTAGACGTTTCCGAGGAAGGAATTGTAATAGAGATTCAAGATTTTGGATTTTCGTTTTAGAGTACATGAACTTCAATTGTAAAATATTTTCAAGAGGAATCTACTCAGGTTTCACCGAAACGAATGTAACTTCGTTATTTCAAATGCAACAACCCTGTATATTTATACATATTCGAATTCTTCGTTCGATTCTTCACTGATTGATGTATGATATGTGCAACCACTCAAGCGGTTCTTGAATTATAGCCTGATTATCAAATTTTTTTGAAAAAAAGGTTATCACAAATTAGTGTCCATATCTTCAAAATCCCTCATTACAAGAATTTCTTTTTGCAAAAGTGGAACAAAAGAAAGTACGCTGATGCTGTTTTCTTTTATAACTTATGAGGAAATATTATACAGGGTGTTCTGAAAAGTGCCTCAAAGTGAGCCTCAATAAAACTATGAATCTAACTTTTTTCAAATGGCAACCCTATAATTTTGTAATTCCAATCGATTGCTCTTCAAAACCAGTTATAGTGTCTCGAACGTTTCATGCCTCTAAAATCAGTATTATTTATATTATTATTCAATAAAATTCGAATTTCACGATTAAAGACAGGTTTCGCACAGTTTGTAAGCTTGCATTTTTGAAGTAGCTATGTTAGGAACTGTCATTCTTAATTTTTCTTACAGATCAAGCACTAAGCATAACATGCAATAATAATTTCACTGGAATGATATATCAAGGGTATGTTTTTTATTTGCGGCAAATGTAACAAATTCGTAGAACAGGTAATAAGAATTCAACGAACGAAATTCACATTACTGACTTTAACGGAATCAAAGTTCAGGAGGTATCAAAACAATTTTCTACGTACTGGAAGCCTTAGCCCTAAACGGACACGAGTGAATACAGTAATAGATAATGAATGATCTGTAAAGGTTGATGCTCACTATGGACGAGACGAGACGAGACGAAGCGAAGAGTGTTTTTCGCAGGCACGATTTGCACTGAATCAAATGGGTAGACACTCACATAGAAGGCGCGAAGCGAAGATCAGAATCGTTAGGCGTTAGGTCCCAGGCGAACTAACGCGTTGTTCGTCTCGTCTCGTCTCGTCAAGTGAGCGTCAAACTTTACTGTATTCACACGATTCGTTTTAGGTTGATGCTTCCACTACGGAGAAATTGTTTTGATACTTCCTGAACTTCGATTTTGTTAAAGGTGGTAAATTTGGATTTCTTTCGTTAAAAGTTCTGAATACCCTTTCTAATATTTTGTTACATTCGCCATAAATGGAGGAGATATTCAATACATCACTGTTACCATAATTCATATTTTGCATAGTGCCCGATGGATCAAAAAAGTATAAATGACAGTTCTCTAAACAGTTCAAAATGCATATAAATCAACAGACACAGCCTTCTTGGAAATTGCTATCCTAATAAATGCAGGTTAGACTAAGAAACCTGAAATTCTAACTAGTTTTTGACGAGCCATCGATTGGAATTACAAAATCATAGGGTTGCCATTTGAAAAGAGTGAGATTTTATAGTTTTATTGAGGGCTCACTTTGGGGCCCTTTTTCAGACATCCTGTATAATATTTCCTCATAAGTTATACAAGAAACAGTATCAGCGTACATTCTTTTATTCCACTTTCGCAAAAAGAAATTCTTGTGATGAGGGATTTTGAAGATATGACCATAATTTGTGACAATCTTTTTTAAAAAAATTTGATAATCAGGCAATAATTCAAGAACCTCCTGAGTGGTTGCACGTATCATACATCAAATGAGGTAGAATTGAACGAAGAATTCTAATATGTATAAATATACAGGGTGTTGCATTTGAAATAACGAAGTTACATTCGTTTCCGGTGAGACTGGAAGTAGATTTCTCTTGAAAATATTTTACATTAAAGTTCGTACTCTAAAACGAAACTCCGAAATCTTGAATCTGTATTACAATTCCTTCCTCGAAAACGTCTAATGAAACACTTAAAAAATTCACCCTTGTATATCGACCTAGTAAAGACATATAATTCATAACTATTATTATCTTTTCAGACGAAAACTCTAGCAATTAACATAATAATTAAATAATAATTTTTCAATCTGAATTTTTGTACCAAAAATATGTATATAACTAATGTTATGAAACGATTTGAAGATCATTGCTAAAAGTCTCAAAAAAGCAGAGTGAAGAAAAACATAAAAGGGGACACCATCATTCGAAAAGTATGAGAATATATCGAGTGAAATTTATTTTGTGAATAGAGATCGGTATACAGAATAATCATCCGAAATTGCGTGGCTATAAACAGAACATATAAAATTCAATTGGAATATTGAAAGTAGAATCTTTTTTTTCCATACCAGAACTCCCGATTCAAATGGAATTTATTTTGTGAATGAAGGTTGATATACTGAATGTTCATGCAAAATTTTGTGGGCCATAGTGTTAGCAGAACCATAGAAAATTCAATTTGAAAATTGAAAAGAAAAATATTTATATTTCCATAACAGACTATCCGATTCGAATCAAATTTTTTTGTGCATGAAAAACAGTTATACTGAATTTTTAAAAATTTTGTGGCCATAGTGTCGACAAAACCATAGAAAATCCAATTCGAATAATGAAAGTACAATCTTCATAGTTTCATAACAGGATAACTGATTCGAATTAAATTCATTTTGTGAATGAAGACTGATGTACTGAATGTTCATGCGAAATTTCGTCGCATCATCAGAACATTAATTTCTTAATTATTAATTTTTACATATTTCATTATCTGAATAATTTTCAGAATAAAATTCCGATTGTGCTGTGAGATTCTGCATGTATACAGGGTCTCTATAAATGATTGTAGCAGCGCAGTTGGCTTTGGATCATTCTCATTTTGTCGTTTTTTATGCAAACCACAGAGTTCTGTGATCATGCTATGCTCTGATTGGTTATAACCAATCTATAATTGGTATTCTGTAGCGGCAAAGTAATCCAAAGCCAACTGCGCTGTTACAATAATTTATAGAGACCCTGTATATTCGGTATCAATATCAAATCTCATGTAAAATTTTTGAGGTAATAGTCTCATTGCTCCACCAATAAACAAGCGCTCAAAAGCTCCTGCTCAGGGCTTTTCTTGAATTTTTTTATGGAGGGTACTTGTTTGTTTGTTATTCGAATTTCAAAGTCCCACAAGTGCATATACGAAAAAAATAATTATCTGACCTCGATCTATTTCATTTTCATAAAAGTCAGAGGTTTGTTGAAAAAAATATGGATTCATACACATGAACAAAAAGTGTATCCATTTGTGGCAAATCAAATCAGGGTTACGGTTCGAAAAACAACAATCCGTGAAACCTTAATAAATTGATCTGTACGAACAATCCATAGAAATATTGGTTAATCATCGCGTACTGGACATGAGAATCGAGAATATCTGAAAACTAGAATGTTTAAATGATCAATTTCCAAGCTGCAATGCAAATTAAATTCATGGAAATGTCAACCCAAAATTATGAGTCATTCCATACATTTTGAACAGAGAATATAATCGTTTAGTTTCGAATTTTATGATGGAAAAAACTCTTCATGAAATGATTGCATTGTTTCATTCATATAAGAACAGAATGAACTAATTCCATGTGAGAAAGTTTCGAATTTCATTGACAATTTCAATTTTATTTATTGTGTGAATCTTTAGTTATTTATAGAAAAAAATAACGCAAAGTGCCAATGTTCCATTTTTGGATAAAAAATGCTTAAAAAAACCTGTACATCCCTTTTCATTTAGCTCTCCTAAGATGGAAGTTACCGAAGCTAACAATAAACCGCGAAACGGAATAGTTTTTATTGATGAATCATACTTTGGCTTCCGTTGGACGCATTTCGTGTCGCGTATATCTGTTACGATCGAAAGAAAGAGAAATATAGCATTCAAATGCAAAAGCTACTAGAATATTTGGCAACACCGCCTGGGCTGGGGATGGATCTAAAATCATCTATTTTTATACAGATGGCTTAATATGTCACTAGCAGTATGCTGGGACTCTTATTGGTAGTGATAAGTCTCCAGAAATGTAATAAATTATATACTTTCCCCGCATACCCCCGCATTACACCAGGGCGTCACTTCACCTGGGGTGCGTACGGGCTTGGTAAAGATAGCCTAATGCGTATATATATATATAATATATATTACTACTGCTATGCGTGCATAGCTGGACACCCCTTTCATATGTGTATCCGTTCATGGCTGGACACCATATTTTTATGTCTTAGCGGGTATAGCTGGACCTCATCGATGCAACGTTGCCAGATTTAGACCATAATCTGGAAAATGGGGAAACGTGAATCAACATTTCTATATCTATGTATTAGGCATTGGTATGGTAGATATTGCTAAGTTGAAAGAGATCTCATCAATTTGTGTGAAAATACGCAAGGAGACTCGTAGAAGAAACAAATCTGTGGAAGCATTTTTTGGTTAGAATACCTCAGTCATTGACTGCTATGAGTGCTTTAGAAAATAAGTAACGTGAAGTAAGAATTTTTTGATGGCTTGTTCTTTATGTAATATGATTATAACTAGAAGAAGCGGAAGAAATTATGCACAGTCATTGAATACACGATTTTTGGTGCTATTTTTCGTGAACAGAATGTCATCAATCAATCTGCCAAAATTTCTGTTATTTTCAAATTTTTGGCTGAAAATGTTTTCAATCGTTTTGGTTGGACTCATTGATGAAAAATCCGTGTTCATAATCGATTCTGTCCGTTTCGGCCGTCCGTAATAACACTCGAACTGAATGTGCTAGAGAGCTGGAAATCTCAGTTAAGTGTGTTATTTGGTAAAATCAAACCGAGTGCTTCGGAGTAATGAAAGTTTTTTTTTAATAACAATTTTCAGATACATTTTTTCAAGATGTAGTTCTATCATATAATTCCATTAATATTATTTTCAACTCTGAGAAATGAATACTTTTGAAGATTGGATTTTTCAAAGTGTGAAACCTAAAATTAAGGGTTTAATGTCTTTTACTCACTACGACGAAGTGCGTGGAGTAGCAGAGTAAGACCATGTACACATTTGGCTTTCCGAAACCCTCGATTTGCTGAGGCGCGTTTCAAAGAGCATGTGGTCAAATGAATCCATCCATACCCAAACGGATCTAAACGCGTGTTCACATGTGTACAGCATCATTTGATCCACTTTGAAACGCGCGTTATGAGACGCCTAATGTGTGCTCCGGTTCGAGCCCGAAAGAAACCAAATTTTTAATTTCGATTTTTTTTTTAATGGCGACATTCAGCATTTGCGAAATGGTTAGAATAAAACCTGATTGGTTTTTATATGGATGTTACTAATATTCATGATCAAATGAAACTTTATTCTCCAGTATTACTCGACAGGTTCTATTTGCCAGCATGTTATCGATAAGCTGGATAGTCTTGGAGCATGGTATTATTTGTATGAGCTTGTACAGGAGGCCATGTCTCCACACAGTGTCGTTGGCTGCAAACAGATCCATGAAAGCGGCCGCTGTTTCAATTTTTTCTGAAATCCTGCTGTTGTTAGGCTCAGCACCTGATCTGTGCAACCTCTCTGTGGTCTGAAACCAGCCTGTTCAATAGGGACTCGTTGAAGTATTGTGCTTCCTATTCTATTGAAGATGATCCTTTCGAGGAGTTTATATATCAAGCTAAGTAGGGCGAAGGGACGGTAGCTTTTTTGGTTGGTCACTAGGTTTTCCTGGCTTCAATATAGCAATGATTTTCGACCTTTTCATTGCATGTGGGATTTTACCTTTTTCCATTATGTCCGTGAAAAACATGGCTAGCCATTTTTTGGTGTATTTTCCACAGTTCATAACAAATTCTGGATGGATTCCATCTGGTCCTGGGGCTTTTCCAGCCTTTCTGTTTTTCCAAGTAATACTGAACAACCAGATAAGCTCCACGAAGACACTTAACGACGGACTGCCACAGGGATCCGTGCTTGCCCCACTGCTTTCATATTATATATAGGTATATCCGACATGCCTGACACGAAATCCAGAAAATTCGGTTATGCAGATGATGGGGTCATAGCCACAAGACATCAAACGTTCGAGAAAATTGAAATCACCCTAACATCCTCCGACCTGAGAACACCGGGTGCCTACTTCCGCAAGTGGAGACTGAAACATCGTGCTTCCACCTATGCAATAATCACGCCGACAAGGAATTGCAGGTCTACTTCGAAGGTAACCTACTTCATCACAATCCGCACCCCAAATACCTCGAATAACCCTTGACAGAACGTTAACCTATAGAAAACACCTAGAAAACACTGCTGCAAAACTGCGAACAAGGAACAACATCCTGCACAAACTCTGTGGGACTACATGAGGATCTACTGCCGACACCTTACCTACCTCTGCAATAGGACTAGTCTACTCAGCTGCAGAGTATGGTGCTCAGGTCTGGCTTAACAGCGCACACACGCACAAAGTTGATGTACAGCTAAATGCAACAATGAGGATCATTAGCGGCGCACTAAAATCGACTCCCATCCCATGGCTACCTGTCCTGAGCCACATACCACCGCCTGATCTTCGACGCAATCTGCTCTCGTCCGGGAATTTAATAAAATGCAAGACAACCTCGAGCTGCATATACACCGGGATCTAGCTGACCTAGACAGAAGAAGACTGCACTTCAGAAGACCTCCTATGAGAACTGCGAGGGAACTGGAGGCAACCGATTTCAATCATATAGACCTCTGGGAACAGGAATGGAGGGGAGCCTGTCCAGCCCGATGTCATAATTTGCCATGCATAACAAAAACCACCTGCATATGAACAGCCCCGCAAAATATGGACATCCATCAATAGAATACGCACTGGACACGGAAGATTCGCAGACTTGCTTCACAAGTGGGGCCAAATACCAACTGCAACATGTGACTGCGGAGCGGCCAGACAAACTGTTCACCACATCATCGATCATCGACGAATGCCAGAACAGGGCCTACGGAGGTGATAGTGTTGATTTCCTGATGGCGACCAAGGAAGCGATTGAATACATTTGTCAATTAGATGTTAACTTATAAACTTATGTCGTTATACGCATGATGTTAATCTGTTAAACTTATTTTGAACTCTCTTTTAATAGATATGTGTTTATACCATACGATGAATAAATAATAAATACTTTATTCTCCAAAAAGGTGGTTAAAATCGATTCTTCCTAGAGTACGATAACTCTCGAACGGAATGAGCTAGAGTAATTAAATTTTCAGGGTAGATTTGAGGGAATATCTAGAGTGAAATTCTTGGGTGAAGTGAGTAGAAGAAAATTTTTTCATCACAATAAAATTTTCCAGATTTTTTTCTTCGATCTACTCTTTCATTATGAACTACTACTACACATCATCATCTCTCTCTCTAACAAACAAACATTTTGTGAAGGAGATTTCTCAAAATTTGTATAAATTCGCAAGTAATTTGACAAAAGCGCAAAAGCAACCTTACCTTACAGTGCTTACAACATTCTTCATGTACTTAGATAAAAATACCACCTCGTATACGAACAGAGTCCAGGCATGGACGTATTGGCATATGTTGAGGATAAATAGATACGTGCATAGCTGGACCATCTGATATATGGATTCATTGTGCATGGTCCAGCTATCCACGTATCGACATATATCAAACATATTTCGATACGTGTGCGGCTGGACCATGATGTGAAATATACAGGGTGTAACTAAATAAGTGTAAAATATTCAAGGAGGTGATTCCTCATCGAAAAAAAGGTGGGATCTTTCATATAAAGAAACTTCATTGTAGCATCCCTTGTTAAGATACAGCCCTTTAAAGGGGGTGCATAAAATTTGTATAACAATTTTTTCACAAGCACTAAAAAACTTACAATATTGAAATTAACCTGACGTTTTCTACTAGCAGCAAGACAACTTAGCCAGTAATTTATTTGGTTAACCCCATGGTTGTAAGGGGTGGAAAACGCAACCCCTAAAATTTATTTCCAATGTAACTTTTTGTCTAATCATTTGTTTACCATTTAAAAATTTGTTTCCGATAGCCTGTTTTAGTCTAATCAAAAAATGTCTCCTGGGTTTTTTACCCAAAAGAAACCAGTTCGCAGCAAAAAATTATTTTACTAACAACCACAGGGATACATCGTCATAAATGCGAACTGGATTTATGTTATTTTGTAGTTATTACCTGCATTGAACGATTAAAGGGTAATAGACAAAATTCAGTAGAAAACGCCCGGTTAATTCAATATTGTAACTTTTTAGTGCTTGTGAAAAATTGTTATAAAAATTTTATGTACCCCCTTAAAGGGGCTGTATCTTAACAAGGGATGCTCAATGAAGTTTCTTTATATGAAAGATCCTATCTTCTTTTCGATGAGGAAGCAGCTCCTAGAATATTTTACACTTATTTAGTTACACCCTGTATTATATTTGGCACTGAATAAAACTAAAAAAAGTAACATTCTTCAAATTTGGCAATGATGCAACAAAAAGAATGAAAAGTATAGAAGGCATGATTCGATTTCAATTAAAATCTATAGAGATCAAAGATTCGAATGAATTAATGAAAATATTGCAAGTTTCAAAGAAACTCCAGACGTAGAAAAATTTTTTTATTTTTTGCCATCCGTTAACACCATAGCACTTGGACACACATCTCCTGGGTAAGTTCTTGGAATCTACAGGGTGTTACATGAGTCATTGGCCATAGCCAATGTGTGGTGGATGCAGGTCACCCAGGCCGTTCAGAAAAGTTGCTTTTTTATATCCTAAGGCTATTAGTTTCAGGGATAAGAGGTGTTTCATGAACATTGCCTTAAATTTGCGATAGCCATAACTCTGGAATGCAGGTCCGATTACGATCAAATTCTATGACTTTATTATTCACTTCAAAAAGCTCTTTCAAACAGCTTATGAAATATCAATTTTTAATTTTTTTGGGCAATACTCAGAATATCTATATTTTTCTTTCACAAGCCCCAAAATTCATATTTTTCACATCACTCACGCAAGTTTCGTTAGTACCTATCATGAAAATAGTATATTATTACATGAGGAGGAGAAGTGACACTTTTTATGACGAGCCTGGTAATTGAACCGAGGTGATGTTGGCTCCCGGCCAACCAGCTCCAAGCGCGCGCGCATATTCCACCACGGTCAAGTGGTAGCGCGGCGTAGGATGATTTGTTTTACGGTTAATTTCTGGGAATGCCACATCGGAAGTGATCAAAGTTATACATAGTAATAAATTGAACAATTCGAATATATTCTTCATTTAATTTCGACCACATTAGGGAAAAAATCGGTATATATACTCGTAGGAAACAATTTATTGAAGTTTCATTATTATGAGAAATCCGGCCAAGAATTCTGATGAATGGAGGGGAGGGCATCATTCGACCTATTTCGGAAGAAATTTTCGTTCAATTCTGCGAACTCTAAACCCCCGAATCCAAGGATTCAATTCCACTCTTTTAGTTTCGCTGTTGACTCGATCACAGAAAACCATTTTTTTTTTCTGTTTGGGATGTCCGGCCAAAAATTCTGAGAAATGAATTCGATAGGGCATTATACAAATTACTTCTGACGTAATTTTCATTCGATTCCTTGCACCACAGACCCCCAGCTCCAGGATCGAACTTGAGATTTTGAAGTTTTACTGTTAACATGATCGAATAATAATTTTTTTTTTGTATTTCGGAGGTCCGGCCAAGAAATCCAGTATATGATGTTGTTAGGGCATAATATAAGCTACACCCAAAAAAATTTTTGTTCGTTTCGGAGAACCCCACACCCCCAGCTCCAAGGATCAAATCTGAAACTCTCTCGTCTCGCACTCGATATGAAAATATTTTCTTTTTTTTTGTGGTTTTTTCGGGAGTCCGGCCAAGAATTCTGTTGTTTGGATTTCATCGACTATAACATGAGTTATATTGGAGAAAAATTTCGTTGAATTCTGAGAACCTGCAACCCTAGTTGTGAGGATCATTTTCAACACTTTTTCGTTTCGCTGTCGACTCGATCGCAAAAATCCACTTTTTTTTCTGTTTGGGATGTCCGGCCAAAAATCCTGAGAAATGAATTCGATAGGGCATTATACAAATTACTTTCTGACGTAATTTTCATTCGATTCCTTGCACCACAGACCCCCAGCTCCAAGGATCGAACTTGAGATTTTCCAGTTTTACTGTTAACATGATCGAATAATAATTTTTTTTTTTGGATTTCGAATGTCCGGCCAAGAAGTCCAGTGAATGATGTTGTTAGGGCATAATATAAGCTACACCCAAAAAAATTTTTGTTCGTTTCGGAGAACCCCACACCCCCAGCTCCAAGGATCAAATCCGAAACTCTCTCTCGTCTCGCTCTCGATATGAAATATATTTTCTTTTTTTTTTGTGTTTGTTTCGGGAGTCCGGCCAAGAATTCTGTTGTTTGGATTTCATCGAGTATAACATGAGTTATATTGGAGAAAAATTTCGTTGAATTCTGAGAACCCTGCAACCCTAGATGTGAGGATCATTTTCAACACTTTTGGTTTCGCTGTTGACTCGATCGCAAAAATCCATTTTTTTTCTATTTGGATGTCCGGCCAAAATTTTGAAAAATGAATTCGACAGAGCATTATACAAATTACGTCTGACGTAATTTTCATTCGATTCTTTGCACCACACACCCCCAGCTCCAAGGATCGAACTCGAGATTTTCAAGTTTAACTGTTTACACGATCGAATAATATTTTTTTTTTGTATTTCGGAGGTCCGGCCAAGAAGTCCAGTGGATGATTTTGTTAGGGCATAATACAAGCTACACTCAAAAAATTTTTTGTTCGTTTCGGAGAACCCCACACCCCCAGCTCCAAGGATCAAATCCGAAACTGTCTCTCTCGCACTCGATATGATAATATTTTCTTTTTTTTTGTGTTGGTTTCGGGAGTCCGGCCAAGAATTCTGTTGTTTGGATTTCATCGACTATAACATGAGTTATATTGGAGAAAAATTTCGTTGAATTCCGAGAACCCTGCAACCCTAGATGTGAGGATAATTCTCAACACTTTTTAGTTTCGCTGTTGACTCGATCGCAAAAATCCATTTTTTTTTCTGTTTGGGATGTCCGGCCAAAAATGATCTACTGTGGATGTCCTACACCATCTCCTTAGGGAGGCTGAGAGTACTCTCAACTCCAAAGAGATCTTGCTTGCAATGTTCGGGGACATTGGGGGAGCTTTTGATAACACCCTACTCTTTTTGCAACGCTGCTAGACGCAAAGGAGTAGAATCCTCCACCGTAAGGTGGATATCGGCCATGCTGAGACGACGCCGACGCACTGTCACTGCTCACCTTGGAGACACTGAAGTGACCATGCAGACACGCAGGGGGTGTCCCCAAGGAGGAGTTCTGTCCTTTGCTGTGGATTTTAGTCCTGGACGGTTTTCTGGAGAGGCTAGAGGCGGGCGGCTTCAATGCGCAGGCCTACGCCGACGATATTGTGGTGACTGTGAGAGGCAAGCTTCGAAGACCACCCTGATTCCCTTCACTAGAAGAAGGAATCTTCACTTGAAAGCCCCTATCCTGAATGGGGAGGCTCTTATCTTCTCCAGTGAGTGTAAATATCTAGGAGTCACCCTGGACAGTAAGCTAAACTGGAAAAAGCACGTAGACAAAACCATTTCCAAAGCCACCGCTGCCATGTGGGCCTGTAAAAGGCTCTATGGAAAAACGTGGGGGCTGAAACTGGAAATGGCGCTGTGGTTATATACAGCTGTCGTACGACCCATTGTCACCTATGCGCCACTAGCATGGTGGTCAAAAACCGAAGAGGTCACCACACAAAACCAGCTGCAGAAACTGGGTATACCACTCCCACAACAGCGCTCGAGTTCATACTAGACCTACCTCCCCTACCTATATTCATGTGAGGAAATGCAGCATGTTGGATGCTATAAGAATATCCCAAAACAGGAAATATCTGCCTGAAAATTGGGTGGGTCAAATGAGGATTTTGAATCAACTCGACTCAAACCTCCTGGCAAAGCCAGCATATGTGGTGCCAAATAGTTTTGATTTCGAAATGCCATTCCGAACGGTCATATCTGACCGTTCTAGTGCAATAAATTTCGTGAATCAAATATGAAAAAAAAACCATATATATGGTATACTGACGGATCTAAGTCAGAGAGAGGACATTGGGGTATACGGACCAAAATTGCAACTCTCCATGACCCTGGGAACTGAACCCTCTATTTTACAGTCTGAAACACTGGCTGTTTATGTCTGCGCCCAGGAAATTCTGAAAAGTAACCTATGGCACCATCTAGGTTGCAGAGGACTGTTTTTTTTTCTTGATAGTGAATTCAATTTTGAATCTTTACTTACACTTCAACACATAAAAAATTTAGATCATTATCAATTATTTTTTTTTTAATCAAAAAATGAAAAATTTCTTCAACCTTGCATTTGAATTCATAAATCAGGATCTAGAACTCCTAGATACTACTTATAGGGGCTTTTTCAGGATCTTCTAGGTGTTTACTGTATCCCATTAAAATTTTTCCCATGTTATCCGGGACACCCTGTATTATAATTTATACATGCATGGCGGTACCGAGTCATTCATACAGGCGACAATCATTATGAGAGAGAGAGAGAGCTTATTCTTGGTCTTCAAGCAATGAACAATTTTCACCATGTCCAGGTGAGTTTAGCTGGACATAAGTTTTAGTGAACCACAGATTCGATATAGTTGAAATCTAGTTCTTGTTCATTAAAAAAAGTTTTTGTGCAAATTTGCATTAAAATCGATTTATTTAAAGAACAATCGCTCAAAGTCCAACTAATCGTGAGTGCTTTTCTGTATTTATCATTTTCCTCTTCAGATATTTCGGAACGCAGCCATTCTATTCAATATTTATATGTATATACGTCCATCGCTGGACCGAGCGTGTTGTTGCAGTTCTTCCTGCAGTTATTTGATTTTTAACATGTACAGGCGTGTTTAGCTGGACAATCAGTTTTCTCCCCCCCAAGGATTTAAAAATCTTCTAGTTTCAACCGCCACTAAGTCATTATATTTCCACTATCGGCGAAGTTCATATCGAAGATGTTCTTATTAATTCACAACTCGAGAAGCGACCGTTATAAAATAAAGAAAAGCTGTGAAAAATTATTGAAAGATGACAAAGTTTTACATAGTTCGGAAAATATTAATATTTTGAAAGATTTCAAATTCAATATTGAGTTTGGTTTCCCAAAAGTAGTGATACCCATAATGAATGATAAAGGTAAGTTAATTCAGATATATCAATGTCTTCAAAATTGTTATAGTTCACTAGGTATTAACTACACATAGATTCGAATTTGGTGGTTTTATTAAAAGCCTATAGCACACAAAGAGTGTATTCCTATACGGCATTCACTTTCACCTCAAAGGGGTCGATGGGGTAATCATAAGAGTCAAATTTGCGTTATTTGGAGAACTAAAAATACTTAGGATCGAATTTAAATTTGGTGGTGTTTTAAAGACCTATTATAGCACCCAAATTGTCCATACACGACATATATTTTCGCTTCGAGGGGGTCGATGGTGATATTATTGAGGACCCAATGTAGAAATTGGGTGCTAGAGATCCTTCATAACACCACCAAATTGGAATTAGATTCTAGGTAGTTATTCAGAAACGCAAATTTCGCACATAGAGTGTCCCACATCGAACCCCTCACGGTGTTGGGGAACGCCGTTTATATACACTTTCTGAATGCTATAAGTCCTCGATAACATCACTTAATTTCGATTCGATTCTATGAAGGTATAATTATACAGAAAACGCAAAATTCGCTATTAGAGCGTGGGGTTGTTATATCGGGTGTCCCAAGGTGAGTGGCCTATTAGACGTCTCTGGAGAACTGGACATATTTGAAATCTGAAAATTGGAATTATAATATTGTACGGAATTCTCTACTGAGCTTAAATATTTTTAAAGCCTGAGCACTTCCGGTTATACAGGGAGCGAAAATAAATTTGTTCAAATTTTTTTTTTCATTTTTTCCTCCCTGATATACCTAATTGAGTATTACATTCTTAATACATTTCTATTAAAACTATTATATTTTTCCAATAACTTTTCAAAATATCGACGGAAAACTGGAAAAAAAGTCAAATTTTCGTAGTCAGTATTTTTCTTATTCTCAACATCCTGAGCGTGAACCGTTCTCATAACATCAATGTAGAAGAATGTGGAAAGGTCATGCATCTTTTAAATTTCATAAATATCATCACAGGGTGTTTCGAAGTTTGTGTCAAAAACTCTGATCGAAAATTGGCCATAACTTCTGTTTTTCAAATTAGAACCCCCTTTTTTTATAATTGCGCTGGATTCTTCATAGAAAAATGATGATAGTACTATTACTTTTTTTTTCATTTTTTGTTTTCAATTTTTTCTATTTTTTTTTTATTTTTTTCCATTTTTTATTTTTTCATTGAAGTCATTATTTTGCCTTCCAGAATCCAACGCAATAATAAGAAAAATATGGTTCTAATTTGAAAAACCGAACTTATGGCTAATTTTCGATCACAGTTTCGACACAAAATTTGAACACCCTGTGAGAATATATCTGAAATTTGAAAAAACTTTCCACAATTTTCTACTTTGATGTTATGAGAACGGCTCACGCTCAGGATGTTGAGATAAGAAAATGAACCTAATACTGACTACGAATATTTGACTTTTTTCCAGTTTTTTGTCGAATATTCTGTTGATATTGATAAATTCTTCATGCAGCTGAAAATTTTATTTTCATTTCAGCGATGAAGCAACGATACTCCATAGAAGAGCAGGCAGTGTTGGGAGAAACTATTGCTAAACATATGAAAGAAGAAACACTACCAAGCCTTGCAGAATGTTCATTCTTGATGGAACAAAATGATGTTTTGAGTTCGAGATCACCAGCATCAATTAAAACGTTCATTTATAATAGAATAAAACAGAGGAGAACCATATGAACAGAATCGTACGCCATGTTCTCGTAATTATTTGTTTATCTTTTTGAGAAATTTTATCCATTTTATTAATCGATGATATATATCGTGTATAATCATCATTTTGTTTGGTTTGTTAAATTTTTTTTTATAATATACCTACCTTTTTATTATAATTACAAGTTTTGTAAGAATATCCTTTCTTTCTGTAATATTTACTATTGTGAATTATTCACTATTGTCTCAATACTTTATTAACCTTCATGAAATTTTATCCACTCGTTGATCCTTGATATGTATATATTCATCATTTTGTTGAGTTTGTTCTATTTTTTGATTATATTATCTGTTTTATTTTTTATTCAGAGCCAAAGTATATTTACATATTTTGTGAGAGTGTTATTTTTTTGTTCTCAATTATTTCTATGTTTAAAAATAAATCTTTTCCGTTGTACTTGTGTATTTATCAGAGTTCCTGGAAAACTTGGAATTTTTTGATAGTTTTATAGAACATCATCTCAGTCAATACATCTAACAAATTGAACATTCTCTTTTGCACTCTAAAAGGCTCATTTGAAAAAACATATAAATCATAGACCACATTGGGATTAAACTCAAACGCTAGCACAAATTAATGTGTAGACACTAGACCGATACAGCTTTTCAGGTTATTCTGAAGTAATACCTACTCCCAGTCACCGATTTCGGAAATATTTTGTATAGTGGTTCATTATGATTAACTTAAGATGCGGTTTCAATTTGAGTAGTGGCAAATAAAGGTTAGGTTATGGTTTTGTGAGGTTGTATTTCCAAAGTTGACCATCATTACAAAAACTGCCAATTTTTCGTTTTTTTCCTAATGACATTGATGATTATCAATAGTTTCTGCATAAAATTCTTGGATAAAATATGGTGAAAACCTGCATAGGTTTTCACCATATTTATTGAAAAACCAAAAAAAAAAATTCCAAAATTTGATAAAAAATTGAATTTTTGCCATCATTGAAAACTATCAAAAATTATTTAGGAATGCTCATTTTCCACGAGAAATATCAAAATATTGAAAAACAGGACTACAGAATTACCGCTTTCCGAAGTATGTACTGCACAAATATTACGACAATTTTCTTTAGCTCTGGTAGGTACCAGGACCAGGAGATTCATATTGCATCATTTATATTGATCTTTTGAATTTTTTTTCAAATCTTATTTCCCAATCACTACGAATATGTTCACTGTATATATTGATTAAATTGTAACTTCAGTATCAGTTCGTTTATTCAATATTTACAATGAAAAATTTCGTTCGAATTGTGAAGGTATGATTTGAGAAAAAAATCATCAAAATTAAGATTTTATTGTCTCATGAATCTTCGTTTCAAAAGAAATTATATTCAAAGAAGGTAATTATATGAAAATAACCTTTATTTCACTTCATATAATACATATTGAATAATTACTTTAATGAATTAACCAAATGTATTTTCTACTAATGTCAAACATAATACATAATTCAATTTCCATTTTCGGAGAAAAAATCTACAATTTGAAGATTGACTAGAAAATAAGTTTCAATTTCAGTTATAATTTTACATTTTACAACAAATCATCTAGAAAATCCAATAGAAATTTTGGTCCTTCAGTAGAGCTCAACCATAAGCTTTCTTGATCAGGATATCCTAGAACAAAGTGAAAATTGGGATTAATATTGAACAGTTTTTAATTGTTTTGTTAGGTCATAACTAGAGAACAATAATATGGCTGCTGAGTATACATGTAGCTGATTTTATTATATACTTACTAATGATTTTTTGGAACCTCCATTTTGGTATCCATTTCACAAATCAAATTATTCGGATAGGATAATGCTGGAAAGTCTGGTAGAGCTGAGGTTACAAGTCGTATTTTCAATGTGTTAGTAAAATTTTTCAGACTAAAATGACCTTCACATAATCTACTTTTCTTCATGAATAGCACAATTTGAATAAAAAGCCCTAATTGCATTCTCCCATTCAAATGTTCTATTTGGAGGTGGTCGAAAAATGTGCTTATGTGTTGAAGAACCCCATAAATATTTGTTAGCACAATTTGTGTTGCAGCATGATTTATTTCGAATGCCATACTGATCGATACAATATACAATAGAGACACTTACCTATAGATACTCACCTAACTTATACCTATTAGCCTTTTACAGTTTTTAAGCACCATCCACTGCTGCACTTGATCTTCTTTTTTCCACTACTCGATCATCAAGATGGATATCTAAATGACATATTATAAGCATTACTTGACATATAATAACAAAATGTGTTCTTTGGAGATCGCTCTACATTCTCTACACTCTGAAGTCGCGTGATCCGGAGTTCTGCTCTACTCTACTTAGTAGGCAACTTCTGCCCTAATCTATAATTCTCCTCAAACAGTAGCACTGCACTTTAAATCCCAGTAAATTTTCATATTTCAAGGTTAGGATTATGATTGCTGGAAATTTTAATTTTTATTGTATTGATTTCATGGAGCAGACTTACACTTACGACCATTTCCAATAAAAATCCAAATTTTTCGATTTCGAAAACTGTCTTCTGTGTAATCGATAGAATACGTTGGGTACTAGGTATCTATAAAATCAATAGTCTTCTTTATCGAAAGCCATACCATCAAGTGGCTTGAACTCTGACTTAAGAATTATTATACACATGTGTAGTAACCAAAAACTGCAATTTTTTTCAAATTCGACCTCGTATATATACGGACATAGTCCAGCCATGGACGTACTGATGTATGTTGAGGATATACAGGTACGTGCATAGCTGGACGATCTGATATATGCATTCATTGTGCATGGTCCAGCTAGCCACGTATCGATATATATTGAACATATTTCGATACGTGTACCGCTGGACCATGATCTCTGTGAAAATATTTGGCACTGAATGAAAAGTGCAATAGTAGCTTGATTCAAATCAGATAACGATGCAACAAACAAAAAAAAAGAAATAATCAGTATAGAAGGCATGATCCGATTTCAATTAAAATCTATAGAGATCGAAGAATCGAATGATGAAACAATATTTTTGAACTACCCTATAGGATGAAAGCCTATAAGAAGAAGGAGGAGAAGATGTGGCATTTATTCTTTCGAAAAACTTGAATTCATTTCCTTCTATAAAACAAAAGCGAAAATGAGGTATCATAATTTCCGAAAGGGGGATCTTCCGTGTCCGTGAAGTTAGCACCCAGATTTTCGAAAATGAAAGAAATTTTTCTTGTATTCATTACTAACTCGTTAGTAACTATTTGTAACCTAAAAAAATTCGTTTGTACCCCAAGGATACTGATAGAAAAACACCGCTAACTTCACGGGCATCCATTTTTCGCGAAAAACAAAATACAATCGGAAAGTCCATCGTTAGTAGGTAACTGTTTGTAACATCAAAAATTCCGTTTGTAACCTAACCCTAAATGCCGAATTAACACACCCTAAAATGCGGAGTTAGCACCCACATTTTTGAAAATGTGGAAATTTTTTATTCCATTCGTTAGTAACTAATTGTAACACAAAATTGTTCGTTTGTAACCTCACCGTTACTGAAAAAATGACAACCCTAACATGCGAATTTAGCACCCACATTTTCGAAAATGCATTTTCGTTTGTACCTGAAGGATAATGATAAAAAACACCGCATCCCACTTTTCAATTTTTCGCGAAAAACAAAATACAATCGGAAAGTCCATCGTTAGTAACTATTTGTAACATCAAAAATTTCGTTTGTAACCTAACCCTTAAAGGCGAAATAACACCCCTAGAACAAAAGATCCTAGGGGTCGAAGTTCTCCCGGATGGCTGATCTGTAGCCAAACGACCCCTTCACCAATAATAAAACCCCTAAAATGCGAAATTAGCACCCACATTTTCGAGAATATGGAAAATATTTATTTCATTCGTTAGGAACTCGTTAGTAACTATTTGTAACATAAAAATTTTCGTTTGTAACCTCATCTTTACTGAAAAAATGACTACCATAACATGCGAAGTTATCACCCACGTTTTCGAAAATTAAGAAATTTTTTGCATTCGTTAGTAACTCGTTAGTAACTATTTGTAACACCAAAATTTCCGTTTGTACCTCAAGAATAACGAGAGAAAAACACCGCATTCAGCTAGGTGCTAACTTCACGGGCATCCACATTTTCGAAAATGTGGAATTTTTTTCTTGTATTCGTTAGTAACTCGTTAGTAACTATTTATTACCTGAAAATTTTCGTTTGAACCTCGAGGATACTGAGAGAAAAATACCACATTTCACTGTGCATCCACTGTCATCCACTTTTCGATTTTTTTGCGAAAAAAAAAATACAATCGGAAAGTCCATCGTTACTAACTATTTGTAACATCAAAAATTCCGTTTGTAATCCAACACTTAACGGCGAAATCAGACCCCTTAAATGCGAAGTTAGCGGAATGCGGTGTTTTCATATCAGTATCCTTGAGGTACGAACGAAAATTTTTAGGTTACAAATAGTTACTAACAGGTTACTAACGAAAAAAAATTTCTCATTTTCGAAAATGTGGGTGCTTACTTCGCATTTCAGGAGTGTGATTTCTTCATTAAGGGTTAGGTTACAAACGAAATTTTTGATGTTACAAATAGTTACTAACGATAGACATTGCGATTCTATTTTGTTTTTTGCAAAAAATCGAAAATTGGATGCCCCATGAAATGTGGTGTTTCTCTGTCAGTATTCTTGAGGTACAAACGAAAACTTTTAGGTTACAAATAGTTACTAACGGGTTACTAACGAATGCCAAAAAAATTTTCTCATTTTCGAAAATGTGGGTGCTAACTTCACGGACACCTGGACTATGTCCGTGTATATAGGAAGGGTAAGGCTTAATGAAAAAATTCCTGTTTTCGGTTACTATACATAACGTGAGTTCAAAAAAAATCGCTGGCAAGTAGGCTCGAGAGTAGGCTGTGGATTTTATTTTTCCACCGCGCTTAGAACTACGTTCACTCGCAGAATATTGACGTTCAAATTCCATAGCCTACTCAACCGCGAATTTTTTTCAAATCACGTTGTTATGTATAATAACCGAAAACAGGAATTTTTTCCATTTAGCTTTACCACTTCATATATTCAGACATAGTCCAGCCATGAACGTATCGATATACCGATTGGAAATTCACATCGAACACATACGATATACAATGCATCAGACAGAGAATTTTTCCCTCAGTTGCACAGATGAATAGGCGAGATAATCAAGTGCGATAACTGAATGAATTCAACTGTCTCACTGCAAAAATCAAGTCTTGTCTCTCTCTTATCGCAGTATGGTAGGGAACCCGCACTGCACGTATAGAATTTTAATTTGTCAGGCTGCCCGTAATACTCGATTCAGTATTTACTGTTGCCTACCATACTAAAGCATTACGCTCCTCTGAACGATAAGAGAGAGACGAGACTAGAATAATGAAGCAAGACAACTGAATTCAGTGTTACAGCAAGTGATTGTCTAGATTATTCATCTGTGCAACTGGAGGGAAAAATTCTCTGTCTGATGCATAGTATATCGTATATTTCAGATGTGAATTTCCAAACCTGTATATTGAGGATATACAGGTACGTGCATAGCTGGACCATCTGATGGATTCATATTCATTGTGCATGGTCCAGCTATCCACGTATCGATATATATTGAACATATTTAAATACGTGAATATCTGCACCACGCTTTGAATGGAATATATTTGGCACTAAAATAGTAGCTTTCTTCAAATGAGATAACGATGCAATAAAAAGAAATTGAAAGTATAGAAGACATGATTCCATTTCAATTAAAATATATAGAGATCGAAGAATCGAATAATGAAACAATATTTTTGAACAACGCCCTAGGGTTTCAGTAACTTTATACATCACAGCATGCGTGAAATCCGTTAGTTCTGATTTTTTGCAGATTTGTTCACGATGTTGGCCTATTGAATAATCCAAGTTTGTGACCTTGAGCGCCAAACGCAACTTTGTCAAAAATCGAAAAAACCACGAAAAAACTTTTTCTGGACGTTTTTGAAGAAGACTAAATCCCCTACAAAATGATACTAGAATGGTCTCTAGATCTAATAGTTTTTGATATTTAGACTTTCAAAGTTTTTTTTTTCTTCATTCGAATGAATTTTGACCCTGATTATACTATCAGGGCCCTGTACATTTATGATTGGATGTTAAAAATGAAAATGAGAAGTGTGAACGATGATGTTTAAGCTGAGCTACGAATAATGAAGTTAAAAAGATACAATACAACAAAAGTTAATTTCGAGGTTAATTTAGTTCATTTGTCAGGAAATTCAGTATTATTGAAAATCAAAAGGACTCAATTAATTTAGCCCCCTTGGAAGGTCCCGGTTGAAGTTTTTACGTATCTGGATCGGCGTTTTGGGATGGCATAGTCTACTTCAAAAACGTCATGAAAAATTTTTTTCAAAAACTAATCCTTCAGGGTTATAATTGCCAAAATTTGAAAAAAATAATGATTTTTTCGATTTTTGACAAAGTTGCGTTCGGCGCTCGAGGTCACAAACTTGGATTATTTATTAGGCCATCATCATAAACAAGTCTGCAAAAATTCACTACCTGATTTGACGCATACTACCCCATACTTTCAGGTGACAAACTTACTGAACTATAGGCTGAAATCCTCAAGTCCCTGTTTTCACAATTTTTTCATAAGAATCTCAATAACTCATGAACCACTGAGTTTTTACCGAATTTATGGCATATTGTAGTAATTGCCATTGAAAATTCTATCTGACGATGCAATAATATATGCAGGGTATGCCATTTGAAATTATAAAGGAGTATGCCGTTTCAGAGTAGGTACTGAAAATATTGTAGGAAGGGAGTTCATTGTTGAAAACCCCCAAATACAAATTTTCAGCTCAATATTACGAATACTTCTTCAGAAACGTCTAACCTACCATCGACTGTGATACACCCTGTATAATAAACAATCATGCTGGAGCTCTTGATCTCATCATGATTTTTCCTTGAGTTTTTTCATGACTTCAACATCATTTAGGGAAAAATTTTCTAATATCACATTAAGACTGGTTGAATCTGCTTGCAGAAATAATATATCCGAATTCACAGATTAGGTGTAAGTTCTACAGTATTCATCAACTGAATCTACTGAAAATGGCAAAAAACAACCTGGCAACACTGCAAAATTCGTGAAATTTGGTGTTGTCCAGTTAAACACGTATAGGCATAAAGAAATCTGGTGTGCTTAGCTGGACGTCCAGCTATGAACAGGAATGTCCAGCTATCTCGAATTCTTAAAATTTTCGGTCCAGCTATGCACGCATTGACATAAATATATATATATATATATATATATAATATATATATATATATATATATATATATATATATATATTTCGTTGTTTAGTTTTCTTGTGCTATTTAATTTATAAATTGTTGATTTAAGTTTCTTGGGTTTTTTAGCACTAAGTCTTACCAGTAAATAGTCATTTACTTTTAATAAAATATATTGACTCCAACATATGTTTCGGCCTTATTATGGCCTTTTTCAAGGATAGTACAACCATCAATAATTCCTGTAAAATTACAAATAATGAACATCACAATGAATCAATTTAAAATTTTCCTACACTTACTATTTTCGTCAAAATATTACATTTTCAGTTATAAATATAAAACACAATCACACATTCTCACAGATATGACACAAACAAACATTGGTAAAGTTATGAACGTCAAATTAAATTTTCAAACTCAAGACGAATAAATATTACGACATCTGTATGGAATTTATAAGAGTGTAAATTGTTAAATTTTAGATAACTATCTTATTCATGTTTATACTCATTGTTGGTTTTGTAGATGGAGTTACTTAAATGATTTTATTTGAAGTTGTTATATTTTCTTTTATTTTATCAAGTTGTAATATATTTGGGCTAAATTCTTGGTGTCCGTTTTGTCATTCATAGCCTCTTTATTCTTCTTTATGTGAATCATCTCCAATATATTTCTTGTTTTACCATTTTTTTCTTTTTCTAAGATGGAAAAATTATCGAAATCCATTTTATGCTTTTCGGTTTGTTCGTGTTTCTTCAATGCAGTGATGTTTTTACAATATTTATGGCCATTTATTCGTTCCTTTATGTATTGTGATGTTTGTCCAATATATACCTTAGGGCAATCTAAACAATTTATTTGGTATACGCAATTCGATATTTTTGTTTTTGGGATTTTTGATTTCAATTTTGAGTTTAAGAAGGTTAAGTTATTTATATTTTTATATGCCAAATTTATTCCATGCTGTTTAAGTGATTTATTTAAGGTTTCTGATAAGCCCTGTATATACGGCACAGATACGTATCTGGGTGGTTCAGCCTCAATTTTTTTATTATTTGTTTGTTTTTCTGAGTTATATAGCATAAAGATTTTTTTTTGAATATTTTGTTTATCATTTTTAGAGGATAATCGTTTTGAAGAAGTATATTCTTTGCCTTTGTTATTGTTTGTTTCCTGAATTCCGGACTTGTAAGTTTAAGAGCTCGGTCAACAATTCCTGATATGACACTTTTTTTATGTGTTATTGGGACTGTAGCTTCAAAATTTAAGTAGCGACCACTCCAAGTAGGTTTTGTATACCATATTGTTTTTATTCCTGTGTTTTTTCTTACAAGTGTTAGATCCAGAAAATTTATTTCATTTTGTTTTTCTAACTCACAGGTGAAATTCAATTTGGGATGGTAGTTATTGAATTTATTTATAATGTCTTGTATTTTATCTTCAGGTGCTGCTGTGAGACAGTCGTCTACAAAACGTTTGAAAAATGGCACTTTGTATGTTAACTCTTCTATGACAGTTTCCTCTAAATCTTCCATTATTAGTTGTGCTATCACAGCTGAAATTGGAACTCCCATACCACATCCATTTATTTGAGTGAAAAATTCGTTTTTGAATTGGAAATACGAACATGAAAAGCATAGTTCGATAGCTTTTATAAACTCCGTTTTTGGTAGGTCTGTATGTTCCTTTATTTTTTCCCATTTTTTAATAACTATATCTTTTGCTACGTCGAGTGGTAAGTTTGTATACAAGCTGACAACATCCAAAGAGAACAGTTTTTCATTTTGTTTTAGTGATATTTTATCTATGAATTTCTTGAATTGCCAGGAATCCTTCACGTAATAAGCATTTTTTCCTAGTATTGGAGTTATACAATTTGCTAAGTATTTTGAAAGTTTGTAAATAGGGCTTTGAACACAGCTGATAATTGGTCTAAGGGGTATTTCTTTTTGTGTAATTTGGGAAGTCCGTAAATTTGGGGAGGGTTAGCATTATGTATTTTCAATTCATTACATAGTTTTTTAGGTAGAATATTCTTTTTTCCCAAGATTTTATCAGTTCATTGTTTTTAGTTTGTATTATTTTGTTGGATCTTGTTTCAGTTTTTTATAAGTTTCTTCGTCATTTAAGATATCATACATTTTTTTATCGTAGTCTCTTGTGTTCATTACCACGGTTTTGTTTGATTTATCTGGCCTAAGAACTGTTATTTCAGGGTTATTTTTGAGGAATGATTTTGTTTTTTTGATACTGTGATTTAATTTTAGTTGTTTCTTATTTAGTTTGTATCTCTTCTTTTAAAATTAGTAATATTATTTACCACCTTATTTCGTATTTCAGCTTGGGTGTCCTTATCGAATTTGTCAATTCCTGCTTCTATATTTGCTATGATATGGTGTACGGGAATATTCTGTTTTTCAACTGGAACGCAGTATTTTGGACCCAAATTTAAAACTTCTTTAACTTCGTTTGGTAATGTTATATCAGAGATGTTCTCTATCCAATCTTTTTTTGTTTGCTTTTCTTCAAATTTATTTTTCATTCTGTTTATTTTGTTTATTTGTTTTGTTCTAATTTTATTGAAAAGTTCCTCTATTTTTTTATCCTGGTTTTCCAATATTTTCTTTACCCTCTCTCCGTTATCATTTTCTAGAATGTTATTTATTATATATTATTATTATATATATTATTATATATATATTTATTATATTATATATTTAGAAAATGATAACGGAGAGAGGGTAAAGAAAATATTGGAAAACCAGGATAAAAAAATAGAGGAACTTTTCAATAAAATTAGAACAAAACAAATAAACAAAATAAACAGAATGAAAAATAAATTTGAAGAAAAGCAAACAAAAAAAGATTGGAACTAAAATTAAATCACAGTATCAAAAAAACAAAATCATTCCTCAAAAATAACCCTGAAATAACAGTTCTTAGGCCAGATAAATCAAACAAAACCGTGGTAATGAACACAAGAGACTACGATAAAAAAATGTATGATATCTTAAATGACGAAGAAACTTATAAAAAACTGAAACAAGATCCAACAAAAATAATACAAACTAAAAACAATGAACTGATAAAATCTTGGGAAAAAAAGAATATTCTACCTAAAAAACTATGTAATGAATTGAAAATACATAATGCTAACCCTCCCCAAATTTACGGACTTCCCAAATTACACAAAAAGAAATACCCCTTAGACCAATTATCAGCTGTGTTCAAAGCCCTATTTACAAACTTTCAAAATACTTAGCAAATTGTATAACTCCAATACTAGGAAAAAATGCTTATTACGTGAAGGATTCCTGGCAATTCAAGAAATTCATAGATAAAATATCACTAAAACAAAATGAAAAACTGTTCTCTTTGGATGTTGTCAGCTTGTATACAAACTTACCACTCGACGTAGCAAAAGATATAGTTATTAAAAAATGGGAAAAAATAAAGGAACATACAGACCTACCAAAAACGGAGTTTATAAAAGCTATCGAACTATGCTTTTCATGTTCGTATTTCCAATTCAAAAACGAATTTTTCACTCAAATAAATGGATGTGGTATGGGAGTTCCAATTTCAGCTGTGATAGCACAACTAATAATGGAAGATTTAGAGGAAACTGTCATAGAAGAGTTAACATACAAAGTGCCATTTTTCAAACGTTTTGTAGACGACTGTCTCACAGCAGCACCTGAAGATAAAATACAAGACATTATAAATAAATTCAATAACTACCATCCCAAATTGAATTTCACCTGTGAGTTAGAAAAACAAAATGAAATAAATTTTCTGGATCTAACACTTGTAAGAAAAAACACAGGAATAAAAACAATATGGTATACAAAACCTACTTGGAGTGGCCGCTACTTAAATTTTGAAGCTACAGTCCCAATAACACATAAAAAAGGTGTCATATCAGGAATTGCTGACCGAGCTCTTAAACTTACAAGTCCGGAATTCAGGAAACAAACAATAACAAAGGCAAAGAATATACTTCTTCAAAACGATTATCCTCTAAAAATGATAAACAAAATATTCAAAAACAAAATCTTTATGCTATATAACTCAGAAAAACAAACAAATAATAAAAAAATTGAGGCTGAACCACCCAGATACGTATCTGTGCCGTATATACAGGGCTTATCAGAAACCTTAAATAAATCACTTAAACAGCATGGAATAAATTTGGCATATAAAAATATAAATAACTTAACCTTCTTAAACTCAAAATTGAAATCAAAAATCCCAAAAACAAAAATATCGAATTGCGTATACCAAATAAATTGTTTAGATTGCCCTAAGGTATATATTGGACAAACATCACAATACATAAAGGAACGAATAAATGGCCATAAATATTGTAAAAACATCACTGCATTGAAGAAACACGAACAAACCGAAAAGCATAAAATGGATTTCGATAATTTTTCCATCTTAGAAAAAGAAAAAAATGGTAAAACAAGAAATATATTGGAGATGATTCACATAAAGAAGAATAAAGAGGCTATGAATGACAAAACGGACACCAAGAATTTAGCCCAAATATATTACAACTTGATAAAATAAAAGAAAATATAACAACTTCAAATAAAATCATTTAAGTAACTCCATCTACAAAACCAACAATGAGTATAAACATGAATAAGATAGTTATCTAAAATTTAACAATTTACACTCTTATAAATTCCATACAGATGTCGTAATATTTATTCGTCTTGAGTTTGAAAATTTAATTTGACGTTCATAACTTTACCAATGTTTGTTTGTGTCATATCTGTGAGAATGTGTGATTGTGTTTTATATTTATAACTGAAAATGTAATATTTTGACGAAAATAGTAAGTGTAGGAAAATTTTAAATTGATTCATTGTGATGTTCATTATTTGTAATTTTACAGGAATTATTGATGGTTGTACTATCCTTGAAAAAGGCCATAATAAGGCCGAAACATATGTTGGAGTCAATATATTTTATTAAAAGTAAATGACTATTTACTGGTAAGACTTAGTGCTAAAAAACCCAAGAAACTTAAATCAACAATATATATATATATATATATATATATATATATTATGTGATTCTACGTTGAACCCATTTTAAAATCAATTATTTAGCCGTTCAACTGCATTGTCTTGTTTTTGCTGATTATGCACAGCCGAGGCCTACGTGCCGGCGCTTAGCTTAGATAGAAACAGAGAGGTTTTAGATCTTGTTGAGCACAGTTCCTAAATAAAATTGTCTGTTTTAAAAAAGTGTATTTCTCCACAAAACACAAAACTGGCGACGAGGATGGGATTCTCAAACTGATTATAGAAGCAGGTGAATTTCAATTCTTCATTGAGAGATCCAACACACCGTGGAAGAGATTGGACCTTCCTCACAGAGTCAAGAAAAGGGACAACCGAAGTACCGACCCGAGATTTTCCAATCCACCAAGAAGTACCAACAAGCAGCTCAAGTAGAATTAGCAACTCTGCTCCTGCCTGGAACAGACAAATTCAAGGTATTTGTGACAAGTAATCCTTCTCTCCGTTTTCCTAAGTTTCCGACAAAACTGATTCACATTTATTTTAATTTTAAGAAGTTTGAATCGATTTTCAAAATTGATCCCCCAAACGATTTAGAACATTTAATTAATTCTGTAGCAAGATTAGAAATTCAAGAGTGCAAAATGCCGGATTTAACTCTAGCAAAAGAATTTGGTGCATTATTGCCGAAGTTTAATGGTGATAAGACTAAATTGAATTCATTTTTAAATGCATGTGACTCATACGTAACCCAATTTTTAAGCGAAGAAGCTATAGTAAAAACCTATTGTCTGAATGTAATTAAAAGCAAATTAATTGGTAACGCAGAAGCAGAATTCCAGACTTCAGATGTTACGAATAATTGGTTGAGCATTAAGACCTTTTTAATTGATAAGTTCGGAGATCACGCAAATTCAGATGTACTAAAGAATCAATTACAATTTTTGAGAAAACGACCACAAGATGATATCCTTTCTTTTATCGAACAAATCAAACATTTGAAAATACGTTTGAATTACAGAATCGATGCTGATAATATGAATGCACAAATGAAATTGCTTCATAAAGAGTTGGTAAACGATTTAGCGAAAAATGTACTAATCAGTAATTGCCCCATGGAATTACAAACATCATTGTTAACCACCGAAAATCTTAATTTTGACAGAGCTACTCAAATTGTAGAAAATTATGTGTCACAAAAATCTCAATTAGACATGATGAGAAGCTGGAAAATACCCTCCTCAAATTCAAACATTCCTACATCTTTCAATCAAACACCGTTTAGACCTATTTACAATAAGCCGACTAAAACTCAATCACCTCCTACACCACACACCGCTCATCATAATTCAACAAATGTATTTAGACCTAACCCAAGTTATACTCCGCAACCTAAACCAATTCCCATGTCAGTTTCGACTCACAACCATCAAGCTCAAAAACGACCAGCTACAAGTAGTATAAGTAGACCAAACAAGTTTTTTACCACTAGACCCCCAAATTTCTTTTCGAATGATAATCGACAACCTAATTTCGTATCTGAAGAATTAACTAATGTGGATAATATTCCTTCGGAAGATTTTCACAAGGATGAGGAAGAAATTTATCGGGAATACGATCAAAATTTGGATTACGAAAATCCCACTTCCGATTTTATCATGAAAGAGGAAGAAGAAAATTTTTTGCGAAAGCAGCCTGCAAACACCATCGACTTGAATAATTTGAAAGATAAAATTTCAAAAAGCTGCCTTCCTTATATCGAGCTAGAATACCCAAAATGCAAATTGTTAATCGACAGTGGTTGTACCATTTGCTTAATTGATCCGAAAATAGCTTATGATACTATACCCCATCAGATTTACACAAAATCTACAGATCTTATAACAGCACATGGTCATGATATAAGTCGAGAAAAAGTTTCATTTCCTTTGGTTTCATTTGGCTTGAATAAACATCATCCATTTGTACTGTATAAATTCCACACTCAATACGAAGGTATAGTAGGATTCGAATTTCTTCAAAAGAACAATTTCACCATAGACCTCAATAAAAAACTTCTGATTGGAGAAAATTGTCAAATTCCAATTCATTTTCAACTAGATAAACCATTCAACTTGAGAACGGATGCATCGAATTATGCCCTAGGTGCTATATTGAGTCAAGGTCAGGTACCAACGTCGGATTTGCCCATTGCATTCGCAAGTCGGACGTTAAACGAAGCCGAAATACGATACTCCACTATCGAGAAAGAACTGTTGGCCATCGTGTGGGCTACCGCGCATTTCCGGCCTTATCTCTACGGAAATAAATTCTTTATTTACACCGATCATAAACCGCTCATCTGGTTGAATTCGTTGAAAGAGCCGAATTCCAGGTTGATGAGGTGGAAATTGAAACTGGAAGAGTTCAACTACGAAATAAAATACAAGAAGGGTAGTTGTAATAATGCTGATGCTTTATCTCGTATAGATTTGAACGCTATAGATGACGATAACGCATCACTCGATTATAATTTAGACGAAAACGAAAATAATACTTTATATTCTGAAGATTCAGATGCCGATCCTGAAACTAATGATTCACATACTGTTCATAGCAATCAAGAAAATCCGATTTTGGAAATTCCATTTACGGAAAGCGCTCTAAATAAACATAAACAGCAAATTACTTTTTCGCATGGAAATAAATTTTACGTACAAACAATTAGAGTTTTTGATAAACAACGTATGAATGTCAAGATTAGCGGAACCAACGATTTTTTAAAATTCATCAAAGAGAATCTTACTTTAGGAAAATCGTATTGTCTTTACTTCAAAAACGAAGATCTCAAACAAGCATTTGTGAGTTTATTACAGCAAAATTTCAAATCAAAATCGTTCAATTTAAGAATTACTAATAAAATCTTGGAAGACGTCGAAGACCCGGAGGAACAAACAGAAAAAATTAATCTATATCACACTACTAAATCAGGACATCGCGGCATACACGAAAATGTGCAAGCAATTAAAAAACGCTTTTACTGGCCGAAATTAGAACTTGATGTTAAAAATTTTATAAATACTTGTGAAGTCTGTCAAAAGAATAAATACGAGAGGTTACCGACAAAATTGGTATTCAAATCAAATCCAATAGGTTCCAAACCATTCCAACATCTTTATGTAGACACGATTAAAATGCAAAACGCAACCTTTTTGACAGTAGTAGACTCCTTTTCTAAATTGGCTCAATGTTACCCTCTTTTACATAAAACCGCCCAAGAAATAGTGGATTCTTTGATTTTATTCATGAGTAATAATGGAACACCTGAAAAAATAACGTGCGATAATGGTACAGAATTTAAGAATAAATTAATTCAGGAATTATGCCAATTGCATAAGATCGAATTACACTACATAACAAATTTAAATCCAAACTCGAATTCTATAGTGGAAAGGTTTCATTCCACTTTATTAGAACAGTTGCGATGTTTAAACGATGAGAATTTACCTTTGAAATCAAAAATATCTAGAGCACTTTTAACTTACAATAATTCTATTCACTCCAATCTAAATTTCACACCATTACAAATTTTGAAAGGTGATTTGAATTATCATCTTCCCATTGAGAAAACCCAAGATCAAAAGATTTCGGACTACATGAAAACTTATCAGGAAAATTTAGCAGAAATTCAAAAGCTCGTTCAGGATGCTCAGAAAAAAAAATTGAAGATTATCGAAAAGCGAAATGAGGAAAGAATCAGCGAAAAAGTTCTAGATGAAGAAAAAGACGCTTATTTGAAGACCCCCTTTCAAGCTAAATTAAATCCACCGTACAAGAAAATTCCTATCAAAATTATTTCTGATGTTCAAGTAGAGAACACTGACAATAAACATGTCTATCACAAGAATAGAATCAAACAAAGAAAGTAATATTTTTTTCATTTCCAGATGCTGTATAAGCTTTCCATAATCCTGTCCTTTGTAATTTTCAACCATGCCTTGGAGGTTGTAGAAGTCAAGCATCATTTATTACCTATGAAGTTAGGAAAAATCTTCATAGCCGATCATGCTAAATATTTGCTTTTTCATTATAATATCAGTTTGATATCCGAACTTATTCAAAAACAGAAGGATTTATTAGTCATGAGAAAAAATGACAGCCCCTACGTAAGTCCCTACATGAATATTGCAAAAAGTACTGTTTCTTACAATGAAATTAAATTCAATAATATTATTTCTCAAAGTATTCGTATGAAAAGAGGACTCTTAAATGTTGGTGGCAAAATTTCAAAATATCTTTTTGGAACTTTAGATTCAGACGATGAGGTTCTTTATAATAGTTATTTCAATTCTATCAAAAATAACGAAAATATCATTTTGGCGAATCAAAAAAAAATTCTAAAAGTAGAGCATTCTATTCAGGATGAGTTCTTAAAAAAGCTCAATTTTCTTGTGAATAAAACAATGCAATTAGAAGAATCTAATAATATCATTGTAGATTTGAATCTGATTATTTTGCATTCTCATGAACTGTCTATTCTTTTGAATGAGATAGAAAATGCAATAAGTTTTGCAAGATTGCATTTATTGCACGAAGACATAATACCCCTTCAAAAATTCAATAAAATAGTAGAAAAACATAATTGGCTTCCTTTAAAACATCTTACTGATTATTATTCTATTTGTGTGAGTAGAGTAATTGTTAAAGACACAGAATTACTATTTGTTATAACTATTCCGATTTTTCAAAATTTAAGTTATGAAGTATTCCATCTCCATAACTTTCCTTATCAAGATACTACCATTCCAAACCTTCCCACTTACTTGATCACTAAAGAGGACAAAGTTTTATGGAATTGTGAGGTCATTCAAGAATTAGAAGATTTTTTCATTGTTAAACAAGATGACTTACAGCATCCAGAATCTTGCCTTAAAGATATTTTACAGACATTAACAGAAAGTTGCTCCAGAACACATCACGACACCAAACCAGACCTTATCTCTATAGAGGATGGTTCAATCTTATCGATCCAAAATCCAATGGTTTTTGAAGAATGCGACAATGGTCGTGTACGACACTCAATCCCTTCATCCAGCCGGCTACGATCAAACTGCATTGTTTCCAATGGTTTCAAGAAAATCTACCCGCTACAAACATACGAAGAATTCTCCTCAATACAACTCTTACCTTTGGAAGAAGAATGGAAGACGATAAGAAACATCAGTTTTCTACACCCTGTGGAGTTTCCCACCTTGGAAGAACTCAATTCATGGACCAACCAAAATACTTATTTCAGTGCTTTTAATTTTTTCATTCTTTTTATTTGTGTTATCGCAATAATCATTTTCTTATGCTGTAAAAAGAAATATCATTTTTGTACTCCTGTTAGAGAAGATAGCAAAAATCCTGAAAATCGGGAGGAATTATGTGATTCTACGTTGAACCCATTTTAAAATCAATTATTTAGCCGTTCAACTGCATTGTCTTGTTTTTGCTGATTATGCACAGCCGAGGCCTACGTGCCGGCGCTTAGCTTAGATAGAAACAGAGAGGTTTTAGATCTTGTTGAGCACAGTTCCTAAATAAAATTGTCTGTTTTAAAAAAGTGTATTTCTCCACAAAACACAAAACTATATATATATATATATATACAGTGCGACCTTAATATAACGAACCTCAATATAACGACTTCCTCTATTTAACGAATTTTTCATAATCCCCTTGAATCGTCCATAAGAGTCAATGTAAAACATACCTCTACATTACGAAAATTTTTTACGAACAACCTCTTTATAACGAATTTTCAACTACCTAAAAGAGTGTAAATACCTCTACTTAACGAATTTCGTCAACTCAAAACCTCTATATAACGTTTTCACCAATAACTAGGTATGTATGTGATTCAGCCGCGACAGGTTTCGACGCGTATTACGTAAAATACGAAGTTAGTTGATGGAAAGTAATCAGTGTTGCTCCTCACTTTTTTGCAATGGCTCAGAAACGTAAAAGGCCTTATCTGTCGCAGAAAAGCGAAGCATCATTAATTATGTTGACAAAAATCCTTCTACAGAAAAATTAGACATAGCTAATAAGTTCGGGATTCCCGCAAGTTCATTGGCTACAATTTTCAAATCTAAAGATAAGTTTTCCGACGAAATTGGTTTGCCTTCAAACATCAGAAGATTGAAACCGTGGAAAACAAACTACAATTTATTACTTTTTTCCAATCAAGATGAATAAAATTAGATTTAGGCTTTTATACCAATTGGTTGATTTTTCACCTCTTTTTATTTTGTTCTGCGAATTTTTGAAAAAAAAACCTACCTACTCACTTTATTGTTTCGAAAAAGAAAATATAAAATAAATGAGTAATTTGATAAAAAATGAGTTTTCATTTAAATGAGCAAAATTAGTTCGCTATAACAAGATGAGTACGTAATGTCGAGGTGAATAAAACCTCGGTATAACAAATTTTGGACCAACCTCACCTCAATATAACAAACCTCAGTTTTATGAATTATTTGATATAACGAATATTTACTGGTTCCCTTCCGATTTGTTATATCGAGGTTCCACTGTATATATATATAATGCCAACCCTGGATTTCTTAAGCCAAGATAATCTTATTACAGCTTTTCTAATTCATATACCTATGTTATAACGCGCATAATTGCAACTCAGCATTTCTGCTGACTTTAGACAATATGATTATAAAATGATTGTGAATGCCTCTCTCGAGGAGATTAAGTATCGAGACATTGTACGCTTTACTTCACTTAATAAAGTTGATTTTTTAAAAATACGGTTTTTCTACCTAAAAATATAATTGGCGACGAGGTGATGGGATTGTGCCGGTCTTCGTGAAACGAATACGGACTGTCAGTGTTAACTGTTAAGGTGCAACCAAGAACAAAGAGAGAAATACCAGAAGCCCTGATCGACCGAGTAGCGCCCTTCGACAACTTCAACAAAGAAAAATCAAGAACTTCAGAGGTGAGCAAGAGCAAATCCTTTACTTTTTTCCCCAGTTATTTTAACCTGGCCCAAAGTTAAAACCAATTCCAATCCAATTCTTTTTCCCGTACAGTTTTGAGAGTAAAACCTGTATAAGTTTTTCCTAGGTTTCTTTCCAAAAACCAATCAAATAATTCAATTAATTAATAATTTTTTTTCAATCATACATAATTGATTCAATTATAGATAATTTAATCGATAATTTATCGAAACTTAATTTGAAAAATAACAAAATGACACAGGATAATAATACTTTCGAGAGAATGAAGCTGATTAGCCTTTTCGCGCAATCAATAGTTCCATTTGACGGAAACCCCGCAAATTTAACAAGATTTTTAAACCATTGCGAAAGATTTTCCAATAAATTCAAATCAAATGATGCATTACTTAATGAAGCAATAATAGATATTATTAAAAGTAAATTAATAGGTACAGCTAGTGAAATAGTGAGCAGCAATTAACGCATCACTTCTAGTTGGACAGATTTAAAAAAATTCCTCAAATTGAAATTTGAAGAGAAAATTAGTTTAACTGTATTATTTTGGGATCTCCAGAATGCCCAAAAATTTAGAAATAAAAATGATTTAGAATTCCTAGAAAAAATTGTCGATTTAAAGAACAAATATGATTATCAGGTGGAGTTATCCGAATTGAGTATAGTTGAAAAAGAACAAGAAAAAAATATTGCATCTAGAGTAGCCACTAGAGTTTTACTTTACAACATTAACCCTGAATTACGAACTGCACTGAGAGGCCAGGGTATAATGAATTACGATGACATGGTCAATTTTATTAGGCAAGATTTTTATTATTACCAGCAACCTTTTCTACATTATAAAACACAAATTTCTCAAAAACCTAACAATTTTCCAAATTCAAACAAACGCCAAACGCAAAACCCAATGCAGTACCGAATACAGAGAAATTTTTCTAATCAATTTCAACCACATTTTTAACCACCACAAAATCAATTTCCTCCAAAACCTATCCAATTTACGCAACAAAATACCAATCATTTTCCTTCAAAACCTATCCAATTTACACAACGCCCAGTAACTCATCATTTCCCTACCAGACAACAAGTTTTCGGACCTAGTACTTCTAAGGAAGTAGATGTATTCAAACCTAATCCAAATCAAAGAATTTTGACACCACCGGAAAAAATGTATATACAGACGCGAAATTATCCTCATAAACGCTCGAATTATTCGACACAATATCAGGCAAATCCTCCAAAAAAACACCCAAATTTTAATCAAAATAATTATCAACAAAATTACAATAATCAACCTCCTAATTTCACATTTGAAGAATTGACTAATATTGAACCAGTTTGTGAGCCAATCGATGTAAAATATAATGAGTCACAAAATTATCTTGAAATTAACGAAAACTTCGAAGATGAAAACTTAGAAAATCATTCAGATGAAAAATTTTCACGAACTAGCCTCGAACAATTTATCGACCTAAATTCTGCTTTAGATAATAAAAATCAATTACCTTACATTGAATTCCAAAACCCTAAGTGCAAACTTCTTATAGATAGCGGATGTTCAGTATGTCTAATTGACCCAAAATTTGCTTATAATCACTTTCCCAAAAATATTTTTAAGGAATCAACAACTTTAACTGCATGTATGAAGCAGGAAACTTCTAATGAAAAAGTACTTATACCAGTATTTAGAGAATTCCAAATTAATGATTTTCACCCATTCATACCTTACAAATTTCACAAAAATTACGATGGATTAATAGAAGCAGATTTCTTGAATAAATATGGACTAAATTTAGATTTCAAAAACCAAATTTTAACTAATGAATATTGTAAGATTCCATTCCAATATCAAAAAGTTTCCCAAAAACCCTCAAACATTCCAATAGATCTTAGTCATTTAGAATAAAAAATTAGAAACCAACTGACTAAAATTCTCCAGACGAACGAAGATGTTTTACAACTACCTGATCAACCACTCAAATTTTCTAGTAACATTAAACACAAAATTAGAACGACTGACGAAATTCCTGTACACGGTAAAATGTATTTCCCCATGGTCCTTTTCCGTTGTCATAGTTCCCAAAAAGCAGGACAAATCTGGACAAACGAAATGGCGAATTGCCATAGACTATAGAAAACTGAACAACAAAACCATAGACGACAAATATCCCTTACCCCAAATCGACAACATATTAAATAAATTAGGCAATAAAAAATACTTTATCACACTTGACTTAGCATCTGGTTTTCACCAGATAGAACTCGACGAAGAATCAATAGAAAAAACGGCCTTTACCGTAGAAAACGGACATTACGAATTTCTTAGAATGCCTTTTGGACTCAAAAACTCCCCAAGAACTTTCCAGTGGCTAATGAATAATGTTTTAAAAAAGTATATAGGTATGATCTGTTGTGTATACATGGACGATGTAGTTATTTTTTCGGATACTGAAGAACAACATTTGGCAGATATCCATACCATCTTAGAAGCACTCAAAATTTATAATTTAAAAATCCAACTTGATAAATGCCATTTTTTCAAAACTGAAATTGAATTTTTAGGTCACATTATCACACCTCAAGGAATTAAACCAAACCCTAATAAATTGAAAGCTATTACTGACTTTCCAATTCCAAAAACTCAAAGAGAAATTAAATCGTTCCTCGGATTAATAGGTTATTACAGAAAATTCATTCCAAATTTCGCTAAATTAACGAAACCTCTAACATTATGCCTGAGAAAAGAGATTTAAATTACATCGAAGCATTTGAAACTTGTAAGCGGAATCTAATGAACGATCCAATATTAAGTTACCCTGACTTTGATAAACCTTTTATTCTCACGACAGACGCATCCGGTTATCAGTTCTATCGCAAGGAAATTCCCCGAATGATCTTCCAATTGCATTCGCAAGTAGAACGCTAAGTGACGCCGAAACAAGATACAGTACGATAGAAAAGGAACTGTTAGCTATCGTATGGTCATGCAAATATTTCCGACAATATCTCTACGGACGCAAATTCACGATTTACACAGACCATAAACCTTTATGTTGGTTATTTTCTTTAAAGGAGCCAAATTCCAGACTAATTAGATGGCGTATTCAGTTAGAAGAATTCGACTACGAAATTAAATACAAGAAAGGTTAGACAAATAACGCAGACGCACTTTCGAGGATTAAAATTGACAAAAATAATATCGAAATTAATGGTATTGAAGATGATTTAGATTCAATTGCAAATCAAATAACGACCGAAGAATTAGACGATTGTTTGAATTTACTTAATGCAAATAACCAGACTGAAACCCCTAGTACTAGTCAAAATGACAATATTATAGATTTCGAAACAGACGACATAACTGTTCACAGTACTTTAGAAAATCCTATTCTCGAATTACCTATTACCGAAAGAAGTTTATATTCTGCTGCCCTACAAATAATTTTCAAAACGACTCCAAATTATAAAGTAACAAAATCAAAAATTTCTGGTGATAAACTTAGATTCAGAGTTTCCATCAACCAAATTGAAAATGATTTCATAAAATTCATCAAGGAATTTATTCAACCCAGAAAAGCATACACTTTGTATTTTGCCTCTCAAGACTTAGAAAAACCACTTATACGAATTCTACAGGAAAAATTCGATTATAAATCTTATGACTTAAAAATTTCCAAAATTTTTCTAGAAGACGTAGAAGACAAAGAAGAACAACTTCTTCGCATACAACAATACCACGAGACAAAAACTATCCATCGCGGATTACGAGAAAATCTTATAAGTCTAAAACGTAAATATTACTGGCCCAATATGGACAAAGACGTTAGAAACTATATAAATTCTTGTGAATTATGTCAGAAAAATAAATACGAACGCACCCCAATCCAAATTCAATTCAGACCCAACCCTATCGGAACGAAACCATTTACGCACGTTTACTGCGACTCGATTAGGTTTAATCAAACGTATTGCCTTAGTATCGTAGACTCATTTTCAAGATTAGGACAATGTTATACACTAATTCAAAAAACAGGAACAGAAATTTTAGACAAGTTATTAATTTTCTTTAGCCATTACGGAATTCCTAACAAAATTACATGTGATAATGGTCTCGAATTCAAGAACAACGTTATACAAGATTTTTGTAAAGTCCACAAAATCGAAATTCATTACATTACAAACTATAATCCCAATTCCAATGCCATAGTTGAACGATTTCATTCCACATTAATAGAACAATTGAGGACAAGACAAAAATTTGACTTTCCAGAATAGATTATCTCAAGCATTACTCAGTTACAATAATTCAAACCATGCGAGCTTAGAAATGACCCCTATGCAAATAATTAAGGCAGACTTGAACTACTCATTACCTATTGAACAAACACATAATGAACGATTACAAAATTACGTGGAAAATTACGTCGAAAATTTGAATGACATAACGAAACATTTGGAACAAAATAGACAAAAAAATATTCAACGCTTAGAAAAAACTAATGAAAACCGATCAGCAAAGGAAGACCACCCTTTAAACAAAAACCCAACCTACATCAAAAATCCTATGACACGAAAATTAGATCCCCCATTCAAAAAAATTGATGCTTGTGAAATAGATAAAAATCGAATCCAAGATAAGAAAAACAAGCATATCTACCATAAAAAAATCATGAAACAGAGAAAAAACTAGTTTCAAAATTTTGTTACAGATCCAAAATGGAATACACTTTCATACTTTTCGCAATAATAACCTTCTCGATATCCCTTGAAATTATCCAAATCAAAAATAGCGTACTACCCATTTCATTAGGTAAAGCCTACGTAACTCACAAAAACTTGCAACTTTTATACCATATTGACCTAGCCAAAATCGAACAAATCATAATTAATTATCAAACTGAGATAGACAACTACAAAAACTCAAAATTGAATTTCGCACAAACTGCAAATTATCGATATTTAAGATACTCTAACGAAATAAACCTGAATGCATTAGAAGAACTTTGAACGAAAAAATACGAATCAAAAGAGGATTAATAACTTAGGTGGAAAAATTTCAAAATTTCTATTCGGAACGCTCGATTCTGATGACGAAGCTTTATATCAAAGTTATTTCAACAATATCAAAAAAAACGAACAAATATTATTTCGAAATCAAAAACAAACTATAGTGAATGACTTGAAAAATAAGTATATCAGTAAATTCCAGAAAATGTCAGAAAATCTTAAATTGTTTCAGACAGTACCTGAACTGCATGAAGTACAACAAATGCACCTTTTGATTTTCGAATTGAAAGACATAAAAAATATCTTAGACGAAATACAAACAGCTGTTAGCTTTGCGAGTTTACATTTATTGCACGAATCAGTTTTACCATATTCCAAATTTCTAGAATTGATCAAAAATGAAAATATTATACCAGTTCACCACCTGAAAGACTATTATCAATTGTGTCACACGAAAGTTATTTTCAAAAACAAAATTTTATTATTTCTGATTTCAATTCCATTAGTTCAAAAAGAATATCATGATCTATACAAATTTTACTATCTCCCACAAAATAATGAATCCCTTCCATATACCAATCCTTATTTGCTCTCGCAAGAAGAAAAGCTGAAATGGTCCACCAAACACTGCCATCCAGTGGAAAACGACTACTTATGCGATCAAGACTCACTAGAAAAAATTCCGAAGTGCCTGGAAAATATCCTCACCAACCACACCGAAAATTGCCAGAGAATACCAAAAATTCTAACCCAGGACCTGAAGATCCTAGAAGATGGAAGCATTCTCTCAATTCAAAATGAGAAAATAATCGAAAAATGTCCATTGCAAACGAAACATCATTTCCTTCCTACGATGGCCATTCTACGTACCAAATGTACCATCAGTAACAAAGAAAAGGAAATAGTTCCAACCACAAATATCAGCGAAGAGAGAATCGTCCTTCTACAAACACCACACAAGTTACCCCAGGAATACACAAAAGAAGAACATCAACCAGAACACGACATCCCCGACATCGAATTGGAAGAAACCAACCAGTGGAATCTTCCTCAGACTGCATTTAATTCATTTTTCTATTTGATAATTCTAATAATTATAATAACTACTTTTTACTTTATTTTCAAGCTTGCTTTATCCAAAAATAATTTATGTAAAAATAAAGCTACACCCATAGGTGATACCTTTAACCAAAATGGGGAGGAATTATGTAACGCCAACCCTGGATTCCTTTAGCCAAGATAATCTTATTACAGCTTTTCTAATTCATATACCTATGTTATAACGCGCATAATTGCAACTCAACATTTCTGCTGACTTTAGACAATATGATTATAAAATGATTGTGAATGCCTCTCTCGAGGAGATTAAGTATCGAGACATTGTACGCTTTACTTCACTTAATAAAGTTGATTTTTTAAAAATACGGTTTTTCTGCCTAAAAACATAATTATATATCTAAATTTTTTTATTTGAAATGTGTCCGAATTTACCCAGACAGGTGGGGTGATTTCGGACATGCCTTTGAAAATGCAAAAAATTGAAGTAATAACAGTAAAAAGGCTATTTCGGACAGAAACAAATGTTTAAAAAAAATTTATACATTTTTTTTATCGATTAAAAGTCAATAAAAATGATTTTCAAGCATTATTTTAAATTTTTATTAGGAAAATAACATTGATTAAAAAAAATTTCAGTAAATAACTCATCTACCTATATCTTTATATAAAAATACATGAACTTAAACATTTTTAAATCAAAAATATATAAAAATTTAACAGTCTCAAGATATCAGTGAATAATTCACCTATATCTTCATATAGAAATACATAAACTTAAACATTTTCTTATCAAAAATATATAAAGATTTAAAAGTCTCAAGATAGGAACAAGCCTGAAGATGACCCTAAGTTTGTAAGGGTCGAAACATGTAGCACAGTTCGATTAAAACCAATTTTTGGAGTAGACACGAAACCTTTCATTTATTCAGAATAAATAATAGCTCCAATTAATATATCTGGTTAAACATGATAAAACGATTATTGTAAAATAATCTTTGGCAAGTGAGAGAATTTAAATCGTTCTCTTCTTAAAGGAACTGGATTGAGGATCTCCAAAATATCAATATCCTCGATATAGCTCTGGTCAGGGACATCTGGAAAATGAAAGTAGGTGTCTTTCTCAGACTTTTTTCTTCTCAAAAATCTTACATTATACAAGGTGTCTGGTGAGGAATGGGACAACGTTTAGGTGGTGATGAGGGATGTCTCAAGGAGTGATAAAATGCCATTCGAAATCATCTGAGGTACATGGTTTCTGATATACAGGGGGTTTTAGAAAAAATTAGGAAATTTCAAATGACCATAATTCAGGAAATAAAAGAGCTAATTCGATGATTTTTCGTATGAACAATGATAGAGTGAGTACGAATCTGTTTGAACGAAAAATTCGAAATAAAATCAGATCCGGACTCAGAAATTTCAGTTTTTCTGAAATAAGGTAAAAACAACACCCTGTATGCGGTTTTCAATTTTTTTGACTTCAGATTCTGAGAGAGCAGGAAAAATACTTTCGAACTCAACTGTCATCCCGAATGGCACACATTTTCCCTGCTTTCTATGACCCTTCGAATGTCAATCTTCCGATTTTCGCTCCTTACATATTATTTTCTCGACATTTCAAATGACCATAATTCAGGAAATATGAGAGCTAATCCGATGATTTTTTCGTATGAACAATGATAGAGTGAGTACGAATCTGTTTGAACGAAAAATTCGAAATAAAATCGGATCCAGACTCAGAAATTTCAGTTTTTCTGAAATTAGGTAAAAACAACACCCTGTATGCAGTTTTCAATTTTTTTGACTTCAGATTCTGAGAGACCAGGAAAAATACTTTCGAACTCAACTGTCATCCCGAATGACACATATTTTGCCTCCTTCTATGGCCCTTCGAATGTCAATCTTCCGATTTTCGCTGTCGTACAAAGACAATCACAGAGACGTTTCAGTGTTAATGTGTGGTGCGCAGTTTATGATAATAATTTAATAGGTCCTCATTTTTTCGAAGAAAGACTCACCGGAGAGAAAATTTATAGATATTCCCTTATGAATGTTCTTCCTAATTTATTAGGAATATTAATCAAAGAGGACTTATCTTCCAGCATGATGGAGCACCCCCACATTTCTCAATTTTAGTGAAAATCATTTGAACGAGGGTCTATCCAAATACATAGATGGATAGGTCGTGGTGGTCCAAGAGCATGGCCACCTCGGTCCCCCGACATGACACCGTTAGATTATTTCCTTTGGGGACACCTTAAAACTATGGTGTACGGGCGAGAAATAAATACAAGGAAACAATTAATTCAGCGCATAATAGACGCATGTGACGAAATACCAAACAACCCGAATGTGATAAGGAAAGCAGTTTTGAACTTAATGAAAAGAGCAGATAAATGTGTAGAAGTTGGTGGTTTTCATTTTGAACAATATTTGAAGAATTAATTATTAATTTTCCAAATTTCGCATTTTTTACAATTTTTATAAAAATTTTGATTCGTTTATGATCTTTTTTTTACTTATTAGTAACTATCTGAGATTTCATGTTTCTGAAATGTCGAGAAAATAATATGTAAGGAGCGAAAATTGGAAGATTGACCTTCGAATGGTCATAGAAAGCAGGGAAAATTTGGGCCATTCGGGATGAGAGTTGAGTTTGAATGTATTTTTCCTGCTCTCTCAGAATCTGAAGTCAAAAAAATTGAAAACCGCATACAGGGTGTTGTTTTTACCAAATTTCAGAAGAACTAAAATTTCTGAGTCCGGATCTGATTTTATTTCGAATTTTTCGTTCAAACAGATTCGTACTCACTCTATCATTGTTCATACGAAAAATCTTCGGATTAGCTCTCATATTTCCTGAAATATGGTCATTTGAAATGTCGAGAAAATAATATGTAAGGAGCGAAAATCGGAAGATTGACATTCGAAGGGCCATAGAAAGCAGGGAAAATTTGTGCCATTCGGGATGACAGTTGAGTTTGAATGTATTTTTCCTGCTCTCTCAGAATATGAAGTCAAAACATGCCAATTATTTTATTATTTTAACTGTAGATCTCAAAACAAATTTTTTTTCATTATTTCAGAGGTCTGAACGAAACATTTGAATGACTGTAGTAACGAAACCGTTCGATATTTTACAATTCTGTTTTCATATTCGTGATTGATAATTCAAGACGTACAATTGTACAAAATTTCATTCATTTCGAGTGAAATTTTTTCATCGCTGTGGACATGTAAAAAAAAATTTGTGTTCGATTTTTGAAAAAAAATTTTTCACAGAAATTCTTAGAAAATTGTGTTCATTCAGAAAACAGAAGTAAATTTGACAACCGCAAATTTTGTAAATTTTCTTTCGGAGTTCGTCAACTTTTCTGAATAAAGGACCCAAAAATACTGAGATTTGACCAAAAACCGTTACATTAAGTGTTATACATAACTGACCAATCTTGCTCAAAAATGACGTTTGACACCCTGTATCTCGCTTATGCTTCGAAAACGGAATATATTGTATAAGGCAAAAATGATTCTCCCGATGTCCGCTACACGAAAATATATGTTTGTCCAGTTTATGATGAAACACCCTGTTTATTATGATTCATTGTTTTGGTTGATTTTTGATGTTGTGGTTCTAATCAATCCAATCTAATTTTTGAAATATGGTTAGTTGTGCTTCCTGTGGCTGCTCCCTTACAGCAAAAAATAAAAATTGTGGTGTAAAATTTCATGGGTGAGTGTTTTTGTTATAATTTTTCATTGTATTTTATGTATTTAATTCAAACAAATTAGTAAGGTTAACTAAAAACCATCACGTGGTCCATAGGCGTAGCATAAGTGTGGTATCGTTTCAGATGATGATAAATTGGCATAATAAGTTTATGTTTAACGTAGCAACGATTATTAACATTTCATCTTACATTTTGTTTTAGCTTTCCTAAAAGTGAAGAGCAAAAAGCAAAATGGATTGCTTTTTTGAAGAAGCCTGAATTCATAATCGAAAAGAGTAGTGTTTTATACTCTCATCATTTTGCTGAGGAATATTTCGATCGAACATCTGAGCTAAAAGTAAGACTGTTTCCAAATGCTATTACGACAATTGAAGTGGACCGTTTAAAATATGTGAGTAATAAAACATTGATGTGAAGCCGGTTCGCACACCGAACAAGAAACATTTTCATCGAGAAAATAAAACACAATGTTTTTTTTATTAATGAAAATGTTTCATGTTTCTTTGGTGGAAGGCTCAGCTAATGAAGAGAAGATCATGGTGTAGTTTGTTTAGTCAAACTCAATTCATTTTAGGTAAGGATATTCAATCCAGTGGTTAAAAGTTCTGTGATGAATGTGGAGAATCAATCGCAAAGCCCGCCTGTACAGCCTTCGACTTCTTCTGAACCACAGTTTTTTTCACCACCCCCAGAAACACCTTTGTTAGAATTAAAACAATCACCCCGTGAAAGAGCCTTGAAGAGGAAAATCCATGATTTGGAAAGAATTAACAGTTTGAAAAGTCGTAAAATACGTAAACTGCAGAAGATCATCTGGCAACAAAAAAGGCGAATATCTTCATTGAAATCAATGACAATGGAATTGTTCCATACATACCAAGAACTGCCTATTCAGGAAATTAAAAAGTCAACCTGGTAATTGTGAGTTAAAAACAAAGTATAACAGTTACAGAAATAAACTGACGAACTTGATAAAAAAAACTAAATATGAGTACTATCAAAATCGAATTAATGCCAATTCATTAAACACTAATGAGTTATGGAAGATAGTGCAAGAAGTCACTAAAACAAAAAAAAGAAGACGTGACATAACTGTGGTGACCAGTGAGAGTAGTGAAGACCTGACCGATAAGAGGCAGATAGCTGATGAGTTTAACTCGGTGTACTCGCAGATGGGCAAAAAGATGGCTGACGCCATAAAGAGGGATCCAAATTATGCACCACAAAGGCCAAGTATATGTGGCTCGTTTGTTTTGCTCCCAACCGATGAGAATGAGGTATGTGGTCTAATCAGAGGACTGACATCTGGTAAAACCCCAGGTGTGGATGGAATCCAAGTGGACACCCTAAAGATTCTGTCACCATTTATTCGGAAACCTTTGACTCATATAATAAACTTGTGTTTGGAGAAAAGTATATGGCCTAGAGCACTCAAGGAGGCTATAGTTGTGCCTATATTCAAGAGCGGTAATGATAAACTGGTGACGAACTATAGACCAATCACATTAATAACACATCTAGCGAAAATAATGGAAAAGGTTCTCCAAAAAAGGTTATCATCTTATATAGACCAATACAAAATTTTGTCTGACAAACAGTTTGGTTTCAGAGAGGGGGTGTCCACAGAGGATGCTCTGCTGGCTCTGACTTCGATGGTGTCCGCGGCTTTGGATAAGGGCAAGCCCAGTCTGTGCATGTTCATTGATCTGTCCAAAGCATTCGATACCGTTAATCATGAATTGCTGTTGCAGACGTTGGAGGATATCGGTGTAAGAGGCGGTCCCTTGGAATTGTTTAGAAGCTACCTGGTTGGTAGAACCCAGTCTGTGAGAGTGAGCGGCGAGATGAGTGCTGGGAGCACAGTCGAGTTCGGGATCCCCCAGGGCACGGTCCTGGGCCCAATACTATTCAGTATCTATATCAACGGAATGTTTGCGGTGCGTTGTGGAGGTGATATTTTGGGACTTGCTGATGACACTGCAGTTTTCTATGAAGCAAACACTTGGGAAGAGCTCAGGACCGCTGTGGAGTCGGGTATGCCCCTGCTGAAAAATTGGCTTGAACATCGCCTATTAAGCGTAAACCTGGAGAAGACATCCTACCTGCCATTCAGTTGTAATAGATCTAAAACTCCTACATTCGACTCCATTGAGGTTCATACGATGGGGGAACGGCACACCATACTACCCGAGAAAAAAGTCGAATATTTGGGTGTAATTATGGACTTAAACCTGAGATGGAATGAACATATAAGCTTTGTTTGTAAAAAGTTGAGGAAAATTCTTTGTGTGTTTAAATATATGGAAAGCATACTTTCACTCCGTCAAGCAAAAATCCTGTATCATACTTTAGTCGAAAGCCATTTTAGATATGCTGTGTGTCTGTCTGGGGTGGCGCCTTGAAGACACACATTCGTCCACTAGAAGTATTACGGAGGAGATTTTTAAGGATTATGCTTTCCCGGGATTTGCTGTACCCGTCCGATGATCTGTACTTGGAGGCGAATGTTTTCGATATCCGGCAGCTTTACTACTTCAATATTACAATGAGGTACCACGGTAAGGAAAAATTCTCCTTTTTGCCTTCCCACTCTTATGGGACTCGAAGGAGACTGTTCACCCTGCCACGAGTGCAAAAGTGTGTTGGACAGCGCTCATTCTCTTACGTTGCCCCCAGGCTGTACAATTCCACCCCCCCAGAGATTCAGCTTGTAACTGGGTTGCCACGGTTCAAGAGGCAGTTGAGGTATTTTGTTATGAGCCTACATCGTAAGGTGGTTGCTGATCTTGTTGAGATGCGGAGCTGATGTGTGAGTTGGTAAATTTGGTCATTCCTGATTGTGCTGGTTTTGGTGGACTGTGAATTGCTGTTGGTGGTTGTGAATCATATCGTTCATTGTTGTTTTTTGAAATGTTTGCTTGATTTATATGTTGTTATTTTTTATATATCTCGAAACAAGTGTTTCTACACTTATCGAGAACCCATTGTTTATTCTTTTGTTTGATGTTGCTGTAACCTATATTTGAGCGAATAAACTTGATTGATTGAATTACCGATGTAGGGAAACCCCGCCTTTTATAATCTTCCGGAGGGGGGTGGAAAATGTAGGCGCAGAAACGTTAAAATTTGCAGGAGAGTACCTCGGTAAAAACATCTTAAAACTGGCTTATCGTACGTGTATGCAAAAAACGTTGTTCTTGCGGACGGTTCCACGATGTTTTCTGTATGAAAAACAAAATCAATCGCTAAATGTTCGGTTTTTCGATTGTTTTGAATTAATTCTGAACGGAATAAAAATTCACGAATTTAAAATGAAAACTTGGATAAATTATTTTAAAATGAAGACCACGGTTTTTCCTGATTGTTGTGAATTAATTCTGAACGGAATAAAAATTCACGAATTTAAAATGAAAACTCGAATAAATTATTTTAAAATGAAGATCAATTATTCAGTAACTCAGTTATAAAATTGAACTTCATTACAAACTTCCGAAAATAATGACCTCAAATATTGAAATCATTCGGTGTGGAGATTTGGGAACAACAGCAGAAAAAAACTACATACACGTCATCCACTTGAACTCGCAGGGGGTGAGGGGTGGACATATGAAAAATCAAAAAATTCGATTTCTCGAAAACTGTACAAGGAATCGATACGAAATTTGGTATGCAGATTTGGAAACAACAGCAGGAAAAAACTACATACACGTCATCCACTTGCACCCCCAGGGGGTGAGGAGTAGACATATGAAAAGTCAAAAAGTAATGTGGAGTGTGCAGGTTTAGGAACAACAGCAGAAAAAAACTACATACACGTCATCCACTTGCACCCCCAGGGGGTGGGGGGTGGACATATGAAAAATCAAAAAATTCGATTTCTCGAAAACTGTACATGGAATCGATACGAAATTTGGTGTGCAGATTAGGAAACAACAGCAGAAAAAAACTACATATACGTCATCTACTTGCACTCCCAGGGGGTGGGGGGTGGTTTTATGAAAAATAAAAAAATTCGATTTCTCGAAAACTGTACATAGAATCGATACGAAATTTGATACGCAGATTTGGGAACAATAGCAGAAAAAAAACTACATACACGTCATCCAATTGCACCCGCCGGGGGTAAGGAGTGGACATATGAAAAATCAAAAAATTCGATTTCTCGAAAACTGTACATGGAGTCGATACGAAATTTGGTATGCAGATTTGGAAACAACAGCAGAAAAAAACAACATACACGTCATCCACTTGCACCCCCAGGGGTGGGGGGTGGATATATGAAAAGTCAAAAAATTCGATTTCTCGAAAACTGCACATAAAATCGATTCGAAATTTGGTATGCAGATTTGGAAACAACAACAGAAAAAAACTACATACACGTCATCCACTTGCACCCGCAGGGAGTGGGGGGTGGACATATGAAAAATCAAAAATACGATTTCTCGAAAACTGTACATAGAATCGATACGAAATTTGGTGTGCAGGTTTAGGAACAACAGCAGAAAAAAACTACATATACGTCATCCACTTGCACCCCCAGGGGTGGGGGGTGGACATATGAAAAATAAAAAAATTCAATTTCTCGAAAACTGTACATAGAATCGATACGAAATTTGGTACGCAGATTTGGGAATTTTTTGATTTTTGATATGTCCACCCTCCACCCCCTTGGGCTGCAAGTGGATGACGTGTATGTAGTTTGTTTCTGCTGTTGTTTCCAAATCTGCATACCAAATTTCGTATCGATTCCATGTACAGTTTTCGAGAAATCGAATTTTTTGATTTTTCATATGTCGACCATCCACCCCCTGCGGGTGCAAGTGGATGACGTGTATGTAGTTTTTTTCTGCTGTTGTTCCCAAATCTCCACACCAAATTTCGTATCGATTCTATGAGCAGTTTTCGAGAAATCGAGTTTTTCAGATTGATACGGCCCACCCTTTGTTCCCTCGAGGTATGAGTGCAAGGTGTGTATGCAATTTTTTTAAGTAGTTTCTCTTCAATGTTCACACCAAATTTGAAACCGATCCTTCGTACAGTTCTGTAGAAATTAATTTTTCACTATTGCTTCAACGCGAACGTTCGTTTCAGTTTGCATAGATATCCGCCATACCACAGTATAGACACCAACCAGTAGTTGCACTCTTGAAAAATTGAACTGAATTCTTTACTCTATCGAGAACTCGCGCACCATCTCCGTGCGCAGGAGGAAATGAAGTTATTTGAGCGGAAATTTTTGGGTTTATTTGAATTTTCATTTGTTAAGGTAAATATTGAACTCGGATATCATTATTATTATTTTCAAAATATCAATTTTTCGAATATAATAAATAGGAGACAAAGATAGGAAGTCATATATTTTTTCTCACCAAGTTCAATGAATATATTCACAATATTTATAGTTTTATAAGAATCTTGCTGGCACTCTTCGGAGGAATGTTTGTCGTTTTGCCATAAAAATAATTTTTAGGCAATACATTCAGAATATTGAATAAACAATAACAAATTGTGAGTGTATAGGAATGAAATCTTCAGAGATTCGCTCTAGGCGATGACCGTATATATAAAAAGGAACATGAACTGTAAAACTTTCTTAATAGAATGAATTTATTGATGTAATGAACATTTGATTTTTTTGATGTTCTTAAATTTAAAATCGAACCTCAAGAGCATATCTCAACAAATAGATATCTACGGGAGTTGAAAATTTTGTGTTACTTTTTAGTGCATTAGAAAAAATTTTTTTTTCAGCTTCATAATGAACAAATAACCATTAAGAATGGGAAATTTGTGAAAAATTATTGTTGATGTACAGCTTAGAAATTAAGGGAAGTATAGCAGGTGTTGTCTCTAATTTTCGTGAAACACCATCAAATTATTAAAGTGAGAACTAATGGAAACACTATACTTTGACTGCCCTAATAATTTTTCCTTGTCTATTTATGTTATGAGGTAAGCATTCAATACTGATCAAATAATAATGCAAAATAGAAAATATCATATAAAACAGTTACAATATGACCATATATTCAATAGGTATTAGATATTGGGAATTGCAGCAATATTTTAAAGTGAAACTCTTTTCTTTGCTCAAGCTTTTGAGATGATCCGTTCGTCAGTGAAGCTGTGAAAATAGTAATGAAAATATAAATGAACTATATAAATGTATAAAGAAAAAAGAGTTTATGTTTCCATTACTTGATTACAGTTCTTGTGACGAAGAGAAAATAAAATCTCGAAAGCTTGAGTAAAGAAAAAATAGTTTTACTATAATATTGCTACTATTCTCAATCTAAGTCTAATATCAATACAATACAGCAGAGAATCAAGGATTTCTATAATATTTATACAATCAAACAATAAAAACCATTAAAATCCATAAAATCTAAGAGTTCAACAAAATTTGAGGTTATAGTTACGGAGATGGTGCGCGAGGCGAAATTGGATTAAGAAAATCCACGGAGTGCAACTACTGGTTGGTGTCTATACTGTGGCCATACCGTCCGCTAGCGTGCGATGATTTCAAGGTCATCTTCGGCTGGGTCGTTCGGCTGTATTCACACTGGTTCAATAAAACCAATGAAAATGAAATAGTTCCAACAGAACCATAGAAAATTCAATTGGAATATTAAAAATTTTTAATTTTTTAAACCCGCCAAAGCCTGTCCTAAGCCAGGTTGAAAAAGGGTGAAGGGGAGGAGTAACAACCTCGTAAAAAAACCAGGGTTCATCTGACCCGGATGATAGCACCCTGTAAGGGTCCCAAGCCAGGGTACGGCTAACCTGCTGCCTTGTAGGATCGATGTTGGCTCATCAAAGGCTAAAGGAAGATAACCTTGACTAAAAATTCCTGGTCCTCCAAGTGGGGGGTTTTGGCAATGGGCTAGCTCCTCATTACAAGTAAAAAGAAATAAATGCTAAAAAACCTAATACACAGCCTCGGAAAGATTATGGATGTAAACGGATACGACCACAGCACGGAAATAAGGACACGATTATAGGAACATGGAATGTACAAGGAATGAACAAAAAATTAGAAGATGTGATTAAAGGATTGGAGTACATGAAGGTGGACATAGCGGTACTCACCGAAACGAAGAAAAAGGGCAATGGAATCGAACACATTTCAAATTATGTTCATATTTATAGTGGGGTTCCTAAAAACGAAAGAGCCAGCAAAGGAGTGTCAATACTGATAAACAAGAAATACATCGGGAGAATACACAACTGGAACACAATGAACGAAAGAATACTATCAGTGAACTTAACGATCAAAGGACATAGAACAACTATTGTCGGCTTGTACGGCCCTAATGATGACTCGAGCCAGACAGAAAAGGATTACTTCTACACTACATTGAATAACACTCTCACAGCTCTCGGAAACCAAAGAGAAGTTGTGGTTCTAGGAGATCTAAACGCCAGAGTGGGAAGAAAGAATGGAAGCAAAATAGTGGGTATACACGGAGAAGAGACACTAAACGATAATGGGCAGAGACTTTTAGAGGCCTGTGAAGAACATAAAATGAAGATATTAAATGGGTTTTACAGCCATAAGAATATCCATAAGTACACATGGCACCAGGAGACCAGGGGCCTGAAGTCTATTATCGACTATATAATCCTTAAACAAGATACCAAATGGCACACCAAAGATATAAGAGTGTATAGAGGAATTGAGTGTGGCTCCGACCACTTTTTGCTCATTTCAAAAATTTATATCCCATATAACAAAGATAGGCAAACAACAGAAGATAACACCCGAGAAACCGAAACGAACCAATACAAATATAACCTCGTTAGTTTGAATGAACCAAGCACTAGAACCTTATTTCAACAAAGGCTAGATCAGAAACTCAGCGATCAATATTTGACGATGGAGACAACACATCTTTATAAACATATAATGGAGTCCCTACACTCAGCAGCAAACGAGGCTCTCGGAAAAGAAAGTCAACCCCGCATGAAGAACTACAATTTAACTTGGAACAGTGTATTACAACAACAGAAACACATTAAACAGGCAGCATACAACAAGTGGATGAGTACAAAAAACACCAGTGACCATATAACATACAGAAGAGAACAAAGTAAATATAAAGACCTAATAACTAAGAACAAAAATGAAACATGGGAAAGGAAATGTAGTGAAGTGGACAGCTACATGGGCGGTACTAGATCAACAGTGGCTTGGAATCTGATTCGTTCACTAAGGAAAGAGACTACTCATAAAACTAATTTACAACCCATACCAATAAACAAATGGAAAGAACATTATGCTCGAGAGCTAAGAGAAGACAGACGGCCATATCTTGCCAACTCGCCTATACGGTGCTCTGTACAAGGAGAAGCAATTAACATCGACGAAGATATAATAGTGAAAGCATTGAAGTCTATGAAAATTAGAAAGGCACCAGGACCAGAGGAGTTACCGGCGGAGCTCTTAAAGAATGGCACTAATAAGCTAATAAGGTACTTAAAGGAGTTAATGAACAGATATATTAACGGAGAACCGATACCATCTACATGGAAAGAAGCATGGATAACACCCATCCATAAAAAGGGAAGAAGAGATGACTGCTCCAACTATAGATGCATATCAGTCACAAGTACGATGAGTAAACTTTATGGTCGAATCCTCCGGAGTATAGTCGAACAAGAATACTCAACACAAGAAATAGAAGAGCAGGCAGGTTTCCGCACAGGACGATCATGTGTGGATCATATTTTTAGTTTGGTTCAACTAAATGAAAAGAAATTGGCTACAAACAGGGAGGTCCACCTTCTTTTTGTCGATCTTACAAAAGCATACGACAATGTCCCTATCCAAAAGCTATGGCAAGTTTTAGAAATGTCCCCAATAAATAATACTGTCATACAAGCCATCAAACAGCTTTATAGTCAGGCAACGTCACGAATAAAGCTAGGTAAGAGTATGTCCGAAAGTTTCTCTGTATCAAAAGGCCTACGACAGGGATGCTGTCTGTCCACAACGTTATTCAAAATATATCTGAACGAAACGCTACGAAAATGGAGAAAATCTTGCAGTGGTATGGGAATACAACTAAACGATACAAAAACATTGTACACTCTCCATTTCGCAGACGATCAGGTGGTAGTGGCCCAGGACAAGGAAGATTTAGAGTTTATGACAACAAGGCTCTTCGCTGAATACGAAAAGTGGGGACTGTCTGTGAATAAAACCAAAACCAAATACTTGTGCATTGGACAGGAAGCAGATAATCTACACTTAGACGACAACGTAGAAATAGGAACATGTAGTAAATATACTTACTTGGGGGCTCAAATTGATCACACCGGCCGAACAGAAACTGAGATTGAGCAGAGAATACTGAAAGGTAGAAGGGTCATTGGATGTTTGAACTCAATATTGTGGTCCAAAAACATATCGCGGGAGAAAAAACATCAGATATACAATTCCATCTTCGAAGGTATAGTGCTATACGGGTGTGAGACGTGGCAATTAACTAAGGGTGTAGAACGTCGACTTCTGGCCCTTGAGATGGATTTTTGGCGAAGATCTGCAGGAAAATCCAGAATGGACAAAATAAGGAATGAAACGATCAGAGATATCATGCAAGTCGAGAGAACCATCATAGACGAAATCCAGAGAAGACAACTGATCTGGTACGGGCATGTAGAAAGGATGTGCGACGAGCGTCTACCAAAGATGATCTTGAAATGGACACCACCGGAAAGAAGAAAGAGAGGAAGGCCCAAAAAAACATGGTTTGAGGGAATAGAAAAAGCTATGTCCGAACGAAACCTACATCCAGGGGATTGGCAAGATAGGAAGGCTTGGAGATTAGGAACCGGAAGGCGTAGGACGCTATAAACCCGGATATATAAATATAAAAAATATTAAAAATAAGAATCTTTATATTTCCATTACAAGATCGGTTCGAGTCAAATTAATTTTGTCAATGAAGATTGATATAATATTGAATGTTCATGCAAGATTTCAAGAGGATCGCATCATGGACCTATAATACTAACTGGACGTCGAACTTCCTTACTGTCACGTAGAAAAAAGTGAGGCAAATGGCCGCCATTTGCAGTTTGGGGTGAACCACAAATATTTTGATGTTTTATGCCATCTGTGCTCGAATTTTGATTGAAACATAGACGTTTCTTTGAAAGAAGTGATGAAAAACGAACTCTATATATTAGTGTTCTGTGAACTCCGACATTTCGGTCTATTAAAATTATAAATATTTTCGATTCTTGTGATTAGTTATTAAACAATATTGGTAATCCTATCATTTTAATTCGTTGAAATAAAATAAATAAAGGAATATTGGTAATTCTAATATTTAAATTCATAGAAAAAGTGACACCTCTCAAATCCACCCAAAACTGCAAATGGCCGCCGTTTGCCTCAAAATTTTTGACAGGTTCTCCATCTAGTTAGTATTATAAATTCTATGGATCGCATCATCAGAACCATAGAATTTAATTTCCAAATTATGTACTTTTCCGAATAAATCCGATTTTGTCGATTTTATCGAAATGAAATTTTGCAGTGAAATATTAAATGTGAATTCATAGCATGACACAAAAATTTGTGGGAGTTGCGTAAATACAACCATAGAAAAGTCTACAGGTTTAGAAAATTCACTCGAAAACATAGGATTTAACGTGCAAATCTCCAAGTCGCTACGGTACCAATGGAAGATGCGCAGATTCGCTCTACAGGTGGAACAAAACACCAACTGCAAGATGTGACTGCGGGGCGGCCTGACAAACTGTTCACCACATCATCACCGAATGCCAGAACAGGGCCTACACAGGTGACTTCAATGATTTCCTGATGGCGACCAACGGAGCGATTGATTACATTCGACAACTAGATCTTAGCCTATGACTCATTCCTTCTTTATTATACATGACGTGTTATTATGCCATACGATAAATAAATAAATAATACCAATGGAACACTGGAAGAATCGAAACATCAGTGCGATGCCTCATCGAAAACACAGGACATGCGGACTGAACGCTGTAGTGCTAGCGATACTTCGGACTGGCTGTCCGCGATGTGCGATTCGAATAATTTTATATCAATCTAAACGTGGAAAGCGTGAAAGCATATCAGTTTGAAAAGTAATTAGATTCTCCGTAAATCAATTATGATCAGTTTAGAAGGAAAAATTCAAATAATAAAATCGTATCGATTTCATTGGAATGTGATTATTATAATTCTGTTCTGTTGTATGCGAGGAATACATTTACGACAACAAATGTAACGAATAATTTCCTCAGTAAAAATGAATTCTCAGGTTATTTTTCGTCATAATCGAAATCAATTGGTAGCTGTTGAAATGTTGGAATATTCTCTAAATGCTCAAAATTTTTTGCAGCGTTCAGGTATGTAAACGTCGATGAAAAATGGCCAGATGATGTAATTGCCCAATATTCTAGTCCATTTTTTTTGGGTACTGAGTACGCACAGGAATACTCAATTCAAATTCAGGAGACAGTAAATGAATAACATTTTATTATTTGAGTTTTTTCTTTTAAATCAATCATAATTGATTTGCGGAGAAGCTTTCAGGCTCTCCTCATTTGCAATGATAAAATTATTTGAATCGCACATCGCGGACCGCCAGTCCGAAGCATCCCCACCACGTTCTGCATGTCCTGATCACGATACACACACCGGTATGCCGACGCGCATCGATAGTGACTTCACTGCGGAGCATTACCATTGCATTTGCGGGATAAAAGCTGTGATAGAAGTGTTAGAACTCGAGGGAATGATTGGAATTTGTTGCTAATATGCTTCGCAATGACGTAGATGCTCGCGCCGGGCGAGTTTAGAACCCGAATCTGGCATACCGGTGCTTGTGTATCGTGGTCCTGATGTGTTTTCGATATGGCATCTCACTGATGTTTCGATTATTCCTCTGTTCCATTGGAACCAGAGCGACTTGTAGATTTGCACGTTGAATCCTATGTTTGCGAGTGAATTTTCCAAACCTTTAGTTATATAAAAAAATTCTAATATCGATTGAAATGAAATCGAGTTTGAGGATGTAAATTGGCGAAGTGAATGATCCTGCAAATTTTAACGTGGATTGTAAAATCAGAAAAATAGAATTTTGTTATTTTTAGTTATTTACCTTTTACATAAGTAATTCATCTTTTTTTCATTTCCAGAATATAATTCCGGCCTCAAGTCATATTCAAAATTTTGGGGTGATAGCTGTATTGCTCCACCAATGAACAAGCCCTCAAATGTTCCTGGTAAAACTAAAACAGTTTCACGGAAACTGTAAAAATGTTTCAAAATCCATTCATTATTTGCTTTTTGTATGCGAACTATAGATAAAGAACTATCAGAATAATACATCTCATAGCAACCACAAGTAGCATTCGATAAAAAATATCTTTTTTTGTGAACAAGCTAGAGGGTTGAATTCTGGTACACCGGATTTTATGGAAACTCGTTTGGTACAGTTGAAATTCTAGCGACATATATTGAGTACAGGGTGCTGTGCTCCCCCAAGAACTATGAAAAAGAATGAACCTTCCCAACCTCCCTTATCTGTATGACGAATCCCCATGACCTCATATGGGGGTGCCTCCCCAGAAAAATTCTATTTCCCCCTAGGTATATTTCTGTTGTTATCGAAAATTTCACAAGTTCTTATATTATCATTGGACTAAAATAAGAATTTTTCTTATTTTCTTTTTTTCTTGTTTTGAAAATACTCATAGGCACCTTAAAATAATTTTATCACTCGAGCTGATTTACCGATTTGGCCCAAAAAAAATATCAACCAAGTAATTACAGAACTGCACCTACTATGAAAATTTCGCCCCCCTTCATAAGTAAGAGTGAGTGCAACCGGACAGAATTGTTTTTGATCTCTGATTATTCATGAAGATAACTCCCAGTACAAAACTCGAAACTTAAAGGCATTTGGCAGAACTATTGCACACTCTGCTAGAATTAGGAATAAGAACTGGAGGAGCCGAAAACAAAAGAAATGATTATTGTAAAATTCAAATAGTTATATTTCATAGTTAATCATTACATTTTCAACGGCTACAATCGATATCCTTAAACTGAAAATCTCAACTCTAAAAGAGATTTTCGTGACACTGAATCAATGAAATTGTAGATCAAAGGTAATAAATATTCATTTTTTTCATCTACGGAAGAAATATTTTGGCAAGAAAACTAAATTGGATCAAAAAAATAATTGGATGAGCCACTATTCAGACAAAAAAAAATTACAGCTAAAATTCTATAAAAATATATATAAATAAAACTCTCTTGTGAAATTACAAATTCTAAATCTGGAAAATAGTCACATTTCAGGAAGACAAGTTTACGTGTATGGGTTGAGTTATACCATCTGGATATAATGTTTTGAGCATTATTGCCAACCAATTAGCTCTCGAGGGACCATCTTGCCAGACAACAATATTACCGAAATACGGCTGACCTTTGCTTCTTTTAGGGACTTCTGATTTATTGAAAAAAGTTATTGTCCATTTTGACTGCGGATTTCTCTTGGCTTCGTGACCCCAATACCAACATATATCTTTTATGTTCCATGAGGATAATTTTATATCACACTGAAAAAAAAATTATCGAATAATAATCAATAATGTTCAGTTTCTCGATAGAAAAGTACCATAAGCGTGGCCAACTGCTCAGAAACCGCAGGAAATCACTCCTTTTTTATGCAAAGTCCTGAGTCAGGACTTGACGTTTATGTGTTGTTTTCCTGTCTCAAGCTATATGACTCTGAATACTGAAGAATTTCAGTATTTTTCATTTCATTCGAAAACTATCCATAATAAATAATTAGTGTAAAAGGAGACTGCCATTCATTTTTGATTAGAATCGAATGCTGTAAAATAAGTATGGAATTGCCATTTGAAAATCTCGAAATATTTAAATTTTAAGTTCCACCTTTTCGGATCAAAAATTTCGAAGAACCTTACGATGTATCAAAATACTGAATAAACCACATGAATGCATGGATTCTTTACTATGAGACTGCTGAGTTTGGTTCCGTTCGCATAGAAAATAACCGAGATATTGTATTTCCAAACTGGCAATGCAGACGTCAAAAATTTCAAGAAAGTGTGCACAACTTGGCAACATTGCATGGCAGATAAATTTTCTTTAGTAAGTTATACTGCGATTATGGTATTGAATCGACACATAAATAAACATATAGGTAGTTCCATTTGAAATAAGAAAGTAGATATGCGTTTGAGGTAGACGTGGCAACACTGTCGACTTGAAAATATTTTAGGCGAAGAGTTCCTTCATCCTCAAGGCTCCATATTTCAGAAGGAAATATTCACTAGTTCCCTAAAAACGTCTAATAGGCCAACTTAAAAGGAAAACCCTGTATGTATTTTACCGAAGAAGCTGCGAAGAATTGTGAGATTGCTGCGAATATGATGTACTTCGAAATTCGAAGTTGTATATACGGGGAGTCATAGTGACGTAATTCGTATTCGGGAAGTCCCAAAAATAGACGTCAAGCCGAAAACGGTTGATAGTCCAGGTGCTGACAGTTATTGGAAAAATAATGAAAAAAATTAAGTTAAGTGGTTATCAAATTATTGAGATAGTGTCACCATATTATAATCTGTTAAGTACAGGGTGGCCAGAATTGGTGATTCCTGAACTACGACTTTTTAACCCTAAGAGATAGAAAAAAATGAATGGCACATTGCGGTGGTCTTTTTTCGAGAAATTCATTATGCCGTCATTCTCATTGTTCTACCTTCTTTTGTTTTCGAGTCATAAACCAAAATTGACATTTGGGTAATTTCAGTTCTGGTCATTATCTCCGTTCCTGTTTGTGCTATGAACTTGTTTCTGATTTCGAATTATCCATCAGTACCCTGGCACAGAGAGTTCGGAAAGTCATTCACGGCGTGCGAACCCTTGGGTAGGGGACAGGAGGTTTCGTTGAATCGTCTGACGAAATTGTGTGTAAACCATAGAGGCTGGCGATTTAAACACTCTCTGCAAGTGAGTGGTCGTATATTGTCTGTTGTTTTCTGTAATATATCCGTTCGCGTGTACCCCCTGTATAGAGAATTCGAGGAGTCCAGTAACTTATCGTTCATGGCGTGCAAACCCTTGGGTAATGGACTGGATTTCTCGTTGAGTCGTCTGCCGGGAAGGCGTGCAAACTCTAGCGGCTGACGATTTAATTTTCTCACCATGAACCTTCGCCGAATAACCCCGATTCCGTTCCAACAGAGGTAACCGAAACTGAGACAACATACAGAACAGCCAGAAATCTAGATAGGTGTTATCGTTAGTTCTTCTGACTGTGAACATTTTCTGATTTCAATTATTTTACCTGTCCGTTATCATATTATTGTGTACAATTTCTTGAGTTTTTTTTTCGGTCCTGGTACTGACTCGTGAATCCGTGTACAGAAATCGTAAAAGTGTTCGAACTCAAGCGGTAATTTCATTAGAACTGGTATTTCTTTTAATTGTGTTAATTCCTTGTTGCCAACATTGAATAAACATTTATTGTGATACTCTATTTTCATACAACGTCGTTGTCGCTACTACCCTAGAGTAGCTATCTGTGTAGGTTGTGCTATTTTTCCCACAAAAGAATAGCTGGCGGCCGAGGTGTTTATAAGTGAATTAGTATTGGGAGGAAAATCCGTCACACTACATTCTGAAATTAAAACACAACTGCCTCAGTTTTAGGGAAAATATCACTTTTCCTCCCCTCCCACGTACTAAAAATTATTACATCTCTCAACTTTAACTGGCTGTACTGAAAAATAATGAAGGTACTATGCTATTTCGGCAAAGGACTTTAAGAGCTTGTGTATTTAATCTGGATTCCAGAAAGTTATAATACAAGCTACATTATTCATCAAATAGGAAAAAAATATTTTTTTTCTGAAGAAACCCGATAAAAATAATTCTTTTTACTTAGTTTAAATGCTTTTAATATTACAGGCTTTCCCATGTCCATAATTCTGAGGTATAAGTTTAAGTGAGATGGATAATGACTTATTCTGTCAAGTGTGAGCGAGAGAGATAGTGACTTCGCTTTAACCAAAATGAGTGAGACGGATAGAAACGCCACTTAGGCAAGTGTAAGTAAAACGGAAAGTGAAGTCATCTTGGCCAAATAGTGACCTACAGGCAACAGGCGCAATATGCAATACTGCAGCAGTATGTTACGCTCCTTCGTTTACTCCGTATCTTTCTGTATTTGTGTTGATTTCGTGCTCACATCTTACGGCTTTGTGTATTGGACTCGATTCCCTTGTGAATTGGATTTGTTAGCTGACCGTTTCTGACAACTCTGGATTTCTTCTGGACTAAACTAATCGCGTGATTGTAAAGTGCTAATGTCTCCATGTCATCTCGGTACACTGTTCGAGAGTATGCAAACATGCACCTCATTTATGGGAATGCAGATGCAATGCAAATGCTGCAGCTAGACTTTATCGAGAGAGATATCCAAATGCTGTGCGTTATCCGGATCATCGACTGTTAGATGGTAGATTTCCCATCGAATAGCTAGTTTTACAAGAAGTCGCACAAGATCCAAACACATCACTACGAGGTGAAGTAAGGACAGGGGTGCTCAAAAGAACCGCTCACCGAATTTTGAAGAAAAATGTACATTGCGTTCAATGTCTTATACCTCGGGATTACCCTCAAAGAGCATTTAGAAAACGTTGTTGCAAAAGCACTGGGAATATCCGCGATTCTTGGACAAAATCATATCATCATTCATCAGTCCGATGAATCGACTTTCAAGGATTTCAGGATGGATACATGAACCTCCACAATTTACACGAATGGCATGTGCAAAATCCACGCATTCGATGTAAGAGGAAAGAACGCAGTATCGCTTCAAAGTGAACATGTGGACCAGCATTGGAAACGGAAAAATTATTGGACATTTGAGCTGCCAGAAAACTTAACCGGAGAAGTTAATTTAGACTTTTTACAAAACCAGCTACCAGACTTATTAGAAGATGCGCCACTCATTTACGGAACTATGTGGTTCCAACAAGATGGCTGCCCAGCGCATTATGCTCGCCCAGCCAAAGAATTTTTGGATCTAAAATACCCGGATAGGTGGATAGGGCGGTCTGGATCAATTTCATGGCCAGCCCGTACACCTGATTTAAATCCGTTGGATTTCTTTTTCCGGGGAAAGTTAAAAGAAAAAGTTTACTCAAAACCAATTCGTGACATAGTCGAGTTGCGCCAGAAAATTGCGGATTCCATTGTAGTCATCAATACTGGAAGATATGCTCGATTAATAAAACGATCCTTTTCAAGCAGATATAGGGCATTTATTGTAGCTGAAGGCCAACAATTTGAGCATTTGCTATAAGTTTAATAGACTTTTAATACTTATCAATTATGTAATTTTATTTAAAACAAAACAACCATTAATTTTATTTCAATTTGGTTTTGGCTCGGTAGTGTTTCTTCATTAATTATTTTCCATTTCACCCAAAATTATGGACATACGAATACCTTAAGTATTAGCAGTATTTTAGCTGAGTAAAAAGCATTTTAGCTTAATATCAAGTTTCTTCAGAAAAAAATATTTTTTTCTTATGTGATAAATAATCTAGCTAGTAGTATAGCCTTTTGGAATCCTGATTGAATACAATTTTTTAAAGTCGTTTGCCGAAATAGCGTAGTACATTTTTTTTCAGTAGTCAGTTAAATTTGGGCGATGTGATAAATTTTAGTACATGGTAAGGCAAAACAGTGATATTTTCTCTAAAACTGAGGCAGTTGTGTTTTATTTTCAAAATGTAGTTTACAGAAGGGTTATTGAGGGTTACACCACTCACAAAAACATATGAAAAGTGAAGATTTGTAGTCACAGTACTTGAAAAATCATCACAAGGTGACAAGTTTCTCCATTTTTTTTCTAAGTCAATAAAATGAAAAGTACTTAACTTCCTGACAACTGCCACCACCTGGACTACCAACCGTTTTCGGCTTGACGTTGATTTTTGGGACACCCTGGTTTCACTTATCCGTTCATTTTGATGATTATATTGCAAGTACGATGAAAAACTTTATCTTCCATGCTACAGCACGTCTCTTATTCACTAATACCAAAGGAAGACTTCCTTCAACTAACGAATTATCATGAGTGAAGGTAACTTACGGATTTGTCTTTACAGCAACTTAAACGACCATCAGAAAACTCAAAAGTAAAATTTCGGAGATTCTTCATTTTCGAATCACCAAATTTCATCTCGCCAGTTATTCGTAGCGTTTTTGTTTCTAGGAAATCTGCATACTTTGATAAATTACTAATAACAATATAGTTGTCTTTCCGATCTCCTTCGTCCCAATAACTCCAGTTCAAAACAACTTCTAAAATCTGAAGAATACAAATAAGAAAATAATTCGTTTTTTATGGATATCTCATTACCTTTTCAGAGTGATGAATTGCTCTTGTTAAATGCCCATCAACCACAACTTCTTCTAGAATCATTTCATAAACTTGAAGGTTCACTTTCGAGCTCAATTCATTGCAAACCTCAAGAGCGGTCTTATTGGGTCCTATCTAGAAGAAAAATGGTAAGATTATATCTGATGAAAAATACTTTTACCCAATTATTATTAATTATTAATAATGAAGAAAAACGAACGAATCAACTGAAAATTTCTAATTAAGATGAAATGATCCTGTGTAAATCCTTGTACTAATTTGTCAGGAGCGAATTGGTTTTGAAAAAATTGTCGCCTAACAGTAAAACTAAAAAAAATGAAATGGATAACGTAACGTTTCGGTGTCTATATCAGGCTCCTTCTTCAGACGAACTTGGAAAATCTTTGGAATTGTGTCTTTTTTCGTTGGTAGTCAAATTGTGTTTCTGTTTCAGAGACAGGGAGTGAAAACCGAAAAAAAGTTTTCTAGAAATGCGGAATCCTCCCAGATTATGTTTCAATCGATAAACAAATCAAGTTTCAAAAAATTCAATCTATCGCTATTGTATTATTAATTAATGAGTTTTCATAATCATAATATGCAGGTTCTAAACTACGTTTCAATCAGCATATTATCTGGTATACAGATGGGTCCCTTAGAGAGCAAGGAGCAGGCATATGCGTATACGGTACCAAATATAGTTAATCATGTGCCTTTAGAGAAACCAATAATAACGCCCCAAACTGAAATTATGGCCATTGAGAGATGCGTCCTAATTTGTATGTCGAGACAGTACAAGGGAACAAGAATTTGCATGGCACTAAGGCAGTTGCCTTTGATTCCTCATTTGGTTCATTTGAAGGTGCAAACAATCCTTACAACACTAACGAAGTACAATAACTCAGTTTGGACAAGCAATTGCCCACTCGAACATTCAGGGGAAAGGCGAAAACTATCCTATATGGTATACAGATGGGTCTTCCAGGGAGCCAAGAACAGACATAGGCATTCATGAAACCAATTACAAGGAATCAGTGCTTACTGCAAATTCCATTACAACGTTCCGAATTGAAATTATAATGTCCTTCTGTTCAGTCAGAACAATGGAGTCAGAATTTGTATTGTCTACGATAATCAGAGGGGACTGAGCAACTCATGGACCAATATTAGAAATGTACGATCAGTTGGAGATGCAAAATTTCTTACAACACTGACAGAGAACAACAAGCTAGCGCGTCATTGGTACTCTTTTCTTCTCTTATTTAATTCTTCCCCTGTTATAGACAAATAAGCTGTTCTTAGCAATTGATGGAGAGCTTTTTGTCTCCATTTGGACTCGGTCGCCAAATGGCAAAAAAGTGATAAATATTGTACTTGAAATTTACCTCAGTGATAAAAATATTGAAGAACTTAAGTGAGCTATTTATGCATGAAATCTAAAACATATTAATGCTGCACTGCTGGAACCCTGAATTCTGTCTGATTGCTCTACATTTGTAATCCTCTACAATTAATGATCATTATTGCATCAGTCTCTAGAAACATTGTTGAGATTATTTGTGGTTCAATAATTTAATTGCGGCAGAATGTTAGGGCTCTTGTTCAGAGAACAAATGCGCATAAATGTGGCGTGCATATTTCCTCCAAAAATAAGATAACTTTTACTTACAGCAACATTGAAAGTCTGACCATCTTTGTCACCAAGATAAATCCACAGTCTAAAGTCTCCTGCGTTTTTTGTAACAGCTCCTTGAGGTGATTGTAAATGTTTCTCCAGTACTTGCAACATAACTTTTTCCTGTTCCAATTCGGATGGGTCCTCTGGAAATATGTGCTTGAAAAGGGCTATTAAATCCGCGACGACCATGACATCTTGTTGATGGACACTTGTAGGTTTATGGGTCCCATTTTCATTCTGAAATTGTGACAAAAGTATGAATTATTAGTGGTATTATTTTTATCAACTTCAACTGACATAAAATAGGATTCTCAGCCCAGTTGTGAGCCGTATTCTTTTTACCTCACTCAGATGAGATTTATCCAAGAACTTATTGAAACATATCTTCCTCTATTGCGCTAGTTGAGCCTGCTATTCAGTGAGTGTTCAAGTGAGTCAAATGTGATATGTTCAACTGCTGTTGAACGTATTTTGTCTACCGTGTTCCAACGTGACAACGCCGCTCATCCCCCTACCGGTTCTCCCGGCTACCTGGGACATTTAGGGTTTATATACCCCCGAATTTTAAGTTGTAAGTTAGTAATTATTCAGTCTCGTAACCTGTAAGTATTATATTTAATATTATTCTCGTTCTCGTACTCGATCTCGTACCACGTAAGTAACCAGCTTACGTCCACGAAGAAATACACCAGCTGTAAATATTTTACCCTGTGTCTTATTTCAAACATCACGAACACGATTAGGCTTTTTGTTCCTGAAGTAATTCTACCGACGACAAAAACCTAAACATTTGGTCCTTCGAACCGCATACTTCAACGAAGAAATCGAGGTATAGTCCACGTGCCTTTTGAGCCAGACTCAAACGCAACAAGTAGTTCCAGCTTCAGAAGAAAACACAAGAAGTTTCACCAGCTCCAGACTCGAATTTAACAACGAAGAAGAAAACTCCCGAAAGTGGAAATCGAAAGGTTAGTCAATTCAGGATTATTGTAGTTCTTGATTCATGAATTTGTCAATACTTGCATAAAAGCCGTATTATTCTTCACATAAGTTCCACGTTTTTTAAATTGATATTTTTCCCCTAACGTCAGTTCAAGATGTCTACTGAAATGAATAAACTGAAACATCGTTCAGGCCAAATTAAAAGCAAACTAACCAGATTTCAAACTTATTTGAATGACTTTCAACTCGACGCCGATAATTTAAGTCAACTCGAAAATCGTCTCGCAAAGATATATTATCCGAATTTGAATTGGTGCAAGCGGAAATCGAAGAGAAATTATTGCTAGAGCAAAACCTCGACGAACAAGCGATCTCGAAGGAGCGAGAATCCTTCGAGGACAAATATTTCGAAGCTATCTCTAAAGCCAAAAACATATTAAAAGCTCATTCGACGCCACCTGTTTTTGTAAGAAACAATAACGGAAGTTCTGACTCAGGGCCAAGTTCATGTGCCCCTAAATTACCTGCTTTGAAAATACTTGAATTTTTCGGTCTGTATAGTCAATGGCAAAGATTCTACGAAACTTTCTCCGCACTGGTCCATAACAATGGGAACCTCCAAAATATCGAAAAATTTTACTACCTGCAAGGGTCGCTTAAGGGTGAGGCAGCCCAGGTAATTAAATCGTTGCCAGTTTCGGACGCCAATTATTCAAAAGCATTCAAACTTCTGAGTGACCGATACGCAAACCGAAAGGCTATTTTGAACGAACACTTAAGAGAAATATTCGAATTACCTGTAATCTCAAAGGGATCTCATTCTACTTTGAGAAAATTGTTAGATACTTTCCTGATAAATTTCCGCGCGCTAGAATCGTTAAAAGAACCGGTAGATCAGTGGAGTACGATTCTCATTTATTTATTGGTTGCTAAGTTAGATTTTCATTCAAGAAAGGAATGGGAAAATCATTCGAAACAGATTGAAGAACCTTCACTCGATGACTTTATCACGTTTTTAAATCAGCAATGTAATATGCTCGAATCGCTTTACGGTAAAACCACTAACGTCAACCGCAACAACTCGAAAACATTTTACACAAATCAAGAAATCGATAATAGCATTTCCTGTCAACTCTGTGGCCAATCACATCCCATTTACTTTTGTAAGGTTTTCAAAGGTTTATCTTTGGAACTAAAATTCAATGTCTTCTCCCCACAGGAAAGTTTTGAAATCTCCTCCTTAAATATTCCCGAGGTACCTCTAGCTGACCCAGAATTCAATTTAGCGAGAAATATTGATATTTTGATCGGTTGTTCTCTCTTTTTCGACCTGTTACTGTCGGGTCATATCAAATTAGGAAAGGGGTTACCAACTCTTCAAAATAGTAAATTGGGTTGGATAGTAGCAGGAAATGTGCCAAAAGTGAAACGAAATAGTCACAGTTTCCTTCTTCTCTCGGAAGAAGACTCATTAAAAACTCTCATCGAAAAGTTTTGGCGAATTGAGGAAATCTCGAGCATCAAGAATAGTTTGTTCAGTTCAGAAGAGAAGGAATGCGAAGCCCATTTTCAAAATACGATAAGCAGAAATTCTGAAGGTCGTTTCGTTGTGAAACTTCCCTTAAAGGAGAATTTGTGGGAATTGGGCGATTCGGAACATTTGGCCCTCAAACGGTTATATTCATTAGAGCAAAGGCTATCTAAAAATAAGAGTCTCAGGGAAGAATACACGAAATTTCTAACGGAATACGAAAGTTTAAACCACATGAGAGAAATTCCACGTAACGAACCAAGTAACACGCCAATTTATTACCTACCCCATCACTGTGTCATCAAACCAGAAAGTTCAACTACCAAAGTACGAGTAGTATTCAATGCATCCGCGAAAACAACCTCCAATATTTCCTTGAACGACGTGTTGATGGATGGTCCGGTATTGCAGAATGACCTTTTTTCAATTTTAATTCGCTTCAGGAAGCATGAAGTAGTATTGGGGATTTAACTAAAATGTACCGTCAAATTTTAATTCATCCGGATCATGTCAATTTACAGAGAATCGTCTGGCGCGAAAACCCCAATAAGAAAGTGAAGCATTTCGCTTTATCGACTTTAACATATGGCACGAAGCCGGCATCGTTCCTCGCGACTCGTTGTTTGAAGCAAATTGCATTAGAAAGGCACGATGAATACCCCCAAGAATGCGACATTATAGCTAAAGATATGTATATGGACGATGTTCTCACTGGAGCAGCTAGCCTGGAGGAAATGGCGAAAATTTTGCAGAATATGTCTAAGGTATTATCTGAATACAAGTTCGAAATTAGAAAATTTCAGTCGAATCAGCCAGAGGTTTTACAAAATCTAAGGCCTACAAGTGAGGATAAATACGTAATTTCTGACGACACCTCCGCTAAGCCATTAGGAATATCTTGGTTGCCCTCCACTGATGTTTTTCAATACAAGGAGGATGTTTTTCAGGGTGGTAAACCGGCAGTGATTACAAAAAGAAACATGTTGTCTTTCATTGCGAAAATCTTTGATCCGTTGGGTTTGCTTGGCCCGATCGTTATCCGGTTCAAAATATTGATGCAGTTGCTGTGGGAGCGTAAACTCGAATGGGACGAGGAAATTCCTGTCGATATACAGGGTGACTGGTGACGTAAGGGACAACGGCTAACTGGAGATAGAGGACCTCAAACTGAATGAGGATTGGGGGTTTAAATGTCCCATAAGGGTATTAGTTTCAGAGATACAGGGTGTTTTTTGTAACAGTGCTAAAACTATAAACTCCCATATCTTCGTCGATATGGCAAATTTTTCGCTGATATTTGGCAAGCTTGTTACTATACATATTCTCCATCAGATCAAGAAGAAAAAATTTCCAAAAATTGCAGGTCCGAATTCAAAAATTTCAATTTCCGTGTCAGGTTAGAAATATCACTCGGTATATGAGATAAAAAAAAATAAATTGGAAAATTGGAATCTTCAAAAAACACTGAGTAAAAATCTGTCTTCAGTTTGAATGGCACAAATTTTTTATAGTTTTTATGATATGTTGAAAGTCGAATATTACAATTTATTCATATTGAATTCAAGAAACATACTATTCCTGATAGAAAAAAACACTGAATTTGAGATGCTTAAATAATCCTGACGCATTTTGAATAATTCTTCACATCTTGAAATCCTTTTTTATTAATTTTTCTATCAATATTATAAGAAAAATTAAAAGAACAATAGAAATACAAAAAGAGGAACAGTAGCACATATGATTCATACAAAAATCAAATAAACAAATGCTCGATATGCGAGAGCCATTCCTCTCATACACTTATTGGCTCTTTGTACAATTGAAGTACTTTTCATATCCACAAGATGAAAAATTATACTCTTGATAGAACAGAAACACTGGATTTCAGCTCGAAAAAAGTTTGACTTTCTCCTCAGAACCCCTGAACTTATTTTTTCAACAGAATTCATTCTTCAATGAAATAATGTTAAAATTTTGAGGACTTATTTTCCTCTAATATGTACTTAGGTGTAGCAACTTCACCTTCTTTTGAGAAGCATATGAATTTCTTTAATGCAAACAAAATATTAGGGAAACAAGTGATTTTTTTAGAATGAGAGGTTTATTATTCATTATAAATAAAATAAATCCTACTACACAGAGTAGGCTTATTTCAAAAAATGACGTTTATATTCATACATTCATTGATTTTGAATTATTGGGAATTGTGTCGTTTGTTTATCTACTGAAAAATGCCTTCAGTATTCACGAATGAAGAATATGTAGATGATACTTGTTTTTGGATTGCGCAAAATGAACGGATATAATATTTGGTCTCAGAATAATCCTCATCTCAAAAGAGAAAGAAATCATTAGAGTTCAAGAAAGCCAATAAATGCGTTGAAGCAAATTGCGCTCATTTCGAGCATTTGCTTAGTTGTTTTTTTCATGAATCATTGCATTATTTAATTGAAGAATAAATTTTGTTGAAAAAATGAGTACCAGATGGATTATTGTTCAGGGGTTCTGAAAAGAAAGTCAAACTTTTCTCGAGCTGAAATCTAGTGTTACTGTTCTATCAAGACTAATTTTCATCTTGTGGATATGAAAAGTACTTCAATTGTTCAAAAGAGCCAATAAGTGTGTGAGGGGACTCTCGCATATAGAGTATTTGTTTATTTGATTTTTTTATGAACCATATGCGCTACTGTTAATCTTTTTATGTTTGTATTCTTTTTTGAGTTGTTCTTATAATATTGATAGAAAAATTAATAAAAAAGTATTTCAAGATGAAAAGGAATATTCAAAATGAGTCAGGATTATTTAAGAATCTCAAATTCAGTGTTTTTTTCTTTCAGGAGTAGTATGTTTCTTGAATTCAATATGAATAAAATGTAATATTCGACTTTCAACATATCATAAAAACTATAAAAAATTTGTGCCATTCAAACTAAAAACAGATTTTTACTCAGTGTTTTTTGCAGGTTCCAATTTTCCAATTTAATTTTTTTTATCTCATATACCGAGTGATATTTCTCACCTGACACAGAAATTGAAATTTTCGAATACGGACCAGCCATTTTTGAGGATTTTTTCTTCTCGATCTGATGGAGAATATGTCTATTAACAAGCTTGCCAAATATCAGCGAAAAATTTGCCATATTGACGAAGATATGGGATTTTATAGTTTTAGCACTGTTACAAAAAAACCCCTGTATCTCTGAAACTAATAGCCTTATGGGACATTTAAACCCCCAATCCTCATTCAGTTTGAGGTCCTCTATCTCCAGTTAGCCGTTGTCCCTCACGTCACCAGTCACCCTGTATACACGATCTGGGTCGAATTGAGAGCTCAGTTAGCTGAAATTCACCAAATTATTATACCACGTCACGTACTGATCAATTATCCGATCAAAATCCAAATTCACGCCTTCAGTGATTCTAGCGAAAAGGCCTATGGTTGTGCCATATATTTACGATCGGTGAATAAAAATAACGAAATCATTACTCGCCTTCTCTGCGCGAAATCTAGAGTAGCTCCCTTAAAAGCGATCTGTTTACCACGATTAGAGCTGTGCGGTGCTCTTCTTTTAGCTCGATTATTGAAAAAGTGCCTCGAAGTAATTGAACTCAATGTCGACGATTTGTATCTTTACACGGATTCCACCGTTGTTTTGTCTTGGTTAGCTTGCGAGCCTCGCACATGGAAAAGCTTCGTGGCCAATCGAGTTTCTGAGATACAGCAACTGACTAGCGTGGACAAGTGGCATTACATTCCTTCCGACCAAAATCCCGCGGATATTATATCTCGTGGATCTCGCTTCAGAGATCTAGATTCCTCGTCGTTATGGTGGAACGGTCCATCATTTCTATCTCGGTCCGAATCTGAATGGCCCTCTCTTACAAATATCACACATTATGCTCGAAACCCCGATTCTATAGTGGAATACAAAATTCCAAAACCTACCTGCCTGATCAACACTGAGTGTCAGGACATCGATATTTTCGGAAGATACTCGAGCTATTCAAAGCTTATCCGAGTTGTTGCCTACTGCATGAGGTTTATCAAGAATAGTAGAGCGAGAAGAATGTCTTCTCAAAAAACAGTCGGCAGTTTGACGAGCAAAGAACTCGATAACAGTTTGATCGTGCTCATCAAATTAGTTCAATCTGACTCCTTTCCTTCAGATTTAAAACGACTCAAACACGATCAAACAATACGGGCAAAAAGTAACTTGAAATCGTTGTCCCCAATTTTAACTAGCGATGGCGTGATTAGAGTGGGAGGTCGTCTCGAAAATAGTAGAATCAGTTTCGATCAAAGGCATCCGATTATTCTGCCAAGCAAACATAAGTTTACGAAGCTTCTGATAAGGCACGAACACCATCGTTGTTTGCATGGTGGAGTAAACGTCACCCTTTCACATATAAGACAGAAATTTTGGCCCATTCACGGAAAATCAGCTGTTAAAGATTGCATAAGAAATTGTGTGAAATGTTTTCGAGCTAACCCACCTAGCTTAGCAACCAAAATGGGCCAGTTACCACAATCTCGCGTAAACCCATCTCCTCCCTTTATGCGTTCCGCTGTTGACTTCGCCGGACCATTCGATTTAAAAGATAGCAAACTTAGAAATCGCAAAACAATCGAGGGTTATGTGTGTATCTTTGTTTGCCTGTGCACAAAGGCCGTTCATATCGAGTTGATTTCGGATTTGTCTAGCGAAGGATTTTTAAGTATGTTGAAACGGTTTGTTTCTAGACGAGGTATTTGCTCCGACTTATATTCAGATAACGCGACTAACTTTGTCGGAGCTAATAACGAGTTGAAGGCCATTCAAAATATCACGAGAAACGACGAATTCTCAAACTATTTAAGTAGCAACAAAATTGATTGGCATTTCATACCAGCTCGGTCCCCTCATTTTGGCGGTTTGTGGGAAGCCGCCGTGAAATCGTGCAAACACCACTTGAAAAGAATAGTAGGAGGTCAATTATTAACTTATGAGGAATTTTACTCGATTTTGACGCAAGTTGAGGCTGTTCTGAATTCTCGACCTATAGTAGCCCTCTCGACTGCACCTGACGAGTTGGAAGTGCTGACCCCGGCGCATTTTCTAATTGGTCGACCCCTGACCGCTGTGCCACAAGCTGAGTTAACCGACACCAAAGTGAATCATCTGAAGCGGTATCGGCTTATGCAGCAGATGTTTCAAAGTTTTTGGTCCCGTTGGCTGCAGGAATATCTTCACACTTTGCAGCAGCGCACGAAATGGCAATTCCAGAAAGATCCTGCAGTAACTGTTGGTGCTTTGGTCCTCCTGAAAGAAGAGCACGTTCCACCCTTGTGTTGGCTCTTGGGTAGAATTGTCGAGGTGTATCCTGGTCAAGACAATATTGTGCGTGTGGTGAAGGTGAAAACAAAGTGCTCTGTGCTTAAACGCTCTGTAGCCAAACTTTGTCTATTGCCACAGCAAGACTAACTTGTGAATATAATAGTGAAAATAATGTATATATTGTACCTTTTACTTTGAATGTTTATTGTATACAGGGTGATTTTTTTAAGTGTTTCATTAGACGTTTTCGAGGAAAGAATTGTAATACAGATTCAAGATTTTGGATTTTTGTTTTAGAGTACATGAACTTTAATTGTAAAATATTTTCAAGAGGAATCTACTTTCGGTTTCACCGGAAACGACTGTTACTTCGTTATTTCAAATGCAACACCCTGTATATTTATACATATTCGAATTCTTCGTTCAATTCTACACTGATTTGATGTATGATATGTGCAAACACTCAAGCGGTTCTTGAATTATAGCCTTATTATCAATTTTTTTGAAAAAAAGGTTGTCACAAATTAGTGTTCATATCTTCAAAATTCCTCATTACAAGAATTTCTTTTTGCGAAAGTGAAACAAAAGCAAGTACGCTGATACTGTCTCTTGTTTAACTTATGAGGAAATATTATACAGGGTGTCTGAAAAAGGGCCCCAAAGTGGGCCACAATAAAACTATGAAATCTCACTTTTTTCAAATGGCAACCCTATAATGTTGTAATTCCAATCGATTGCTCGTAAAAAACCAGTAAGGGTGTCCCGAACATTTTATGCCTCTAAAATCGGTAGTTTTGCCGTTATTGAATAAAATTCGAATTTCAGGATCGAATCAAGGTTTCTTAGTCTAAACATACAATTATCAGGATAGAAGTTTTCAAGAAGGCTATGTCTTTTGATTTATAATGCATTCAAGAGAACTGTCATTTATACTTTTTTGATTAATCGGGCACCTCAGTGATGTATTGAATATGTTCTTCATTTATGGGGAATGTAACAAAATATTAGAAAGGGCAGTCAGAACTTTTAACGAGAGAAATCAACATTTACCACCTTAAACAAAATCGGAGTTCAGGAAGTATCAAAACAATTTTCTCCGTACTGGAAGCATTAACCCAAAACGAAATCTATTGAATAGAGTAACAGATAATGAAGAAAATCAAATAAATATTCTAGGACATATTCACGCAAATCAAAGAGGTTCCATCAGACAGGTTGCACAGGAATTTCGATTTTGATTTCGTTAAAGTCAGTAAAAGTGAATTTCGTTCGTTGAATGTCTAATTACCTTTTCTAGGAATTTGTTACATTTGCCGCAAATAAAGAACATACCCTTGATATATCATTCCAGTGAAATTATTATTGCATGTTTTGCTTAGTGCTTGATCTGTAAGAAAAAGTAAGAATAACAGTTCCTAACATAGCCTACTTCAAAAATGCAAGCTTACAAACTGTGCGAAATCTGTCTTTAATCGTGAAATTCGAATTTTATTGAATAACAGCAAAAATACTGATTTTAGAGGCATGAAATGTTCGGGACACCATAACTGGTTTTTGACGAGCAATCGATTGGAATTACGAAATTATAGGGTTGCCATTTGAAAAAAGTGAGATTTTATAGTTTTATTGAGGCTCAATTTGGGGCCCTTTTTCAGACACCCTGTATAATATTTCCTAATAAGTTAAACAAGAGACAGTACCTGCGTACTTTCTTATGTTTCACTTTCGCAAAAAGAAATTATTGTAATGAGGAATTTTGAAGATATGAACACTAATTTGTGACAACCTTTTTTTCAAAAAAATTGATAATAAGGCTATAATTCAAGAACCGCTTGAGTGGTTGCACATATTATACATCAAATCAGTGTAAAATTGAACGAAGAATCCAAATAATTATAAATATACAGGGTGTTGCATTTGAAATAACGAAGTAACATTCGTTTCCGGTGAAACCGGAAGTATGTAGATTCCTCTTGAAAATATTTTACAATTAAAGTTCATGTACTCTAAAACGAAAATCCAAAATCTTGAATCTGTATTACAATTCCTTCCTCGAAAACGTCTAATGAAACACTTAAAAAAATCACCCTGTATAGTAATTTTAAGTAGTTTAATAATTTATGTTAATTCTGTTTTTTGAAAGGTACGACCTTTCAAGGGGGGCGGCATGTTGAACGTATTTTGTCTACCGTGTTCCAACGTGACAACGCCGCTCATCCCCCTACCGGTTCTCCCGGCTACCTGGGACATTTAGGGTTTATATACCCCCGAATTTTAAGTTGTAAGTTAGTAATTATTCAGTCTCGTAACCTGTAAGTATTATATTTAATATTATTCTCGTTCTCGTACTCGATCTCGTACCACGTAAGTAACCAGCTTACGTCCACGAAGAAATACACCAGCTGTAAATATTTTACCCTGTGTCTTATTTCAAACATCACGAACACGATTAGGCTTTTTGTTCCTGAAGTAATTCTACCGACCACAAAACCCTAAACAACTGCTATTGTAACAGCCGTCAATATTAAAAGTATGGACAATTTTATATGGACTAGAATATTTCGTTAAAGTTAAATGTAAACGAATATTCAGTCAAGATCTATATTCAGAAAATATTATTGAATTCCACAAGGAAATATGTAATAAAACTCTGCCTAGCAACAGCCTCAGGTTCAAGTGGTACTTGAAAGGGCCTGAACGACCTAACAGCTCAGGCAGTGAATTGGCGAAGGTTGAATCGTTAATAACATATTCTCAAGCGGAGAATCATTTTTGTAATCAGTACATTCAAAAGTAACGGTATCACTAACTCAAAATTGTGAGTTTCAGTAGTCAATGCAAAAGGTTCTTCGATCCACAAAGTTGATATTTTTCATGGTCCATATATACAGGTTGGGAAATTCACATCTGAAACATACGATATACAATGCATCAGACAGAGAATTCTTCAGTCCAGTTGCACAGATGTATAGTGAAGACAATCAAGTGCTGTAACACACTGAATTCCGTTGTCTTATTGTTATATTCTAGTCTTGTCTCTTTCTTATCGTATAATCGCATAATTCATTTAGTATGGTAGGCAACACTAAATACTTGAATCGAGTATTTTGGGCAGCCTGACAAATTAAATAATTCTATACGTGAACTGCAGGTTCCCTACCATACTGCGATAAGAGACTAGGTTATTGCAATAAGTCAACGGAATTCATTCAGTTACAGCACGTGATTATCTCGACTATTCATCTGTGCAACTAGACGGAAGAATTCTCTGTCTGATGCATTGTATATCGTATGTTTCAGATGTGAATTTCCAAATCTGTATAATGAGTTTGATATAATAGCGTTTTCCATTGGGTGTACCCCTATAGTAGTGTGGTGTAGTTTTGTACTTACACTACACTGGTTTTCATTGAATGGTAATTTTCAGTATCTTCATAAGATCATTATCCAATGGAAATGGAACACACAAAATGCATTCAGTGCGCACCAGTGCAACCAGAGTGAAATTTTTTGTGTTCCATTGGTGAAAAGAACAATGAATGCCTTGTTTTGAAAATCAGTGCAACATAAGCGCAAAAAAACTGGTGCACCCAATGGAAAACGCCGTAAGATTAGGTATATTTTTAGGTTGATCTGTTTTCATCGTGATAATTTTGAGCTGTGATCAGAAAAGCTGGGTAATGACAAATTTTTATGAGATAATAATAATAATTTATTGATCCCTTCAGACATATTGATGTATGGGATAGGTCAATTAAGTACAGTCACTATGCTGGATTATAGAACTATAGTGATTCTATAGAACAAAGATACACACAAATTCATTGGTATAATAAATAAATACTAGATTTATAAACATAACATAGTAACATAAAAACAAAATATACAGGGTGGCCATTTGAAAACGAAACAGACGAGATTACAGACGAAATAAATTTTTTCGATAGAAATGCTCGGACAGGTCGATTTCTGTTTCGAGGAGGACACTTAAGATGTAGGTTACGGACGCATAGCGCTTCAACCCTTGCTACTACAACCCTCACCCCCAATTTTTGAATAGAGAAGATGGGGTGAGTGATACCTCATTTGAAAGGTATTTTTACTGATTTCAGCACAGTATTGTTTTTTTCATTTTATGCATTAGTTCTCGAAATATTCTTAACTAAGTATTTGAAAATGAAGTGGTGTTTTCATGGCACTTGTAGTGTAAGATGGCAAGTAGGTTAACAATATTAATATCATTATTCCTGAAAATTTCATCCACTTGCAAAGGGATCCAGGGGGTTAAAACGCCCCCCTTAACATAGAAAAATTCATATCTCCGAAAATATTCGCCGGCGCATAATAAGATTGGCACGTAGGTTAACAATATTAATATCATTATTCCCTGAAAATTTCATCCACTTGCAAAGGGATCCAGGGGGTTAAAACGCCCCCCTTAACAGAAAATTCATATCTCCGAAAATACTCGCCGGCGCATAATAAGATTTGGTACGTAGGTTAAAAGTATTAATAACATTATTCCCTGAAAATTTCATTCACTTGCAAAGGGATCCAGGGGGTTAAAACGCCCCCCTTAACATGGAAAAATTCATATCTCCGAAAATATTCGCCGGCGCATAATAAGATTGGCAAGTAGGTTAACAATATTAATATCATTATTCCCTGAAAATTTCATCCACTTGCAAAGGGATCCAGGGGGTTAAAACCCCCCTTAACATAGAAAAATTCATATCTCCGAAAATATTCGCCAACGACAACGACATTTAGATAAACATGGTTGTTTTGAAGCTCAAAATGTCGATTTTTCACAAAAAAAAACACTACAAGTGCCATGAAAACACCACTTCATTTTCAAATACTTAGTTGAGAATATTTCGAGAACTAATGCATAAATAAAAAACAATTACTGTGCTGAATCAGTATAAAAATACCTTTCAATTGAGGTATCACTCACCCCATCTTCCCTATTCAAAAATTGGGGGTGGGTTGTAGTAGCAAGGGTTGAAGCGCTATGCGTCCGTAACCTACATATTAAGTTGTCCCCCTCGAAACAGAAATCGACCTGTCCGAGCATTTCTATCGAAAAAATTTATTTCGTCTGTAATCTCGTCTGTTTCGTTTTCAAATGGCCACCCTGTATAGTCACAAGGTATAAGAAAGATTTTAAAATGATTTTACAGCTTTATCACTCAGGTATTCCCCAACACTATAATAGGCTTTCTTCAATAGGAGTTCTTTTATTTTATTTTTGAAGGAAACTTGTTTCAAGTCCTTATAGACAGATGGAAGATGGTTATAAATTAATATACCTTGGTATAAGGCAGATGCTTCAAATTTTTTCGTCCTATGGACCGGAATACTCAGTTGATCTAATTGCCTAGTTGGATAGTTATGGAAACAGGAATTTTTCTTTATTGAGCTCGAATTCGATCTTATGTACATCAACACACCATAAATATAAATACATCGGAAAGTCATGTCCTGATTTGCAATGAAACAGGGTTTACACGATTCCATTGACGGGATCCCGAATATAAGACGTAAAATTCTCTTCTGAGCGACAAACAATCTATTGCTACTCGATGCATTACCAAAAAGAATTATATTATATGATAGATGACAATACACAAGCCCATAATACAAGCCCATAATAGAATTCAGAGGCATAGAGTTTTTTATGCGTGTTGCGGTAACTCTTTAAGTGGAGAGAATTTAGTGGACTGTATTGATCAAAAATCATAGGTGTTGTAAAAATAAAGTGAAAGAAAATAAAGTAAAATGCACCAGACTCACCAAACAGTAATCTTCGACCAATCTTCTGGAGAGTACTCTCGGACGGGGTCCGTGATCTTCAATTCTTCAATAATAGTGTCTCTTTCACAAAATAATAGTGTCTCTTTCACAAAATAAAAGCGTAGTTCACTTAAAATAGCAGAACACAAGGTTCTATCTCAAAATAAGAGAAAATATAAAATAGCGGAAAATACAATTTAGAAAATTAGCGGTAGCGATAAGAAACAATCGGAGGTTGTTCTTAGTCTCTGACATATTGTTCATATTTGTTGAATTGCGCAGGCACAGCACATATCAGTTCCAGATAACTGAGAATATACAGGCTGTCCAGTGCATATACTAATAAATGAATTTAAATTGAAAACTATTGAATAAATAAACAAAAAATAGACATTACTACAACATTTCCTGCCCCCCAAAAATGCCATAGCATTTTTCAAAAGAGCTTGAAAGAAAAAATAGAAAAAATAATGAATATGAAATTGCGCAAACTATCATGCAGACTCATAATAACGAATAGCATGAGCAAAATAAAAAAAAACAGATTATTTCTCATTGCTACTTATTGTTAACGCAAAAATAAATGTCTCAATGTAAGAAATGCAACAATCGCATTACTAGGAAGTCGCCCGGACTCACGTGTGGTGGTTTTTGTGGTGATTACTATCATGCCAATGGAATATGTAGCGACATATTATCTAATAAAGGCACAGCTCGCTGTTATCAGAAGCCTACCAAGGACGGGATGGATGTGCACGAATTGCCGTTCTAAGTCTCCTGGTCTGACAAGTAATTCATCAAATAATGATCATTACTCTGATTGCTCTTCCTTTGTCCGCCAGTCTTTGGATAAGGTCTGCCCGCTGGATGTTGCTGGTGGTGAGCATGAAGACTCTGAGGATGACTTGGTAAGCAGTTTGGCGGGGGTTTCCAAATCGAATGATGGGATTTCACCTTTGGCCGCACTTACTAAAGAAATAAAAGCATTGCGTGGGTCGGTTAACTTCTGCTTTGACATGGTTACCGATTTTGATAACAAGCTGAAGAAATTTAGTGAGATTGTGACCAAGGTTACCAAGCTTGAGACTGAGAATGCGGTTCTGAGGAAGGAGGTTGAGGTTCTCAATTCCAGGATCGAGAATATGGAGCAGTTCGCTAGAACCAACAACGTTGAAATACATAATGTTCCTGAGAATCAGGAGGAGAATCTTCTGGAGGTTGTATCCAAGATTGGGGCCACCGTTGGAATGCAGGTTGAATCATCCGCTCTTGATTTCGTTACCAGAGTTCCTACCTCTCTTACTGATAAACCCAGAAACATCGTCGTAAGTTTTTTGTCGAAAGCTGGCAGAAATGATTTTCTGGCTGCATACAAAAATAAACGTGTAAAGAATGGGGAGACAGTAGATAAACAAAGAGACTTCTACATCAATTTTTGAACATAACCTCAAATCCGTAAACGTCGAAAAGCGCGCCGTTGTGGGGGCCCCGCGGTACAGAAGTTGTCTTTTGGGATGATGGTGACGAAGCCCTAGATGTGGGCCCCCATTTAGAGTGAATCGATTGGGTTTATGGGGCCCAAACGGCAGTAAAGAAGTTGTCTTTCAGTATGTGGGGCCAGGCGCGACGTCATGAGGGCCCCGCGGTACAGTAGTTGTCTTTTTGGATGGTGGTGACGGAGCCCTAGATGTGGGCCCCCATTTAGAGTGAATCGATTGGGGTTATGGGGGCCCCGCGAAGTTGTCTTTCAGTATGTGGGGTCAGGCGCGACGTTATGAAGGCCCCGCGAAGTTGTCTTTCAGTATGTGGGGTCTGGCGCGCCGTTATGGGTGGCCCTGTGGTGAAGAAGTTGTCTTTAGGTGTGTGGGGCCCCATTGTGAGTGAATGGGGGCTCCGCAAAGTTATATTCGCGATGTGGGGCCTTATTGTCAGTGAGATGGGATGCCCGGCGGTAAGGAATGTGTCTTTTGGCATGTGGGGCCCCATTGTGAATGAATGGGGGCTCCGCGAAGTTGTCTTTGGGTTTAGTGCCCCTCTAGGGGGCTCCCAGTTATTAGGTGGCCGCTCTCGGAGTGCTATATTGGGGTCTCATTTTCAGAGAATGGAGGATCCGAGAATAAGTTGTCTTTTGATATGTGGGGCCCCATTGTGGGTGATTGGGGAAAAAATTGTTTTTCAATATTTTCCTATATTGCCATTATTAATAGAAAGAACGGAAACGAGTGCAGTGTTATCGGGTATCGGTATGCAGGAAAACGTGATTGTAATTTGTATCAATAATGGGATTAATTTGCGATTTCCTGCAACGAGAAATCTGAGGAAAAAATACAGGGACAAGTTGATAAATTTTTGTGTTTGGTTCACTCCTTGAGAAGCAATAGGAAAAATAATATGGGTGAGTATTAGTTGGTTCAGATGCAAAGAAAAAAAATAAACTAAGATCTCATTTTTTTTTCTTAGATATCAATAAAAGAAAGAGAAGGACTATCGCTCGACTATCTCAGCTTAGGGTAATGTCTACTACCAAATATAAAAATCCATTAATAATAACATGAACTGTTTAGCACATTGGTCTTACAATACTATGGAGTTGCCCAGGAGCAGAAATTCCTGAAGGAGCTCACTTTTTAGAAGTTTATCTAGGACATTCCATCGCATAGTGCGATGGTATATTGGGAACCGTTCTGTTCATAGTGAAGTGAGTATTTAATTCTTTATTAAATATTTATTCTTTTTAAGATTGTTATCATTTATCAGAAATTGATATAAGAGAAGAACCATGAAAACTGAATGGAATATATTGATATAAAATTCAATAATTCAGTATTAACAATTCAGTGTAGAAGTAGAATTAGTCGATATAAGATGAACAACAACTTCATGAAAAAATTTTATAACCTTATGGTTGGAAATATAACTATTTTGGATTTCAATAAGCATGACTTGAGGCTAATACCAATGAATTATTTTAAAGAAATCGTTAGACCCTTGGAATTGAAGATGGTTTGGCCTCGTATACCAAGAAATCTGAAAAATGATTTGGACAAGTATTTACCATGTTACCTTCATTATAATAGATCTGGGTCTAGATGTCATATTGATGGTCCTGCCCCTAGTAAGAAGAATTGTCTAGAATGTCAGCAATCTGATCATCAAGATTCCAACTCTGATTCAGAATAATTCGAATACGCTTTACTATTGAATGTGTGGAAAATAAAATATGCATATAAAATCTTTATAGTTTCCAATTGAACATTACCCACATTAATATCACTCACAGGAAATCAGAAACCTTATCGGTTTCCTATCCATTGCAATAAAACTAGCTAATTCAGTTCGTTTTTCATATTATTCATTCCATCATGTCCATAGATCAAAAAGTTTCTAACCTTACCCTGGACGTCCTCGGGGATTTTTACCCCGCCGAAGTGGTGAGTGTTCTTCTTCTTCTTCTCTGTGCGGTGCCTTACCGGCCGAACTGAGGCCTAGTGGCCCATTGTTCACCCGCATCATTCTGCAGAGACTCAGCTCCTCAGACACGAAGACAGAAATGTCGCGAGCCTGCCAGGAGTGGTCCCTCTCACCATAGGAATAGAAGGTGTTGGATTTCCTAGGTGTGTTGACCTTAACTCAGTAAGGTTTTCACAGTTGAACAAAATATGCTCAACCGTTTCATCAGTACTCCTGCACCACCGGCATAGGGAGCAGCTCGTCAATCCCATTCTCTTCAAATGCTTGTTAAACAGGTGACCAGTCAATGCACCAGTCACCAGACTGAGTTGTTTCCTCTCCAGCAGCAGAAGCCTATTGACCTCAGATCGCGAGGACGGTCTCTCAATGAGAATCCTCGACCACCTCAGGCCCACCCCTGCGCTCCATTCCGAGGAAAATTCCCTGTTCAGCCAGTTCCTGAAGAAACTTCTGACAGATGTGCGACAGATTGGCAGCGAAGGCTCCGGACCAACAAATGCTAATCCGGCTCCCCGCCTAGCCAGTTCATCTGCCTTGACGTTACCAGGTATATCCGCATGAGCCGGACACCAGACCACTTTCAAAAAGTTATCAGAGCCCAGCCTACGCAGAGCTTTCCTGCATTCTTCTACCAAAAGAGAATCAACTCTAACATCAGATAGAGATTTCAGAGTTCCCTGGCTGTCGCAACATATATAAATGTGCTGGCCAGAGTATCCCCTGCGAATGTTTTCCAGTGCGCATGCAAGAACCGCAAATAGCTCAGCCTGCACAATGGAACAGTCCTTCCCCAGAGGGATAGCCTGATTGAAGTGAGGACCCACGATTCCGGCCCCAGACCCTGTTGCTGTGACAGAGCCATCAGTGAACCAGGTGGGACCTTCTGGACTTAGAAGCCTGTTTGATGAAGACCATAGGTCTCTGTCGGGAACAATTACCCTGTAGGGTTCGTCGAAGCAGAACCTAGTGCCCGCGCGGTCACCTCTCTGGAGAAGGGGAGCGTGAGCATCCTTAACCATTTTGAGGGCCCTCGCGTGCCCAGTGAAGAGTCCTCCATCGCGCCATTGTCCCCGTTCCCAGATTCCTAGAGCTGTCTTCATAGCCACCTCCTTCACAACTAGGTGCAAAGGAGGGAGACCCAGCAGACATTCCATCGCTGCTGTAGGGGTAGACCTCAGAGCGCCTGTAATACTTAAACAAGCTTTCCTCTGGCATTTAGTCATAATATTCTGGTTGACGGCCCTCTCCATAGAAGGCCACCACACCACAGAGGCATAGGTCAGGATAGGCCTCACCACGGCAGTATACAACCAGTGCATAACGTGCGGTTTGAAGCCCCATCCATTACCCAGCACCCTCCGAGTAGACCAGAATATTAATTGGCTTTATTCGTTTGAGTCTCAACGTGTTTGTTCCACAAAAGTTTGCGGTCCAATATCACCCCGAGATAACGAACTTGGTCGGATAGAGTGAGCCCAACTCCAAACAGACTGGGAAGTCGTAAGTTGCTAGGCACCCTCTTTCTAGTAAAGAGAACCATCTCTGTCTTACTAGGATTTACCGAGAGCTCGTTTTTCAAGCACCATCGTTCGACCCGTCGCAGAGCATCCCCAATGACACTGATCACCTTACCCCTGATTAATATAACAAGGTCGTCCGCATAGGCCACCACAACGAACCCAGCCTTTCTCAACTCCACCAGGAGCTCATCCAGGACGAGATTCCACAGTATCGGAGACAGAACACCGCCCTGCGGACATCCCCTTCCTGGCGAGCCCCCTATGGTCGAGCCGCCCAGCCGAGCCACGATGCTACGTGAACCAAGCAGAGACCCCGTCCACCGACAAAGAGTAGGCGGAACACCATGTCTGGCCAACGCAGATTGCATCACACCAAACGCAGTGTTATTGAAGGCACCTTCTATATCAAGAAATACAGCTAGGGTGTACTCCTTGTTATGTATTCCGTCCTCAATACAGTTAACCACTGAGTGAAGAGCAGAATCTACTGATTTGCCCAGCTGATACGCATGCTGGGAGGGGTGCAGTGGTATAGCCACTAAAGCATCGTCCCTGATGTATGTGATGTGAGTGTTATAATTAAAATGAATATGTCAAATATACTTAGAGTGTACAGCTTTCTTTGCTACGTTAACGAATATATTCCTACTAAAGCATACTAATTCTCTTTCTAGCCGATTGTGCACCTGACGGCGGGTGAGCCGCCCCAACAGCTGCCCTCTGATATGGAGGTGCTTCTGAATATCGAGGATGCATGGGGACACCATGTTATTATATGGTGTCAAAAAGAAGTGCCTCTGGCATTTACCTTTTTTTGGCCTATGCGAGGGTGAGTTTATTTTTTTCTTTTTTGAGTCAAAAATAATTATGTCACACTTCAATTATGTTTTTTAATGTTTTCGAAGGGTTGTTTTTTTTTCTTCAATAATGTTTTATATTTATCATACTAAGCATATTTCTGAAATCAGAATTCTAAAATTATTAATATAGTTTTTCAATGATGTTTTACTTTCATCATACTTAATCTGATTTTCAATATTAATTATTAATTTTTTTTTCTTCCCCAGGTGGAGGGGTGAATAATAAATATCAAAAAGTTATATAATGTAAGTTTTTGAAATATATATTATAGACATCCTTTCGATGTAGTTATATTATTATTTTTGGGTTTTATAGGTTTAACCTCAACTCTCATTCATTTTTAAATAAATAAATTGAATAATATAACATTTATTGATTTTATTTTGAATCCATACACAGTTGGTCATTTTCAATGAACTCAATTTAATTTTGATTATTATATTGAGAAAAGATTTCAATTAATTCAATAATCCTTCCGATTGACAAGGTAATTGAAATAATTCTTCCATTTCGAACGGATATAATCTAATTGTCATATTCAAAAATTCATTGAATTCATTAACCATATTATCAAAATGAACTTTATCTTGAATGAAACAGTAGGGTGATACAAAGTAAATACAATGTAATTATCAGGTTAATTTATTCATTGAAACATATTTAGAAGTACATTTTAAATTGGCAAATCTATGTTTATCATTTAAAACTTTATCCCATTTATCCATGTGAGATATCTGAGTATTATCCATCAACCATTGGAACAATTCCTCACAATTAAGCAGGCTACAATATCTCGATTCACCATGATGAGCCATGCATTTCGGTGTTCCCTCCATAAACTTTGTTGGTTGTTGATTTTCCAAATTGATAATCGTTGTTGTACATTTAGATATTTGTTTCAGAAAATCATATTTTTGATGTCCCTTCACGTAAACTGTATTCACACCAAGCATAATATTATTTACAATGCTATTAAGCTCCTTATAGTCGACAAACCCATCACTATATCTCAGTCCATGATGATAATCTTCTAAATATCTTAGAGTACATTTATCTTTGTTTGAAAGGAACTGAAATTTTATTGGTGGTTTGAATATGAAACGATATATTTGGTTTCCATTATATGCTGCCAATTCCTTCACAATACATTTTTTATTAACAGTATACCCCTGCATGTCTATAACAATCATCTTGCTCATATTGACGACAGTTTTCGCACTGTTTCAGTAAGTGGTAAGTATTCCATTATACAATCATAAACGATAATACAATATGCTCTAGTAGAGGGGGGAAATCCTTTTCTTGATTCAATCTCAAGTTTGATATCAACTGTAGAAGATTTAAAAGATTCACTACGTCTGGAACAATCAATAACAAATAAACATCTATCTTTAAAGTTTGAATATTGAAGTAATGGACTAATTCTCAGGTTATTATAACCAGTTGAAAATTCTGTATAGTTATAATAGGCTTCACCATAATCATTTTTCTCAAAATTCAATCTTGAACTTTCTTGAGGAATAAATTCGCCATTCAGTAACAAACGAACATCGGAAACATCAATATTATCGAATAATGTAGGATCCTCAGTATTTATGTTTTTCTTCTTGGTCTGGAAACAGCAAATAATAAATCTAGGATAATCAATAATAGAAGTCGTTTTAACATTCCATATTTCTGTTTGTGAGTTTGTTGTTAGAGTAGGCAATTCATGAATTTCCCATTTTCTGAACGGAAATAATATTGCTCGATTCGATTTCATAGATTCAAGTAATTCAATCTTCAATACATCATTAGGATACACATGTTTCACCTTCAATTCAATACTATCAATTCTGAATTGTCCCTTAGTAACATTAGCAGCTTCTCCAGTACCAGCGATAATTTTCATAGCATTATTATCATTTTGTGATCGTACCAAGCGAATGGTTTGTTTTCCACAAATAGCTGAACGATAGTCATCGAAAAAATTCAGTAGATGTTTAAGTGGTATTCTGAATATGAAGTTTCCATCCACATTTAGTTCGGAGTCATCAGGATATGTCCAACCAGCTGTTTCTAATTCTCTCACAGAATCCTTATCATAGCACATATATCCTTTTATTGTACTTATCAGTCCTGGATCTCTTACTGAATCCACTTCAGTTCCATGTAATTCATAAGTGATCGAATCGAAAAGGAAAGCTCCACCATTTAAAACCACCTTAACTGTACCATTTCCTGCAGTCCTTTCAAGTTTACCTTTTATGATGAGAGCAGCATCATGCATAAACAGCCATGTATCAGAACGATTTATGGTTATTTCAATGCTATCATTATTATTGAAAGATTTGATGGAAAATATGTGCGGGATTCCACTTTGATAATCGATTCATCATTGTTGACTGGTTGATATTGGTTGAAGGTGTTGTTGGATAGCATAACCGATAGATTTGAGAAATAATTTATTTGTTGACGAGAGTCCTCCACCCAGCTTCTTACACGGTTTCTTCACTACTGACTTCTTTGGAGTAGGGTTTATGTATTTATATGGAGAATTGAATATCAAGACCATCTTTTCAATTCTAATCTAATAATTATCTCCTCACCTCTGAAATTAACGAGTTCTGAATCTTGATCGAGTACAGTCAATGTAATGTTATATAATCTTGATGTTGTTAATGGTAAATAAATTAAATTTCTAGGCACTTCGTCAATACTATATCCAGGATCTGAGTCCAGTGAAAATTCATATATCGTATGTGAGGGAGTATCGTTATAGAAAGCTCCTTCAGTAACGTTGCTGTCTATATGTATAGTTTGAACTTTCACAATATCCACAGGTAAATCAGATTCATATATCTGATTTGATGAAAGAATTCTTTTAGAAAATCCCAAAAGTTTACCCATAGAGTCTTCCTCTGAGAAATCGATTGCAAAATTTCTGTGATAAATTTCACTTTTGAGAGTATTCAGATTCGGACGTAAAAAGAATAGCTTCTCACTATCACCTTTGTATTGTTCTTCAGATAGGAGTTTTTTTTTTAGGGATTCTTCAATATCACTTATCTCATAAGCTCCTGTGGAAATAGTAAGCACCTTCCTTTTTTTCTTTTTCAAAGTTTCTTCAATAGCATTCCTATCACTATTTGGTTTCGGTGTGAGGTTATCAGAAAGTTTCGCTATATAATTTTCTGTATGTAGTTTTTTATTATCCATTATGTTCACAATATCACTTTCATAATAATGAAATTTATTGTTACTCTGATCGATGTTTGGAATCGAGTTGTAAGTATGAAATCCAATCAAAGCAAGACCGTACTGATAATTTTGATCCAATTCTATTGGAGTTGGTAACTCGATTGAAAGTATCGAAGATCGACCTTTCAGTGTGAAGAGCATGGACATGACTGACTGAATGAAAGTCGTTATAATTGTATTTATATTATATATTAGATAATAAATAATTCAAGCACAGGTGACCACAATTATAAGGATTGGTTTTTTGAAATTCAGTTCTATTATACTTAATTATAGAGTCCTTAAAATAATGGATTAATTCTTTGGGTGGTTTCAAATTTCCATAACTATCAAAATATTCAACATGCTCTCCGTTCTTGATATATGCGACCCAGTGAGTTCCTGGACCGTATGAAGTATCTAAATTCACAACGCCACACTCTATTCTTTTTATAGAGGTTGGTAAAGTATTTCGCATGAACACGCCTCGAAAATGTGGTATTCTCTTCGCATATTTTAATATTTCATAATCATACAATGCCCTCTTAGGCAAATTTTTTAAAAGTTTTTTTTTTGCTTCTTTAGGAATAATCCATAGCCTTTCTTCATCTTTTTTAAGAACATTCCGTGTCCAATAGAATTCATAGCTTTGTTATGTCGTTTTGTTTCTTCTAATTTTTTTGCTGCACTCTTAGCATTTATTATAGCATTAGCTACTGTTCCACTTCCTCCAAGAAGAGATCCTACGGCTCCAAGACCAGCTAAAATTCCCATAATTGGTAACACTCCACCAGATTTACTATCGAAAGGTATAGTTCGTGGAATTCGTATCTTACTTTTTCCACCAGCTTTCTTTATAGCAGCTCTTGCAGCTTTAAGAGCTATTGCAGTGGATTTTTTAATATTATCCAAATTTGATTTTCGTAATATTTTATCAACAGGATTAAGCACAGCAGCTCGAAAAGATTTTCGATTTCCCATTCCTAATTTTCGCTTAGCTTTCATTGTACCGGTCACTAATAAAGACGCAGTTTTCTCTCCAATTGAGGCGTCTTTTGAACGAAATCGATTCCAGGCTTTATCTTCCAATTCTTTATCTGCTTTATGTCTTTCTATCAAATCGTTAGTCTTACTATATGCTATATCATGAATCTTACAAGCTTGATCTAACGGATTGATACCAGGATCACCCCTCTCCAATCGTTTCTTTAATTTAGTACCAGGTTCACAATATGAGTACCCTATGTAAAAAGATATGATAATTACAAATAATTCTTATAATGATCTGTCATAATTCATTATACCCGGTAAATGGAGCTCGACAGGAAGCTTATTAATGACAGAGTTGATGAGACCTCCTCCATGCGCGAAAGTCAGCATTATACTATTGAATTTAGACTGATCTACATTTATATATAACAATGATATTGACCTGTTGTCTTAGTTGGTAGAAAAATGGAAATAGAACAACAACCATCTGTTTTATTAGTGGATAACTCAGATATATTGGAGAGTGAGATATCTTCAAAACATGGAGAACTGTTTCCTGATAGTTGTCGAGTTTTATTCGCTGGACCAAGTGGTTGTGGAAAAGCTAATGCACTTTTGAGTTTACTGTTATCTCCGAATGGTTTACGTTTTAAGAATATCTATATTTATTCTAAAAGTCTTTATCAACCGAAATATAAATTGCTGGAACAGGTGCTGAAAGGTGTGCCAGAAATAGGTTATCATCCCTACAAGGAAAATGATGATATAATTGATCCTAATGACGCTGAAGAAAATTCAATCATTATATTTGATGATGTAGTAGGAGATAAACAAGATAAAATCAAAGCTTATTACTCTATGGGTCGACATAAAGCTATTTATGTAGCTTTTCTATGTCAGACATATGTTATGGCTAGCAAACAATTATTATTCAAACAGGATGATATCAATTTGAAACATGCATTCAATGAACACGTCTCTCCTGACATGTCCTATGAAGAATTCAAACAACTGTGCGCATTCTGTTGGAATGCTAATAAGTATGGATTTATTGTAATTGTTAAAAACTTTGATATTGATAGAGGACGCTATCGCCAAGGGTTCGATCGATACATAAAAATTTCTTCACAACATAAAGTTCTCCACTGAAAATCACCTGTTTGTTGGTCATTCCAAGAAGATGATGATACTTATAAATATATGAGAAACCATAAAAGTCCTCAGTATAAATCTACCTTAGTCAAAATGAAGAGTGATCTCGAGCAGCAGAGGAAACTCAAAATTCAGCAACTAACAAGGGACGTAAGGAAAAAGTTTCTAATATTTAAACTGGGAAAACATGAAGATATATATATATATATATATATATTATCAAAAAACCCAATTACCACATAATGGTGTAGGGTGTTACATTTCAACTTAATTGATTCTCAATATACAATTTCAAAGTATTTCATTTCCATGTACAAACTTGGTCCACAGTTTCTTGTCGACCGCCATATTCTTTGCTCTATTCCATGTTTGTCCTCTCTTATTAATTATTTCAGTGATTGTTCGGTTCCACGTCAGCTCTGGTCTTCCTCTCTTTTTCCTCTTTTGAATTTTAGCTTCCCATACCTGTTTAACTGGTCTCTCCATGTTTGCTCTGTTCAGATGTCCCCACCAGCTGAGTTGTCTTCTTTCTACGAAATCATGTATTGGTTCAATCTTCAGGTCTTCGCGTATTCTTTCGTTCCTTATCTTGTTCATTCTAGTTACACCCTTTACTCTTCTTAGATATTTCATTTCTACCGCTTGGATTTTACTTTTTTGTTTGTTATTCAAGGCCCATGATTCGCACGAAAATGTCAAGGTAGGTCTGTATATTGCTCTATACACGTTCATCTTTGTCCTCTGGGAAATTTCCTTCTTACCTATGAAACTCCTATTCATCGTATGGTACAATTTAACTGTGTTCTCTATTCTTTTATTAATTTCCACGTCTTGTTTTCCTTCTTCATCTAATTCAACTCCTAAGTATCTGACATTTTTTACCTGTTCTATTGTTGTTCCGTCTAGCTCTATGTTGAGTTGTTCTGAGTGTCCTATCACCATAACTTTTGTCTTGACTTTATTTATTTCCATTCCATATTTTCTGATAACTTCATTCCAGATCTTCATATTTTCCTGCAAATCGTCCCTTCTTCCAGTTATCACGGTAATGTCATCTACAAAAGCACATTCTGATACTTCCACCCGCTGCATGTTTTTGTGTCCTACATGAACTTTCTTTGTTCTTCTTGTGCATTCCTTTAAAATCTCGTCCATAAAGATTATGAACAGTACCGGGCTCAAACTTCCTCCTTGCCTTAGTCCTGTTTTTGTGTGAAATGTTTTTGATGTTCTGTTGTGGCTTACAATCCGGTTTTTATTCAATCTATATATATTCTTTATTATGCAGATTAATTTTCTATCTATTCCTCGTTTCTTCAGTATTGTCCACAGTTTTTCCCTGTCCACTTTGTCAAAAGCTTTCACCAGATCAATGAAGCCTAAGTACAATTTTCTATTTTCTTGTTTTGCTTTCTCGCACAATATCTTCATGGTGAATATGTGATCTTGTATACTCTTTCCTTTCCCGAATCCACTCTGTGTTTCCTCCATTGTTACCTCTATTTTCTGTCTTATCTTTTTGTCCAATATTTTCTCGTATATTTTCATAGCTGTACTCAATAGGGTTATACCTCTGTAGTTATTACAATTATGTTTGTCTCCTTTCTTATATATTGGAACTATTAAGGCTGTTTGCCAATCCTCTGGTATCATTTCATCTTTCCAGGCTCTTTCAAATATCTCCAGCAATGTGTTTAATCCAATTTGTCCCAAGTTCTTAATCATCTCTGATGTTATTTTGTCACTTCCTGGAGCTTTTCCATTCTTCAATGATGCTATCGCTTGTTTCAGCTCATCCAGAGTTATTCCCCCACATTCATTCTCTTCTATACTTTCTTGCTGTTCGTATGTATCTTCTACCTCGCTCTGTCCCCCATCCAGTAGTTCTCGAAAATGCTCTCTCCACCTATCCATTATTTCATCGTCACCCCTCAATAGAGTTCCTTCTTTATTCTTGATATTTACACTTTCATTCTTTTGTCCATTTCTTTGCTCTTTCAGGACTCCATAAAACAGTTTTTGATTAGTCTTGAAATCGTTTTCCATTTTTTCACCGAATTCTTCCCATTTTTTCTTTTTACGTGACGATATAAGTTCTTTGACTTTCTTTCTCTGGTTTTTATACTGTTGGTAGTTGTCTGTAGTTCTTTCATTCAAATATTTTTTCCATTTTTCTTTCTTCATCTTCACTTCAACTTTCAGTTCTTTCGTCCACCATGCTGTTTGTTTTTTCTTATTTGTTTTTTTGTAACTTCCACAAACTTTTCTTGCTGATTCTATAACTATATTTTTAAATTTAGTCCACATGTTGTGAAGTGTAGAACCTTCTTGTTGACATCTTTCTTGCTCGAATCTCCTTTCTGTTTCTATTTGGTATTGTTCAGCAATGTCTCTGTTTACCAATTTGTAAGTTCTCAAGCATTCATGCTCCATCTTTTTTCCCTGGTTATTCCGGTTGTTCGTTGTACTAATTCCATCCATTCTGACTTTAGCTATCACTACGTAGTGGTCACTGCCTATTTCTGGTCCTCTTCTTACTCTTGAATCTAAAACAGTTGATCTAATTTCTTTTTGAACTAATATGTAATCTATTATCGATTTCTCTCCCCGGCTACTAACCTCTCTTGTGTATCTATGGATATTTTTATGTTCAAAAAGTGTGTTAGTTATTAACATATTATTGAGTATACAAAAGTTAAGTAGTCGCTCACCGTTATTATTTCTTATTTCTTCTCCAAAGGGTCCCATTACTTCTTCATACATTTTGTCTCTTCTTCCTACTCTACCATTGAAGTCTCCCAATATAACAATTTTTCCCTTCGCTTCTTCAGTGATCTCTGTTAAGTTCTCCCAAAATGTCTCTTTAGTTTCTGAGCTGTCATCTTCATTAGGTCCATACACCACTATTATTGTTGTTGTCTCGTTATTTCCATCTTTAATTTCCACTGACAATATCCGCTCGGACCAATTTGTCCAACTATTTATACTCCCTGATATTCTATTATTTATTAAACATCCTACTCCTGCTTTTGCCCTAGTATTTCGGTCCACTCCGCTGTATATTAACAAATGGCCGCCTCTTGTTTTCATTGATCCTTCTCCCTTTTTCTTTGTTTCCGTTATTGCCAAAATTTCAAGTTCCATTTGCTCAAATTCAGCCTCGAGTTCATCTTCCTTTCCATTCAAACCTCTCACATTCCATGTTGCTATCCTCCACACATCTTTTACATTCGTTCTACCGTCTCGTTGTCCTTTATTCTGCTCAGTCGTCGTTTTGGATTCTGGTCCTACCTTCATCTTCTTCAATAGTTTTTTGGCATTGATTTCTCAATTTTTCCTATATCATAATTCCATTTGAAGTGTACATTGTCTATGATCAGCTTTTGAAAACCCTCCTTAACATTTCTACCTCTTCCTCTCTCTTCCTTGGCCGCAGATCTTAGCTTTTCCTGTATCTCCCTTTGTATCTTGGTCATATCGTCGTTTATATAAACTACTTCATCTGTATAGTTCTTTAGTTTATTCTTATTTCGCATCAACTTCATTTTCTCCGAAGTATTCTCCAATTCGATAAGGTAAGTTTTTACTCCTATTTTCCTGGCAGTTTTCAAAACGGGCTCTATCTCCATATTTTTCTTGAAAAATTGACTCATTTCATCTTTTATTAAGTCTAGTTGGGTATTACTCATAGTTAGACCACTGACCACTACATTATTTCTCCTTTTATCCCTATCAATAATCTCTAATTTAGAATTAATTAACTTAATCTCACTTTTGAGATTTTCATTTTCTTTCTTCATACGTTCATTCTCTTCTCTCAACTTCTTCATTTCTGTCTGGTAACTCCGCTGATCAGATCTTATTTCCTTCATTTCCCGCATCATACTTTCCATCATTTCCATCATTCTATCTATTTTATCATCCTGAGTATTTGGTTTTTGTTTTTGTGGTGTTCGAAAAATTCTTCTGCTTTTTGTAAATATTTCCTCTTCGCCATCTTCTTCCCTTCTTCTTTTACCTTCATCACTTGTATATTCCTCGTCGTTTCTCATTTTAATATTTCTATTTCGCGACTTCTAATAATTAAACCTGAGTCCGCCTCTGTCAAAACACCGAAATCTAGCTCGCTTATCTGCGGCGATAACGTTGTTTATCACTCACGCCAGCTGCTTTTTCTACCGATGTTAAACTTCTATGTCGGGTTATAATATCAATATAATTATTGTTTTGCAAGTTTATATTTCACTCAAACTAAATTTTTCGACTATTCTCGTTCAGTGCACAAATAACAAATATGGTATTCACTGTTGAAAATAATTTCTCGCTCGTAATTTCCGAGTATATCGAGTTTGATTACGGAGCTCCGAATTAGCGTGCGCACAATATGTTAACAAGTATAAAACTCAAAACATCGCTTCTCGGCCTAAAACATGAAGATGATCAATCAATTTCACAATTATTCAGTCCGATCACTAAACGACTAGAAAGAATAGAAGACAAGCAGACAGCTGGTTTATTGAGAACAACACATTTCCAGACAGCTCAGCTGACAGCTCCAACACAGCTCCAGACAGCTCAGCTGACAGCTCCAACCCAGCTCCAGACACCTCAGCGGGCACCTCCGATACAGCTGCAGAGAGTCAAGGAGCTCACTATTCCATCAGGTTTCCCATTCAGCTTGAGAAGCCCTCAAGTTCAGTCACCTATATTACCCATTGAAAAATCATTTCATGGATTTATATCATCTACACCAACAAAAAAGAGTGATATAACGCCATACCCAAGTTCTCCTTTCAAACTGGAACCATCTTTCGATTTACCCCCATATCAAAAATCTCTTCGATTTCAACCGAGATTTCAACCAACAAAGGTTGTAGCAGAAACTGAAATTGAGGAGGACTTCCTTCCTGATGATACGAAAGAGGAAATTCAACAAATTTAGGATGAAATTAAAGATCCATCTATCATTAATGAATATTTAGAGCAATATCCAATTGAAGGTAGAAATTACGTCTCATCCATATGGTTATCAGAAGAAAGGGATAATTTAATCGATCCAACTTAGGGTCCCAAATACGATTTTAAAATATCTAAGTGGTTTCTAGGAAGTAAAGTCATCAGTTTTGATAAAAATACTAGTGAGATAATCATAGACCAAAATCAAAGACTTCCCGGTACACCAGGGCTCTACAGTCTATTATTTAGCAAACAGCCTAACGACTTTACTAAAGAAGATTTACAATATTATAAGATGATTTTAAATTTAACGAATGTACATAGGAGGCAGTTCAAGGCTACAGCGCAACGACGCGGAACATCTGGATATAAATGGCTTGAAATAATAAAACCATTAACATCCAATCAAGGAGGAAGCTTAATGACATATAATGAAAAACCAATAGAGTATGTATATTGGGATGATGTAAATGAATTAGTTGATCGATTGAGATTACTATATGCATCAAAAGAGGCAGGTAATACATCTGTCAATAACGAAATCCAATCTATAATCGAAGAATTACGTGAAGCTAATATTATATATTAATATTGAAGATCAAGACAAACTTTAGTTCTACAATGCCTCTCAGCAAGTTTGGAGGTACCTCCCATAAAATAGAAAATAAATTTAAACGCCAACGTATTGAAAGTCGCAGCTTACCATTAACTACTGAAGGAGATTATGATTTCAGTAATCATAAAGTATGTAATGTAAAAATTCCTACGGAAAATAGTGATGTTGTGAATAAAGAATTTTTGGACTTGGAACTGATTAAAGTTGATGGTTCATTGAACGATCTGAAGAATAAAGTGGAGAATATTAAAAATAAATTTGAAAGTGATCAACAAAAATATTTCATCAGTATAAAATCTATACAGGAGAAGAATTTCCAAAATTTGAATCAATACATGGAAAAAAATTTTGAAAAATTTGTTGAGAATTTCAGACTGACGTTGACAAAAAGTTTTGATTTGAAATTAAGTCAAGTTGAAGATAAATTGATGAAACTAGAGAGCAAGATTCCCATAAGTCATCCTCAATGAAGCATTAGAAGGAGAAAGTTCAAGTGGTTGATGAACTACATAGACCTGCTAGAAAAAACTTTCCTCGCAGGCGTACTATTATCAAGGGAATAGATGATTTGTGGCAAAGTGATTTGATGCAGATGGACTTGTACGCTAAGGATAATAAAAATCATACATTTGTTCTTGTTGTAATCGACTGCTTTTCCAAATATGTTTGGACTAGAGCATTGAAAACGAAAACTGCTGAAGAAGTTGCTCGTATGTTCTCAGAAATATTAGATCAGAGTAAACGAAGACCAAAGAACCTACAGACAGATCAGGGAAAAGAATTTTTCAATAGTAAATTCAAAAATCTGATGAAGAAATATAATATTAATCATTATAACACATATTCCGTGAAGAAAGCTTCAATAGTGGAGCGAGTCGTACGAACACTTAAAGAAAAACTATTCAAGCATTTTAGTTTAGATGGGAAATTCATATGGCTGAGTATTCTACCAAAAATTGTTGATGAGTATAACAGAACTAAACATCGAACAATTGGTATGAGCCCTAACGAAGTAAATGCGTCGAATGAACAATTTCTACTCAAGAGTCGATACAGTCACTTGAAAACCGCTGGTAGTGGTAATTTTAAAGTTGGTGTAAGTAAATTCAAACATATTTTCACCAAAGGTTATTTACCTAATTGGACAACTGAAATATTTAAAATCACTAAAATTCAGATAACCAATCCTGTTACTTATCTTCTCGATGATTTACATGGGCAGCCCATCAGAGGTGCCTTTTATGATGTGGAACTACAAAAGGTTATGTATCCGGATGTATTTTTAGTTGAGAAAATTTTAAGGAAACGAGGAAATAAGGTTCTCGTAAGATGGTTGGGATTCGATAAATCACATGATTCTTGGATTGACAAATCGAATCGTTTGTGAATGAAGGGTAATCAATTGTGAGTTAGACTTGATTCGATCAACATGTACGAGCAGGAGAATGAATTTAAGCCATACAATAATATTATATTTGATTTAGAAAAAAAACTTATTCTCAACACTAGTCTCTCATTAAGTGACCATACCATCGATTGTGGTTTGAGCATTGCGAGAAATTTTGAACCGTCAGTGAAGCTGTCAACGAAGGAGGACTCTCCACTCCATGAGAAGAAACTATGTATATCCTTTGATTATTTACAATAGCTGATGTTCACGGAAACTCTTAATTTGAATGAAGAAAATGAAATAAGATTCGTCGACGATATTTCAATTACAACCACAACAATAAATGGATACAAGTTGATACATTTATCAAGGAAGGAAAATAGTTTATATTTGATCAACGATGATGTAGCTAACATACTTAAATTTAATAGTGATTTCATAAGAAAAAGGTTAGACATGTTAATAAAAATCAATTTCAAATCATATTATAAGAATTTCATAGCTTCTTTGAGTGACATTAGGAAAGATAGTTCTAAGCCAATTGAAGAATTAATTGATATTATTTGTAATCTGAATCCCTCGATTAATAGTTTAATACTGTATGAAGTTATGATTTTAAATAAAAATAAGATGCTTTTTGATTTAGGAAAAAATTTGTATGAAGGAAAATAAAACATTTCAATTCATTTTCTTGTGTTTATTTTCAAAAATAAAATACCTTTGAGTCTGATGAGTCAGAATTTTCTGAAACATCATATCTCTCAGAACATAATAAATCAGGTTCTCCCTGTAACTTGAGATACAAATTATGAAATACAGGGTATATTATTGGGTCTAATAAATATTGAATGAATGCTAAATATTTCAAGGGAGGGGGATTATACACCATTATATTTTATAGGTTTCCTTTCTACTTGAGTAACATGGGCAATCACATCTACAAAAGTAGCAATCGATGAACATAGAATTTTTCAACATCAAAGCTCTTCTTTCTATATGAAGTGAAAAATATTGATTGAGTTTCACATACGTGTTCAGATACAGATCATGCGAGTAGTGATCTACTTCGCAGAACATTTTAGAGTATTTCATAACAGAAACATGAATAGGAATTTCAGTTATTGTACACTCATAACATATAGATGTAGTCGCATCATCATCAATATCCTCAGAATCACATAATTTCCATCTTTCTGAATTCCTATTGAACCAATCTTTCATTATGGGAAGATGAGGTCCCAATATCCAAACTTCAATGGTGTCGAACGATTTTTTTGAGCCTTGCAAGTATAATATGAACTGTCCAACTAACATCCATTCTTTTACTGGAAATTTCTCAAACTCAGCATACTGTTCAGGAAATTTAGACATAAACTTTTGAGATAGGTTTGGTTGGTATGAAAAAGTTCTCTCTATCGCTGATATGGTGTAATTTAGCATTTTGTCCTCCCCCATATGTCCTGTAATCTATATTATTCTATAGTGGCCCCATGGAAGAATGATGATTATCTGTTAGAAATCTTTTCGTATCAGAATTAGATAAAGCAATTTTTTTTGTTCAATTGAATAGACACGATGGTTTTCGGATATAATATTCCTTTGAGTTATGATTTTACCTTCTCCTTTACGCAAACAATTTAAATAGTCATCAAATGTTATAATTTTTTGAACCACCGTTTTCTTGATTCCCTTCGTCTTTTTAGTTACACTAGTGTTTGAGTTTATCTTGAAAGAATACATTTTGGAGCGTAATCCAACAAACTCATTCATAACAATACCTTTGTTCTCATCTTTCATGAGTCCGGGAACCTTTTTGTTAACCTGAGGTATACCATAGGGATTAAACTTAGGATAATCTGAGGTATAGAAATATTCATGACAATCTTTTCTTATAAGTTCATATGGATCTTGATCACGAATTTCATAAATTAAAGAATCAGTATCCACATATAATAGAAAGCAGTTATCGAATTTAGTTAGACTATAATTGTAATGAAAATCATATAAACAAATTTTTGAAATATCTAATATAGCTGAACCAATATAAAGAGGTTTATTAAATATTAATTTTGTTTTCCTCATTTCTATAGCTACCGAATTTTCTCCTAATATCATACTACTTTTGAAGTTGGGACTACTTATGAGATTTTTCGCCCCATAACGTGATTCCCATTTATTAACTATTTTTACTATCCTATGTTTTCGTATATTTTCCATCGTTTTACCGAATACTGCATTATTCATCAACTTGAAGAGATTCTTTTCAAGGTCATTCCCAGCCTTTGTTCTTAGTTCGGTATTTAAATCGATATATGATTTCAACCAGGATGATTGTTGAAATTTGAGGACTCTATGAATTTTGTTAAAATGAGTCCGTTTTTCAACGCTTGTTTCAAATTTTGATAATGCAATATATATATTTCTTTTTTTCATATAATGTCGTCAATAATTTAGGTATTTTTGAGCCTGGAGGAACTCGATTCTCAGGACAAAATGGTAAGTCTGAATGTGAATCATGTAACTGTTGGGGGTATTCAAGATCAACTTCCAGAAAATATCCTTCTGGAGAATCCTCAGGAATTGAATTCACATCGATATTTTCATTAACCCACTCAAATCCGTCATATGGAAGATATTGACTCATTGCCCACCCATATAGGTTATTTACATCTAGATAAAGTATATATGATATTGGCTTTTCAGAATCAAATTCATTCATATATTTATTATTTGCCTTAGCATATCTATTAGAACACTGACTTATGCCTCCTCTTATACTCTGCTCAATGAATAATATCATATCAATATCTTTTATTATCTGTAGTCTCGCTGATGTATACCCCAACATACAATCCCATGTATACCCTGGAAGTGTATAATACCAAGCGGGATCTAGTCCGTAAGTCTTATGACAGCTTGAACGAAATTGTTCGAATACATCAGCAAGTAACAGAACATCTGTTTTAAGATATAGATTTGAATAGTCTAATGAAGTTTCACAGCCAAAAGTGAACCAAACGTTTTGAGCTCGTAGATATTCTTCCTCAGTTATGTCTTCATCATTTAGTTTATTGAAAAACTGTTCTTTCGATGGAAGTGAAGGCTCAGTCAATTTATCAGTATTGGTTATGTAGTCATAAGGATATATACCTTTCCTAGATAGAAGTTTATAGTGGTTTGCATTTAAATTAGGGAAGTTTGAGTGTAGATTTTTGAATGAATCAAGTTTCAAGTATGATGATAATTCTTCAAGAGATGATCCCATAAATCGTATACTATCAATAAACCTATATTTGATTGGAGTGTTTTCATCATCAACCGTGAAAGAAATATACTTTTCCTTATTCAACGGAAGTACTGATATAGAAGCACTTTGAGAAAAATATCTTATTAAAAAATGGGAGTCATAACCACTCAAATTATGGAAAACTACTGGTACCATAAATTTTTTTTAAATTGTAAATTACATATATTATGGGCAGGCCCTCTTATAACTCCTGTGAAATGATCATGATCTATAACTATTTGATCATCAGCTTTAAATAATTTCTCACATATATGACATACTTTGGGTTTTCCACAAATTTTATTATCTTGTGATTTAGGAGGCTCATTGTGCCTAATTTTTAGATTCAATTTATTTGCTATCATTCTGAGTTCTTCGTGAAACCATTCAATACAATTTTCACCAGTGTAACTGTTATAAAATGATTGAGATGAATCATAGTTACATTTCAAGTAATAACCTATACTCATAGGTATATGTTCCTGATACTTCAATGATTTACCTATCTTAGTTGAATTGGTATTCTTCAGGTATGATTCAAAATCAGCATATATAATGTATGGGACTTTCTGTTTATAGATATGATTTTTGAATTCAATGTGCGACTCATCCGGAAATTTTATTAATAATGGATCATGTTTTTGACAATATTCTACATGCTCATCCAACTTATTTTCTGAAGCAAAATAGTTCAGGCACGAGTCACAAATATACTTTTTACCCTTATGTTTTGAGAGGTTCGTGGAAACAAGACGAGATAAATTTTTTATAAGGACATAATGATATTGCACCGGACTGTCTCGAATATCATTTTTATTTTCTGGAATATATTTGTCCTGTATAATAAGTAAATTAAAATGTCTGTTAATTATTTTATGTTTAGATATACGTGTAGGTACCACATCAAATTTTTTTCCATTTAATTGTAATGAGAATATATTAACAGATAAATTATTCATTTTCTCAAATTTAGGGACATCGTTCATAGATATAGGAAATTGTATGTCTTGGCATTTGAGAACACTCCTATAATATGGATAAGAGCTTACACGATCAGCATTCTCATTTTGAGGGTGAAGTCCGGCAACAATACACCAAGCGAAACACGCATTATTTTGATTTTTAATATTGATGCAAGCCTTCTTTCTAGATATTTCTTCGGGTAATTCAATAAATGAACTTCCATTTCCTATCTCAAATTTATTAATATTCACATCAAGAGAGATGATAGAGTGCAAAGCATAACCACTATCCTTCTCAGAAAATTCCTGTAATTTAGTTATAGTTTTATCTAAAACAAATTCTGATAATAACTGATCAAGATTCGATCCAGCATCAACGATAAAATTTTGTGTTTTGAAATATTTGAAGTCTAATATTTCTGAATCACCAGATTTTTTAATGAATTCCCCACAAAAAGTCATATTAGTTTTGAAAACATTGAGTTTTCTCAGTTGATTTTTAAATCTTCTCTTGATGAGAACAAATGCATCAGTCATGAATTCATTTATATCAACATGTGTCAGATTTATTACAACTCCAGTTCTAATTCTACCAGAAAACGTTGATTGTACATCTTCCCACCTTACTCGGCTAGAACGTTTATTATGTAACCGTCCTCCTTCTTTAAATGAAATAATTTGTTTTAAAATTGTTTTATAACGTTTTAAGTGATTAATGTTCGTTTGAATTTTGAATTTCTGATTGTGACTGCTTGATTTTTTCAGCATTTTATTGAATAATTTGATTTGATTGTTTATATGATTAATCCATCGTTTGTTTTCTTCTGCTGATTGATTTTTTCTTAAATATTTATATGCTTTATGAAATGCTAACATAATATCATCATTTACCTCCATTTTTATTCGCAGAACTCAAAATTGGTGACTGGATGTGGTGTTCCAATGTCCACGATGCCAGTAAACTTGATATAGGTTTTTCCTTCATTCAGGTGGGCTATGCTGTCCTTTAGTACTTCTGTCGATCGTTTTGGTAAGAACGTTCGATATTCCTTCAGCTCAAGATATATGCTCTTTCCAAATTGGGTTTTTATTAAGGATGCCTTCACTATCCTAAATTTCTCCCCTAATGGTAATTCTCTCAGTTTGATTGTTGCTTTTCCTGCATAAGAACAAGCAGCATTTAGTTTAGTGAAATCCATTTCGATCTGTCATTAAATGAAAAGTAAAGTAAGATAAAATAAAACTGGAATATTCTTATATATCAATAAATGAAAAAGTTTACTCACCGTTCAGGGGCAGCAACACCAGACACAGTTGATTTCAATATGTGGGATGCCTGGGTATTGAATGTTTTTATATACCCCTCTTCCTGTCAGTAATTAGGTTTTTTCACACCTATTAGTTATAAATAAATTTTGATAAATCAATATTCCAGGGTATCTTTATCAGCATTTCCTCTCAATGCAATTAAATTGGCGATTATTATGCAATCACTTCTTTCTTGTTACGACAGGCAAAAATTCAACCTACATATTATTTTTCCTATTGCTTCTCAAGGAGTGAACCAAACACAAAAATTTATCAACTTGTCCCTGTATTTTTTCCTCAGATTTCTCGTTGCAGGAAATCGCAAATTAATCCCATAATTGATACAAACTACAATCACGTTTTCCTGCATACCGATACCCGATAACACTGCACTCGTTTCCGTTCTTTCTATTAATAATGGCAATATAGGAAAATATTGAAAAACAATTTTTTCCCCAATCACCCACAATGTGGCCCCACATATCAAAAGACAACTTATTCTCGGATCCTCCATTCTCTGAAAATGAGACCCCAATATAGCGCTCCGAGAGCGGCCACCTAATAACTGGGAGCCCCCTAGAGGGGCACTAAACCCAAAGACAACTTCGCGGAGCCCCCATTCACTCACAATGGGGCCCCACATGCCAAAAGACACATTCCTTACCGCCGGGCATCCCATTTCACTGACAATAAGGCCCCACATCGCAAATATAACTTTGCGGAGCCCCCATTCACTCACAATGGGGCCCCACATACCTAAAGACAACTTCTTCACCACAGGGTCCCCCATAACGGCGCGCCAGACCCCACATACTGAAAGACAACTTCGCGGGGCCCCCATAACCCCAATCGATTCACTCTAAATGGGGGCCCACATCTAGGGCTCCGTCACCACCATCCCAAAAGACAACTACTGTACCGCGGGGCCCCCATGACGTCGCGCCTGACCCCACATACTGAAAGACAACTTCTTTACTGCCGTTTGGGCCCCATAAACCCAATCGATTCACTCTAAATGGGGGCCCACATCTAGGGCTTCGTCACCATCATCCCAAAAGACAACTTCTGTACCGCGGGGCCCCCATAACGGCGCGCTTTTCGACGTTTACGAATTTGAGGTTATGTTCAAAAATTGATGTAGAAGTATCTTTGTTTATCTACTGGAGACCAAACCAGGTTTGAGCGTTGATGGGATTTCACCGCGATTGTTCGTGTGTGAACATCTCACATTTGCGAAGAAATTACTCTACAAGGAAGTTCGTATTCGTGCCAAGGAAAATCAATACAAATGTGTCTGGATTCAGAATAGTAATTTTTTGATTCGTAAAGACGATACGTCCAAAATAATTCGAATCAACGGACAGGACGATCTCAGGAAGTTATAAACTCCTCACATCTAAGTTGCTGTTTTCCATCGACTGGTTTTTGACTACTTAAATGGCTTTCTCATGCTCAGTTGCAGGAACGTCCATTAAAATTTGAAGGTCCATTGAACCCTTAATCCTTCATTAGTTCCTTGTAATAATGGAGGTTTAAGATTTTAATGGACCTTCGAATTTTAACGGACGTTCCTGCAACTGAGCATATGTCTATTACCAGAATGTACGAGGTCTTCGGACCAAATTACATGACTTCAAAACTAGTGTCACGGCTTCTAACTACGACGTGATTTTTATTACGGAATCTTGGTTGAATGACTCTATTTTGGATTCTGAACTAGTGGACACGAGTGTTTACAGTGTTTTTCGTCGTGAAAAAAGGTCATGAACAAGTTGTTCCAAGAAGAATGGAAAAGTGTGTTCATTGCGGCGAAGAATGACCTCAATCCAACCCTGTTTCGCGAGTTTCAGAGTAACGCAGAAGAATTTTGTACAAAATTGTGGTGGGAGAATTCTTGATTTGGTTTTGTCAAACTGTCGAAAAAAAACAACCTGAGTCACTGTAATGACCCCCTCGTAATAGAAGACATTCATCATCCGGCACTTGAATTTTTGTTCAGCATTGAGCCCTCTAGATACTTAAAAATAGTTAAACCAGGTTATTATGATTTCAGGAGGACTCCATTCAGCTTATTTAATGAAAAATTAGGTAGTATTCCGTGGATATCGCTTTTGGATGATGAGGATGTTAATAAAAATTAAAAGTTTTTTATGGGGTACTGAACGAATTCATTGATCAGTATGTTCCTTTCCGGATCAAAAATAGAAATTTCCCCAACTATTTCTCCGTTGACCGTTCAACTTATTATGCGAAAAAATAAATTCCATTCCAAATGGAAAAAATACGGAAATCTGAGCGACTATCTTGAATTTGAAACATTACCTTCTAAGTCTAAACAACTCATTAAGGCCGATTATTACCGATATTCCCTCACAATACAAGACGAACTAAAAACAAACCCAAGGAAGTTCTTCAGATTCCTATCAACTAAAAATAATAACCGTGAACTTCCAAGAAGCATGTTCCTGGATGGCGTTGGTGCGGATACGAGTGAGGGTGTCTGTTAAGTCAAAAAATGGACTTAACAAAAAACCCAATTCATTCAAGGAACATTTCGTCATAATCATAATATATGTAATCTAATATGTGGACCACACGTGTGGATCCGTAATAGTTGAAAAATATCGTAATATTAGAAGGTTAGTTTAATCAGACTATTTTCATTGTAACAGCGTCTGGCCTTGCAACAAATAAACGAAATAAAGAATGTGCAGGCAAGCAAGGTCGCGACGGTGAAACATTATCAGTAGTAGTAGAGAACGACTATATTGTTTACAAATTTTATTAATTGTGATATATAAACCACAACAACTGCTAATCAGATGAGACCGCAGTAAGCTAGTTCAATAAACGGTTGACAGTGAAATCTCCACCTTTTTCATCCATCCCCATACAAACTACCCTAGAATCAGCACCTGATTCTACATTTGGTCCTTCGAGCAATTGAGCGGACAAGAAGTTCGTCGAAGCAGGATTCAGTGCCAGTGGCAAGGAGAAGCGCCCGTGCCAAGGAATCCTCAATTCAGAGCCAGTGCCAAGAAGAAGCGCCCGTGCCATCAGAGCCAGTGCCGAGAAGAAGCGCCCGTGCCAAGAAAACGACACCAGAGCCAAGGATTTACGACCCTTGTCTCTAACAAAAGCGACCTGCCAACAAACTGAAGATAAGGAAAATCTACACCAACGTTGTGCAGTAACAAAAAAAAATATGATGGAGGAAGAATATAAGGAAAAAATAAACCAACAAATGTCCATAGTGAAGGAAATGGTAAAACTTTTAGCAAATACAAAAAAGGATTCCGCAAGCAGAAGAACAGAGCAATATATTAAAACAAGAAACACTACTCTTCAGAATCTATATGATGCCTTCAATAATGTCCACAAGGAGCTGATACGTAAACTATCTCCAGAAGATCCATACATCAAAAACAACTATTATGAGAAGATCGAGGAAAAAAGGGCAGAAATACAATCACTTCTACAAAAATTTGAAAGAGAATTGAAAGCCCAGGACCCATTGATAAAGAAACAGTTGGTGAGGTTCACAATGCTCCAGACGTACCAGGATGATATGGAAGGAGACATTCGACCAATCGAAAGGAAAGAGCAGGAACTGGCAGCCGCATGGAAGGAAATACAATCAGCACACATGGACATTTTATGTAACGACGGAGAGGATATTACCAACTATATAACAAAGTACGAAGGTGTGAAATCTGAGTATCAGCGAGTGATGAACCAGCTCAGTCAAGAAGGGCAACGTCAAAAGCAGGTAAATAAAATTAATTTACCCCTGCCTAATATTTCTGTACCGATATTTGCTGGTAATTATGAACATTGGCCAACGTTTCGTGATGTATATAGCGAAACAGTCCACACCAGGGAAGATTTGAGTTGCACTCAAAAACTCCAGTACTTGAAATCGTTCCTACGAGGAGAAGCAAGTAAGCTGATACAACACTTGGACACTACCGCCTCTAACTACGATGCAGCCTGGAAAATTATACAGCATCGGTATAACAATGAGAGAATACTATTCTCAAAGTTTACTAACCGTATCTTCAATCTACAGACCACAAACTGGAGAATTGCAGCTAGCCATAAACATGTGCATGATACCATTAAAGAATGCATGCACGCAATTGGAAATCTAAACATAGATATATCTACCTGGAGTCCATTAATAGCAGCTCTGGTAATCAACAAAATGGACTCTGAAACTAAAGAAGCGTTCGACAACGCAATGGACGATCAAAAAAGCATACCTCAATTGGAGGAGGTTTTGCCATTTTTAGAAAGACGTTTTCAAACGTTGGAAGCATCCAAAAACATGAAAAAGCCGGAATGGAACAGATCACAACAGAGCCAACAAAAAATAGATAAAAAATTTCCGGTAGAATCATACCATATACAAAAGACGAAGCAATGCATAGTATGCAAGGAAGGACACACCTTGAAGGATTGTCCCAAATTCCTGGGAATGTCGATCTATGACAGAAATCAAGTGACAAAAAAGAATTCACTATGTATGAACTGTTTAAGCCATTCCAGTTCTACGAAATGCTCTTCAAAAATGAGATGCCATAAGTGCCAGCAGTTCCACCACACCCTATTACACTTCACAGAATTCAGGTCAAAACCATCAGGTAACAAACAGGCATCGTCTAAGCAAGAAGACAACACTAACGGCGAACACGAGGTCGCAACTAGCCACATTGGAAGAAACACCATCGAAAATGGTAAAACAAAAATTACCTTGTTGGCCACAGCCTATATTGACGTCAGAAAAGTGGACGGATCATATACGACACTGAGGACACTAGTGGACCCAGGAAGCGAAGCCTCTTTTATCACACAACATGCTGCACAATTCCTTGGAACACCCCGTACAAAGCACAGGACAGAAATAAGCGGGGTAGGAAAAACTGAAGCAGGAACCTCGAATTGGAAAATTAAAGCAGAAATACGACCCCGATTCTCCAGTAGCTTCAAACTAATCCAAGAGCTACTCATAATACCAAAAATAACCGGAACTCTTCCAAGGGAAGAAATATGCACGACAAATCATCAGTGGAACAGTGCCATATTAGCTGACCCCTATTATTACAAACCAGGGCCGATTGATATACTCTTAGGGGCAGATGCGTATGCATTCATAATCGACGATGGTAATAAAAACATCGGCGATGGCATTGTAGGAGTCAACACAAAAATAGGATATATTCTATTGGGATCCGGTGAGGGATACACCCCAAAAATCAAAATTAACAGCATGATCTCAAGTATTCAGGGAATCGGAGAACGACTGGAGAAATTCTGGGAATTGGAGGAACCAGAAGCTGTAAGAGAAGCCGCAGATGACGATAGCTGCGAGGAGCACTTCAAAAACACATGCAGCCGAGACAGAAATGGATCTTACACAGTTCGCATCCCGTTCAACGAAAACAAAAACAATCTAGGAGATACAGCGAATAAAGCGATCGCACAGTTGTATCAATTGGAGAAGAAGTTCAGAAATAACGAACCTCGGTCAAGAGACTACAAAGAGTTCATGAAAGAATACATAACAATGGGTCATATGTCACCTATAAGTCAAGGTCAGGTAACGGAAGGTTACTATATACCTCACCAAGCAGTAATACGAGCCGAAAAATCAACAACAAAACTACGAGTTGTATTTAATGCCACCTGTCCGTCCACGACCGGACTCAGCTTGAACAACATTATGCCAGCTGGACCAACCTTGCAGAACGACATTGCCGATATTTTGCTCAGGTTTAGAACATTCCAATATGCATTGACGGCTGACATAGAAAAAATGTACCGGATGATAAAACTCCACCCAGAGGACCGAAAGGTGCATAGAATATTATGGCGATCCCGAGAAACGGAACCTATAACGGTGTACGAGTTGAACACACTCACATATGGGACAAAAACAGCCCCATACTTAGCAATAAGGACATTGCATCAACTGGCCGAAGATGAAAAGGCATCCTATCCAAGGGCAGCCAAGTTAATATTGAATAATTTTTACATGGATGATGCATTGATAGGAGCAGACTCACGAAACGAGGCAATGCAACTTCGACAGGAATTAACCGAAGTAATGAGAAGGGGTGGATTCAATTTGCGGAAATGGAAGGGTAACATGGATGCAGACTCTCAGACTCAGGACCTAGCCCTCGGAGAGCAATCCGAGAAAACACTAGGAGTAATTTGGAAAACACAACAGGATACACTGCAGTATCACGTTAAGGCTAAACCAGTGAAAATCACGTCAAAAAGGATTATACTGTCAGACATAGCGTCTATCTATGATCCACTGGGGCTTTTATCACCTCTTGTGATAGTGGCCAAGGCACTATTACAAGATATTTGGAAACTTCAATGTACATGGGATGAAAAATTACCACAAGGCATCGAGGAAAAATGGACGAAGTTCAAGGATGACCTAAAAGACATAAATACAATAAACATCCCAAGATGGGTTCAAACAACACCAACTAATTCAATAGAATTACACGGCTTCAGCGACGCATCCCTGATGGCATACTCAGCTGCGATCTACATAAAAGCGACTAGTCCCCAAAACGAGGTACACGTCAACTTATTGACCGCAAAAGCAAAAGTTTCACCACTAAAGACCAAACGTACAATACCACAACTAGAATTACAAGGAGCTGAGTTGCTAAGTAAACTGATGAAAAAAGTAATTACGGCTCTGGACATGAATGAAATACCAATAACATGCTATACGGATTCAACGATTGTTTTATCATGGATTATAAACAATCAGAACAAACAACAAGGTGCTTACATAACAAACCGGGTAAACAATATCAAACGAAATATCCCAGGTGGTCGGTGGCAATATGTGAATACGAAAGATAATCCAGCAGATTTAGCATCTAGAGGAACTTCCATGAGAAAACTTCAAGAATCTATATGGTTCCAGGGACCAGAGTGGCTGCGAAATAAAAATATTGAAATCCAAATACCCCCAACGTTAAAAACGGTGGAGGAGACTAAAACCGTAATGACAATACAAAAAACGGCACAAGATCAGGAAATCAGTGCTTCCTCATGGAGCAAAACCAAGAGAAGCATCGCATACTGCATCAGATTCATGGAAAAATGTAGAAATATAAAAAATCACCCAGATTATCTGACTCCAGAGGAAATACAATACAGTGAAAAAGTACTCTACAGGATGATACAAAAAATTCATTATCAAGTTGAGATTCAAGATCTGAGTGAAAAACAGGCGGTGAATAAGAAAAGCAAGCTACTAAGCCTAAATCCCTTCTTGGACAAAAATGGAATTCTGAGGGTCGGCGGTAGGTTGCAAAACGCAATAATCCCGTACAATGAAAAGCATCCCGTAATCATCCCTGAAAAAAGCAAACTGGCAACTTTATTAATGGAGGAGGCGCACAAGTCTACTCTTCACGGAGGAATTCAGCAGACACTTGCATACTCCCGAAGACAATATTGGATACCAAAAGGAAAGCAAAAGGCAAGGCAGGTTATAAATAACTGTATCATTTGCACTCGCTTCAGGGCTTGCTGTTCCCAACAGCAAATGGGAAACCTACCTGCTCCTCGAGTTCAGCAATCACACCCGTTTACCCACACTGGAATCGACTACGCAGGACCCATTGACTTGAGAGTCTCCAAAGGAAGAGGAACAAAGTCATACAAAGGATACATAGCTTTATTTATATGCTTGACTACAAAAGCAATTCATCTCGAAGCTGTTAGTGATCTAACAACAAAAGCATTTATAGCCGCATTCAATCGGTTCACAGCCCGGCGTGGGTTGTGCACAGACATGTACAGTGACAACGGAACAACATTCAAGGGAGCAAAAAATGAGTTGGATATGGAATTGAAGAAAATTATACGTGAAGATAAAATTGTAGAAGCCTTGGCTCCGAAAGGAATTCGATGGCATTGGATTCCCCCAAGCAGCCCTCATTTCGGAGGATTATGGGAAGCCGGAGTGAAGTCCACCAAATTTCATCTCAAAAGGATAATGGGAAACAGCACATTGACATATGAAGAAATCGCCACGTTATTATGCCAAATTGAAGCAAATCTCAATTCCAGACCACTAGTAAAATTAAGTGAACAACCCGAAGATACCGCCGTATTAACACCGGGACACTTTCTAATAGGACAGGCATTAACACAATGGCCGGAGCCAGAAACCGAACCACAAACATTAGCAAACAGATGGAAATTGTTACAGAAATTAAAAAGAGATTTCTGGAAACAATGGAGCTCAGAATACTTGTCACGACTTCAACACCGAACAAAGTGGCACCAATCCACTCAAGATATTGGAAAAGGGGACGTGGTTAGTACCACAACAATAGCATCCGTACAAGCCAATCATACAACGAAGGTCCTACAACCAGGAATATATGTGGAACACATCGGACAAGCATACAAAGAAAATGGCGACTATAAACTGGGAATAAAAATTCCGATAGCACAATTAGAACTGGACAAAGAACACGTAAACAAAACGACACAGCAATTTCTACACTTATGCATAAACGCCAAGGAAAGATCCCAGGAAGTTCAGTGCGATGAATTAGCTCACCATGTTAGGGAGATTAAAGAGGAACTAATCACCAAAATAGACCACATCCTCAACATAGGAAAATACCGAATGAAACGGGGTCTATTTGGAGAATTCATGACTTCCGTTTTTGGAGTAAATGACGAGGTGTACCATAATTTGGACGAGCTAAGGGAAAATCAGGAAAAATTGATTGATATGACGAACCAGCAAAATAAAATAATGGCATCCAGTTTGGCAGACATGGAACACTATGAAACAAAAATTAGTGTGAAGTTGGAAAAGTTCAGGCAGCAGGTAGATCAAGGGCTGCGAAGCGTTGAAAAAATGAGAGGATGGCTGACGGCAGTAGAACCAAATCGTCTCAACATTCACATATTAAATTCATTCCAATTGGCGAAAAACTACTTCGAAGTACTAGACAAGAAGTATCAGAGTTTAACGGAGGTTTGTTTCAATCAGGGACACATTTCTCACTTCCTGAAACCAGGAGAGCTGCACCACATTCTTAGCAATGTTATCCACAAACTACCAAGCACCAGTACAGTTTTGAGACAACCACTTCGAGCAATGGAAATTGAACACAATCAAGAAAACATAGAAGTATGGGCACACTTCTACATCATAGACAGAATCAAATTCAACGTAATAAAGGCCACCGCAGTACCGATGAAAATCCATAATGCAACATTTACCAGCATACAAATCACAAGACCACTAATAGCAACGGACTATAATACGCAAAAATATTTTGAGTTAGACCATCAACAGTTTACACAGGGTGTAAAAATAGACAACTTCAACTACATCTACAATCCATCAGTGGTCAAAAATATGGAAACCTCCCCTGACTGTGTGCTGAACCTAATATATCGGAACGACAATAAAAGCTGTGAGTATAGAACAGTAGAAATCCCCGAGGTTATGTGGAAAAAATTGAGCACGGCTAACAGCTGGATGTTCGTGACCAATAAACAAGTCGGGATCGCGGTGATGTGCAACGGCAAAAGGAGGGAGGAGACACTGCTAAACACAGGAATAATAAAGACAAGCTCAAACTGCTACATCGAAACCAGAGGAACAATACTGCAGGGTAGCCAGCGAGATGAGATTCAGCTCTTTGAATCATTCAACAAAGAACACAATCCGAGGTTGACTGAAGAGCACTCCCTGAACCGTATCAAAGAAAGCATAGAAATAGATGACAACAAAATAGAGACATCGGACGTTCTTCACCATCTCCGTGGATTGGAAGCTGACCTATCACAACGCATGAGTAACGAACGATGGCGGCACCTGGCCCATGGGATATCGTCAAGCAGCGTCACAACCATTATAATACTGGGGTCACTAGCATTGGGCTACTATCTATGGCAAACCAAAAGGTTTCCATTCAGCGCATCAAGCAAGAAACAGCAAACGGAGAACGCAGTGGAGATGCAGCCACTGAACCAGAGCAGACTGAATGACAACGCCGGTCACTCCAGCAACAAGGAACACCCGATTTACGCAGACATGGTACGGACTCTGCGGACATCTCACTCCGAGGACACCTCATGATACTTATCCATTTTTAGTCGCGGCAATATGTTAAGTAAAAAATGGACTTAACAAAAAACCCAATTCATTCAAGGAACATTTCGTCATAATCATAATATATGTAATCTAATATGTGGACCACACGTGTGGATCCGTAATAGTTGAAAAATATCGTAATATTAGAAGGTTAGTTTAATCAGACTATTTTCATTGTAACAGCGTCTGGCCTTGCAACAAATAAACGAAATAAAGAATGTGCAGGCAAGCAAGGTGGCGACGGTGAAACATTATCAGTAGTAGTAGAGAACGACTATATTGTTTACAAATTTTATTAATTGTGATATATAAACCACAACAACTGCTAATCAGATGAGACCGCAGTAAGCTAGTTCAATAAACGGTTGACAGTGAAATCTCCACCTTTTTCATCCATCCCCATACAAACTACCCTAGAATCAGCACCTGATTCTACAGTGTCAGCGAGCTTTTTGTTAACTATTTCAAAAGTGTCTATACCGAAAAACAGATTTCATAGCATAGCGAGAATAATATTGGTGAAACTAACCATCAAAACTTGCTAAATTCCATCCAGTTCACAGAAGAGCAATTAAATGTGCTCTCCAGAATCTCAAGGCCGATAAGGGTCCTGGACCTGATTCAATTCCACTTTTCTTTGTTAGAGAATGTGAATCCTTGAGAGTCCCCCTCACTATAATTTTTAATCGATCTCTGTCTACGGATGTCTTTCCAACTTCTTGGAAATTGGCATGTATCATTCCTATACACAAGGGTGGTGACAAGGGGTTGATTAGCAACTATAGACCAATCAGCAAGCTTTGTGTATTCGAGAAGCTGTTCGAGTCCTTGGTTTATCCACACCTCTTTCACCTGGTCAAAACCCAGATTATTCCCGAGCAATGTGGTTTTTTTAAGGGGAGATCGGTTGAAACTAACCTTCTGAGTTTTGTCGAATATCTGCACAATAGGCTTGACGAGCGGGAGCAGGTTGATGCAGTGTATACTGATTTCAGCAAAGCTATCGACAAGGTTGACATAGCCAGTTTTTGTCCAAGATTGCTGCGGTCGGAGTTCACGGTTTTGTGCTGCGGTGGTTCAGGTCTTACTTGGAGAACAGAGGTCAGTATGTTGTGGTTCAGGGTTTCTGGGTCCGTTGCTTTTCCTAATTTTTATCAATGGAATAGGAAGATGTTTCACTAAATGTAAAATTCTTCTATATGCAGATGATTTGAAAATTTTCATTGTGGCTCGCAACTTATATGATTGCATCGCTATGCAGAGAGAGCTGACTAAATTCTGTGAGTATTGCAGAAATAAGGGCATAGTTCTAAATATTTCTAAATGCTCGGTGATCTCTTTCACGAGAAATAATCATCCTATTCTTTTTAACTATTCCGTTGACAATGAGACTATTTCTAGAACAGACGAAGTTAGAGATTTGGGAGTAGAAATCGACTCCAAACTCACTTTGCATCATCATTTTGAGTCTGTAATCATTAACGCTAATAAAATGCTTCGTATCGTCACAAGACAATGCAGAGACTTTAGAAATGTAGAAGCATTTGCATTATTAGCTGTTCATTATGCTTTCATATTCAGCAGACTAAATTTTGCAACTTCTGTGTGGAGTCCTCATTATAACGTTCACAAATTGAGACTCGAAAATGTTCAGAAAAAATTCCTGAGATTTCTCAGTTATAAGTCCGGCCTCATGACCCAAAAAGGTGATCCCGAAAACTATTTTATAAGACAAAAACATTTTAACGTGGTCAGTTTGGAATATCGCAGAACTATAAATGACGTATTGATGCTCCGAAAACTTTTGAATGGCTCATTGGAGGCAGAATTTCTTCTTGCCGGTATTACCTTTTATACCCTTTTATATCACTGAGGAAACACGACATAGTTTACCTCCCTAGGAGAAGCACTGTTGCTGCTCAGAATTCACCTCTGTATCGTTTGCAAAAAAGAGACTTCCATGTTTGCAGAAATATGTGACATATTTTTCGACAGTTCCAGAACGGTCAAGCAGAAAATGTTGATAAAATATTTCGGGGAACTTCACCTTAATTTTTTTTGTGAATCTTTTTTTTCTTCTTTTTTCAGTTGAAATAATTTGTTTTTAGAGGATATATTTTTTTATTTTTTTTCATCCATAATGTAAAGCCACATGTGTTTTGTATTTTTTCAATGTAACAAAATATTGTACACTTTTCTGTAATACTTTGTGAATACTTTTCTGATTGTGAAAATCACTTGCGTGTATTCCTCAGTTTATAAGTAAATAAATAAATAAAGAAGAGCCGAAAAACGTGGTGACGACTATGGACAAGCCATAATTAACCGTTTTTTACCTGTCTCAGACATGGTGGCCTCTGATTGTCAGTATCATAGTTTATGCATGAGAAAACTACACAATCGTCCGAAACCTCAAGAAAAAGAAAAAGCGGTCCATTCGTTGATAATGTTGAAGAATCGATGAAAGATGTCTACACTTATCTCGAAAATAGTGATGGAGAATACCAGTTTACGTTGGACGAGTTGATGGAACAAATCAAGGGTGAATATCGTCCTGACAAAAAGACAATTGAAACTCATCTGATCAAGAAGTATGGGAAGGATATAATAATTACCATTTCTCCAAATAAAAAGCCTATAGTGTGTTTCAGAAACACAGGGTATAAAATTGCAAACGATGCTTGCATACCAGCAAGCTCTGAAAGACTTCGGATTGGGAGGACGGCTGCTGCAATTATTGTTGAGGATATCCGCAGCCAGGTTCATGAGACTGAACAGTACCCTCCACTCACACATACGTTTTTGGAAAGAAATGAGGAACTCATTCCTGAAACCCCCGTATATGGAGACTGTTATGTCAAACAAAAAACGTTGGGACAATGATATTTGGAAGAAGAAGACCTCAGCACTGGCTCATAGCCTTGAAGAAGCAGTGAGGCCCAGATCTTTTGTCTCACCCATCCTCGAAGGGTTGGGAATGTTTTATACAGGTTGTTTCACAGGGAAACGGAAAGAGTGGATGATGAATAAAACACCTGTAGGTGTTTCCGCATATACTATATTTGATGGGTTTAACAAGTTTCGGCGTGGTTCGTGAGTTATGGCGACTCAAAGAAATCGACCAAATTGATAAAACAGCCTGTATCTCTGTAATGAAACTTGAACGAGACGAGACGAAGAGTTGTTTTTCGCCGGAACGGTTTGAAGTTAATCAAATGGGTAGAGGCGCGAAGCGAAGAGCCGAATCGTTAGACGCGAGGCATATTAAGGTTGACGCTCGCTTGGACGAGACGAGACGAGACGAAGCGTAATTTCGCCTGGGACCGCGCACTTGGACGAAGCGATGCGGCGAGCAGGCATCGGAAGAAATTCCCCCTATTTTTAGGCAGCAATAAATTCTTATTACCCTTGCTGCATGCCGACTACCCGAATGAACAAGGCTAGAGCAATTGTTCGAATCCTATTTTTGGTTATCATCTTCTTTTAATAGCTTCGTCGTCCCACCTTCATACAGGAATAAAAAAAAAATCAGTGACGGGAAAAAATTCTCTCTGTTGACAAAATATAACTTTTCTCGAAATTACTTTTTTTCCCCAGGAAAAAAGGGAGTGTATATACAGGGTGAATCCTGTTGAACTGTACATACTTCACACAGAGATAGAGGACACTTTGCTGGTTTCAAAAAGAACCCACATGAAAGGTCTCAAACGATTCGTTTGAATTATACAGGGTGATTTCCAGTTTTGGGTCATATTTTCAAAATGATCTATTGGACGAACGAATAATCACAAATTCATCAAATTTGGTACGTAGGAGGACTGTATCAATCTCCATACAGCTGAGTTAACAGATAATCAGTTTCCAGGACCGGACTCTATTTTTCTGATATTATCTGAATTTATGAAAAAAAACACCCTGTAGATGAAAAAGTCAATGAACCTGTCATGACAGTTCAAACTACACTAAAAACTCTACAATGATGAGTAATAAAATCACGTGGCACACCTACAAATTTAGAGAAAAAAATTATTGAATATGCGTACTCGGAGATGAACTTTTTGAACGGGCCTAATTCACATGGAAAACCATACCCAAATGTATCAAAAGTTGAAGACAGGAGAATATTATCAGTTTAAATCCTCTCGATATTCAAATATTCAGGTAATTTTCGTCAGTTTCCAGGACCTGACTCTATTTTTCTGATATTATCGGAATTTATAAAGAAAATCACCCTGTAGATGAAAAAGTCAATAAACCTGTCATGGCAGTTCAAACTACACTAAATACTCTTCAATAAAGAGTAATAAAATCACATGGTACACCTACAGATTCAGAGAGAAAAAAAATTGAATATGGGTACTCGGATATAATTTTTTTTTGTACGGCCTAATTCACAAAAAAAACATACCCAAATGTATCAAAAGTTGAATAAAAATGGTCAAGATCTTCTACGCATTCAAGTATTCCAATATTCAGGGACGGACTCCCATTTTAGATTGGATTTTTCAATAGATGATTGGTCGAAAGATTCGCCCTGAATATGGAGCACCCCAAAAAACTGTTACGGGAGACCGAACAACATTAAATAACCTACAATCCAGGGATTATAGAATACTTTCATGGGGAGTGTATATAACCTGATAATATTCGACTTTTCATGCATATCGGTATAGTTCTTCTACTAAACTTCAGCCGCCCAAAAAAATTATCTCTGAGTACGATTATTGAATTTTTTTGTTAAATCTATTTGTGTGTCTCGCGATTTCATGAAAATTTCTTGTAGGTTATTTAATGTTCTTCGGTCTCCCGTAACAGTTTTTTGGGGTGTTCCAAATTCAGGGCGAATCTTTCGACCCATCATCTATTGAAAAACCCAATCTGAAATGGGAGTCCGTCCCTGAATATTGGAATAATTGAATGCGTAGAAGATCTTAACCATTTATATTCAACTTTTGATACATTTAGGTATGTTTTTTTTGTGTACCCATATTCAATTTTTTTCTCTGAATCTGTACATGTGCCACGTGATTTTATTGCTCTTTATTGAAGAGTATTTAGTGTCGTTTGAACTGCCATGACAGGTTTATTTACTTTTTCATCTACAGGGTGATTTTCTTTATAAATTCCGATAATATCAGAAAAATAGAGTCCGGTCCTGGAAACTGACGAAAATTACCTGAATATTGGAATATTTGAATATCGAGAGGATTTAAACTGATAATCTTCTCCTGTCTTCAACTTTTGATACATTTGGGTATGGTTTTCCATGTGAATTAGGCCCGTAAAAAAAATTTATCTCCGAGTACGCATATTCGATATTTTTTTTCCCTAAATTTGTAGGTGTGCCACGTGATTTTATTACTCTTCATTGTAGAGTTTTTAGTGTAGTTTGAACTGTCATGACAGGTTCATTGACTTTTTCATCTACAGGGTGTTTTTTTTCATAAATTCCGATAATATCAGAAAAATAGAGTCATGTCCTGGAAACTGATAATCTGTTGACTCAGCTGTATGGAGATTGATACAGTCCTCCTACGTACCAAATTTGATGAATTTGTGATTATTCGTTCGTCCAATAGAGCATTATGAAAATATGACCCAAAACTGGAAATCACCCTGTATAATTCAAACGAATCGTTTGAGACCTTTCATGTGGGGTCTTTTTGGAACCAGCACAGTGTCCTCTATCTCTGTGTGAAGTATGTACAGTTCAACAGGATTCACCCTGTATATATCCGGGAAAAAAGTACTCACTTTTTTGCCGAATTAATTTCGTGAAAGTTATATTTCTTTCCCTATTAAATCGTCGTTTTTCTTGTCACAGAAAAAAATAGTGTATTATACAAGAGAAAAAAGTATTAGATCATTATTATTAAAAATGGCCGACGATGAAGACGCGGTGTCGGATGTATCCGATAAAAGTGAGCGAGATGCCAATTTCTTTAAGTGTTGTTCTACAAAAATGAGCAAAATGAAAGTTTGAGTGCAGTGCTTCTCAGTTTTCCACCAAGCCTGTGCCAAAAAGATACCATATATAAAGGTCATGGATGGAAATAAGGTTGTTTGTTGCACAGAAACGAACCAACAAAGAGAATTGAAACAAACCGAAGATTTCAAAATGGATAGCTTAAGGATGGAAATAAGATATCTACAAGAGTTACTTGTGGAAGCGAGGGAGAGAGATAAAAATCAAATTCTCAAACTAAATAATAACCTCTTATTGGAGAAGATACAATAAATTGAAAAAAATGATAACCAAGATAACCTAGAACCGAAGGTAAACAATAGAGAAAATTTAACTCATCAAGCGGCCGACGTAGGTGAGAAAAGAATTACCAGAAGCCAGAACGTAGAATCCTACGATCGTAGTAAAATAACAAGATCATCTACCAGACAACAGATGGCAGTTCAAATTAAAACTCCAACACAGAAAACAGTACCCAGCGTAACTGTCAATAACAAATCATTGTCTGTGACTACGGATGACACTGATAGTGATAACCGACCTAACCTAGAACTATAAGAGAAAGATAAAAACATAAATCGTCGACCACTGTGGCGCAGCGGTAGCGCTTTGACCTGTGATGCCAGTGGTCCCGGGTTCGAATCCCGGCGAGGACATGGACGTTGTGAAGTCTTGGTGGTGGTGTGGTGTCTTCACTTTGCAAAGAAATCAAATTACTACGGATACTGGGAACATAGCCAGAGTTGCTGACCCCATTTGTGTTAGAATAAAAAAAAAACATTAATCATAACAGTTGGATTCCTACTACTGGAACAGACGAAATGAAACCCAAAGACAGACCTTTAAACAATTTAAACCCAATTTCAAATGCTCAGTCGGAGGACTTTATTCAAGTCAAAACAAAGAGACAGAGGAAACCAAAACCTAGTGTGGGAACGGGACTCGTAGAAGAAACAACTTTCAAATCAGTGAAAGCTGACAAGGAAGCTAAAAAATTATGGCTGTTCATCTCCCAAGTAAGAGAAACTGTAGAGGAAGAAGCTGTTAAAGGATACCTCATGAATAAAGGGATGTTAGAAGAAAATGAAGTATCTGTAACGAGAATAAACACAAGAAACCAAGAAAATTTAAACTATAAATGTCTACTTGTAGGAGTTCCACTAAAAATGAAGGACGATATACAGGGTGTCCCATTACTCGACGTCAACCCGGAACCGGGTGAAAAGGCAAGTAATGCTGGTTGTCAGAAAAATATAAAAAAAAATCTAAGCTGCATGATTTTAAAATAATGCGCATTTAAAAAAACACGCAGAATTCCACACCCTGTGACAGTCTTTTCGCTCCTGTTACCACAAATATCAACTTTTTCCAACTTTTTTCTTTGCTGTGTAACCTTGAATAATGCTTGTCTAAACTGTAATCAAAATTTTGACACCAGCTGCTCTAGGTTTCATGAAAATAGGGCTTACTTCTCAGAAAAAAAATTCAAAATAAACAAGTGCCTAGTTTCAACTGACTGTATTGAAAAAAAAATGTACTACGTAGGTTTGGCATGTTTTTTCAAAAGTTGGCGCATTTAGTAAGGATTCCAAAATGGTATAATACTTGTTTAATTGTAGCTGCCGTAGTTCAAATTTATTTTCGATTGCCTTTGAATACACTTTTTCGTTAACTGCTTCCCAGTAAACAAGTCCAATGGATTCAAGTCCGGGGAACGGGCCGGCCACGAGATTGGACCAGAACGTCCGATCCATCTTCCGGGAAAAAATGTTACCAAGAAAAAAAAATTTCAGAGAAATTTCTCCGGAAAAATTTTTTCTGGAAAAATTATTTTCTCTGGAATTTTTTTTTCTGATAACATTTTTTCCCGGAAGATGGATCAGACGTTCTGGTCCAATCTCGTGGCCGGCCCGTTCTTCGGACTTGAATCCATTGGACTTTTTTACTGGGAAGCAGTTAACGAAAAAGTGTATTCAAAGGCAATCGAAAATAAATTTGAACTACGGCAGCTACAATTAAACAAGTATTATACCATTTTGGAATCCTCACTAAATGCGCCAACTTTTGAAAAAACATGCCAAACCTACGTAGTACATTTTTTTTTCAATACAGTCAGTTGAAACTAGGCAATTGTTTATTTCGAATTTTTTTTCTGAGAAGTAAGCCCTATTTTTATGAAACCTAGAGCAGCTGGTATCAACATTTTGATTACAGTTTAGACAAGCATTATTCAAGGTTACACAGCAAAGAAAAAAGTTGGAAAAAGTTGATATTTGTGGCAACAGGAGTGAAAAGACTGTCACAGGGTGTGGAATTTTGCGTGTTTTTTTAAATGCGCATTATTTTAAAATCATGCAACTTAGATTTTTTTTTATATTTTTTTGACAACCAGCATTACTTGCCTTTTCACCCGGTTCCGGGTTGACGTCGAGTAATGGGACACCCTGTATACAAGAACGAATTTTGGCCAAATGGAGTCAAGTTTGCAAGATTTGATTTCCGCAGAGGGCAGCATTTTTTAGGCAAAACCCAAGCTTGAACCCACAATCGGCTGAGGGTATATATATATGAAGAAGGAGAAAATGAAAAAAATGCACTGAACAGCAGTTCAGTATATTTTTGTTTGCTCTTTGGGAAATGCCAAAGATCGCCTAGAGGAAACACTCAGTGAAATTGTGGATGTTAAAATTTTGTGTGTGACAGAACATTGGAAAACAGAGAACCAACTAAAATTCTATGCAATTAAAGATTTTTCACTAATAACGTTTTTTTGTAGAAATGAAAAGGAACACGGAGGAGTTGCAATATTTGCAAAAAATGAAATACAAGTCAAGGAACGAAAAGACATCAAGAAGATATCAAGAAAGGGCATCTTTGAATGTGTTGGGATAGAGTACAACCTGAATGGAAGCAAGCATATCTGTATTGCGGTATACAGATGTGGAAGAAACGGATGGAAACACAGGAGTTTCAGTGTTAAATTCACGCTGGCTCGGAGTCCAGTGGAACAGTGGAAGAATCGAAACCTCGGAGCGATGCGATGTTGAATAAGCGGCTGGTCTGTTGGAATGGCAGTCTGTAGTGAGTGGGGAAGCGCGCAAGCAACGATCTAGGATCGAATATCGAATCAGTAAAACTCCAAGCGGAAGATCGATAACGCATGTCTATTGAAAATGAATACGACAAATTTTCTCCACTCTTTTGGACGCCATGGGCAGAAGTTATTTGCCTCAATGAATGAAACAAATAATTTCCTGTGAAAATTAATATTCAGGTTCTTTTTCGTCATAACTGGTTTGAAAATAAAATAATTAATTAATTGGTAGCTGTCGAACTGTCGGAATAATTTGATTCTGTAATAGATCCAAATATTTTGTAGCGTTTAGGTTACCATCGATGAAAACTGGCCCTATCATGTAATTACCCAGCATTCGTTTGGCAAGAGAAGTGGATGTGTGTGCGGCTGTTGAAACCAGTGCACCTTGTTCTAGCAGAAAAATTGCCCAGCAAGTCGATTTGGGCGATAGAACTGTTCGGAATATTTTGAAAATAAATGGTTACAAATGTTATAAGGTGCAAACCTTTCAGGAAATTTTTCCAGAAGACCATTCCAAAATAATGGAATTCTGGGAAAAGATGATGGAAAAAGAGAATGAGATTAGTTCTTTTCTGAGCAATATCTTATTCACGGATGAGTCATCGTTTTTATTGCATAGAAAACATAAACCATCCGTAGTAAGATATTGGTCTAAGGAGAATAAGCACCTGAGTATTCCTGTGCGTACCCAGTATCCTGAAAAACTTAATGTTTGGACAGGAATGCTGGGTAATTACATGACAGGGCCATTTTTCATTGATGGTAACCTAAACGCTGCAAAATATTTGGATCTATTACAGAATAAAATACCCAAGTCATAACGCAAGCGTAGTCACACAATATCTAAGAACGACTTTTTCTGACCACAAACGGAACCATCAAATGGCTCCCCAGATCTCCAGATTTATTTCCCAATGATTTCTTTCTTTGGGGATATCTCAAAAATATGGTGTATTGGCAAGAAATTGAAAGAGCGACGATCATTATTGAATTAAGGTCCAAAATAATCCAACTTTGTTCCAAAATAGCAAGTACGCCGAATCTTCTCCGAGATATGAGATTAAATCTTTATAACAGATTAATTTCTGTTTTTTTTTCATATTTTTATTTTCGTTGAATTTATTTTATTTTCAAACCAGTTATGACGATAAAGAACCTGAATATTAATTTTCACAGGAAATTATTTGTTTCATTCATTGAGGCAAATAACTTCCGCCCATGGCGCCCATAAGAGTGGAGAAAATTTGTCGTATTCATTTTCAATAGACATGCGACGTTATCCATCTTCCGCTTGGAGTGTTACTGATTCGATATTCGATCCTAGATCGTTGCTTGCGCGCTTCCCCACTCACTACAGACTGCCATTCCAACAGACCAGCCGCTTATTCAACATCGCATCGCTCCGAGGTTTCGATTCTTCCACTGTTCCACTGGACTCCGAGCCAGCGTGAATTTAACACTGAAACTCCTGTGTTTCCATCCGTTTCTTCCACATCTGTATAATGATGACAATGTAGAAATAATGACTGAAGCATTAGTGCCAATATTGGAGAAGTTGATCAATGAAAACTTCAAAATTACGATAATTGCAGACTTTAATATTAATTTTATGGATGACTCAAGTAAAAAATGGGAATTTTTGGGGATGTTGAAAACATATAATATACAGCAAACAATATATTACCCCACAAGAATAACAACAACAACAGCAACATGTATAGACAACATATTCACAAATATTGAAGAATCTTAAGAGACAAAAATGCTGCAAACACATATTTCTGACCATACAGCACAAAAAATAAGTTTTGAAATAGGAAATAAAAATGAAACAAAGGCATATAAACGAATATACTCACAAAAAAATATACAATTTTTCAAGCAATTATTACAAGAACAAAATTGCACAGTTCTCTATGAAATACCGAACAAGGATGTAAATGGCCAGTTTAATATCTTCCATAGTATATATTTGCAACTTTTCAAAAGAGCATTTCCACTGCGAAAGGTAGCAAAGAATAAAAAAAGGAAAATAGTCAACGATGATCCCCTAATCAAAGAAATAAAAAATGAACTGGATATACTACTGGTATTGAGTACTTATGATGAGAGATTCAAAGGAAAATATCGTGAAACAAAAATTAAATATGACCAACTATTAATGAACCAGAAAAAGAAGGAATATGATACCTTAATTGAAAGTTCGGATAACAAGAGTAAAACGGTATGGGCAGTAATAAACTCATTGAAGAATACAAATAAAAGGAAAATGGAAATTACTGGAGATCCTTCACTAACAGCAAATAGAATGAACAATTTCTTTATAAGGGCAGGAACAACACTGACATTCAAGGTAGCAAAACCTTTGAGAATTTCGAAGAATTGGATAGATCTTTTCGTTTGAAGAAAATCACTGAACAAGAAACAAAAAATATAATAAAGGCATTGAAAAACAAGCACTCAAGTGGATATGATGAAATATCTAACCACATTATCAAGCAAACAACTGAAGAAATAACAGGACACATAACTCACATCATTAACAACTCACTGAGACATGGCATTTTTCCTGATAAATTGAAAATAGCAATTGTGAAACCAATTCATAAGAAAGGGGATATAAATGATTTCAACAATTACAGACCGATTAGCATATTGCCCAGCTTTTCGAAGATCATGGAAATGGTTTACTGCCAACAATTAATGGAATATTTCATAGAAAATAATATTTTTAGAGAAAATCAGCATGGCTACTTAAAAGGAAAATCTATAAAAACGCAATTTACCAATTTATCAACAAAGTAGTAGAAGCATTTGAAAACAAGGAGCTAGCTATGGGAATATTTTCGGACCTTACAAAGGCATATGACTGTTTAGATAGTGAAAAACTCTTCAGAAAACTAGAGAATTATGGAATTAGAGGACCAGCGCTAAATTGGGTTAAGTCATATTTATCGTTCAGAAAACAAATGGTAGAAATAGAAATGAATGGAGAAATCATAAGATCAACTCTAGAAGAACTTATCTTAGGTATACCACAAGGAAGCATTTTGGGACAATTATTATTTATATTATATCTTAATGATTTCAAACTAGATGCAGATATGGAAAAATATATGGTGACGGTAGTTAATTATACAGACGATACTAACTTAATCTTGATTGAAAAGCTGTACACACTTCTGAAAAGGTTATGTGAACTTACATTAGACAAAACGAAAGAATGGTTCAAGAATAACAATCTACTTCTTAATGAAGAGAAAACTAAATTCATCCTTTTTTCACCTACCAATTCAGGAATTGAAGAAAATAAGTCCATTACACTGAGCCAAGTAAAATACGACATCGTTGAGTCAACCAAATTTTTGGGAATTTATATTGACAAGAATATTAACTGGAAGGAACAGAAATCATTTATATGAAAAAACAACAACAGCAATCTATGGATTCAGAGTGATGGCCAGATATCTCTGCAGTGATTATCTAAAGACGGTCTACCATGCAATGATAGAGGCAAGACTAAGGTTTGGCATTGATTTTATGGGTCAGGAAATATGAAACCACTTTTCATTCTACAGAAAAAAGCAATAAGAATACTTAATAACATCAAATATAATGACTCTTGCAGAAGTTTCTTCAAGAAATCTGGAATATTGACGATATATGCACTCTATATACAGGAATGTGTCCTTTTCATCAGGAACAACAAATCTCGCTTCGAGAAGCATGAAAACAGAAGAACCTTCTACGACACAAGAAATGATGATTTTATCTATCCCAAGCACAACGTAACAACCACTCAAAAACAAACAGAATACAGATGTTTGAAATTGTATAACTCTCTGCCAAAGAATATAAAAACAGTCTCAAATATAACATATTTCAAAAAGAACTTATTCAAACATCTCCTTGACTTGGAGCCATACTCTTTAGAAGAGTATATTCCTAATTTATAGGCTAACTTTTGTTGTTGACACTATTCTTTTCTTTATCATATATTTAGTTTTGTGAAGATGATAGGGAATAAAGATAATTATTAATTATTTATTTATTTATTTATTAGATTTAAGATCTACCGAGAGTTATTTTTTTTTATAACTTTATATAAAATCATTGATACGAAATGCCCATCTTCTCTTTAAAAAAATTAAAAAATTAAGTAGTAATCTAATTCCTTCATTCTGGTGATTTCAGAAAAAAAAACTTTTCCTAAGACAATATCGAAAAAATTCCAGTAATAAGTGGGAAGTTGCAATTTTTATTACCTGCTGCATACCGCTTACTTGTATAAACTTTTGCACAGCTTTTGTTATACCTATGTAGGATCGCCGGCAGGGCAATCAATCTGATGGGGCAGCAAATTTTAGGAGCTACAAATCAGACTAATTTATATTCAATTTATTCTGAATTTACTTTTGCCGGGGCGGTAAAATCTCTGGCGCTGTTCCTGGCTATTTTGGTCAGCCATGAAACATTTGTTAGAATCGTGTTTTGGTCATGATTTTGTTTTAATTGGGAATTTTCCAATGAAATCCTCGTAGTCCTACCTTCATCCAGGAATACAAAGAAAATAACACTAAATAATTGATACGAAATGCTTATATTCTCTCTAACCGATTAAAAAAAACCAAGCAAGTAGTAATTGAAAGTTTAATGTTTGCAGATCATATATCCCTCGAAGGAATTATTCCACAATTTTCCAATTTCATCAGATATTTTAATTTCTTTGGAAGAAGGATTCTTCAATATTTTGTTGTATTCACATAAAAAAATACCTATAATTCAGACGATTTGAATTCACCTTCACAGTTGTACAAAATACAAAAATAATGTTCGTTTTGTATATAAAATTCATTTTTCCAGAACACAATCGAGAGAATTCTATTAACACTCTCATGACCCATTGAAAACGAACTCATTTCACACAAATTCAAAAATAACTGTGTATTTACCCATTGACAAAATTCGAGTATAAAATTTGGAATACAGCGAGCCGAACTTCCCGATTCTGGCCGCCGACTACCTACTTGCCGCCTCGAGAAATTTCGCTCACATGCCCCAAAGATCATCCTGGCGACCAACGACTCGCCTCCTCGCTGCTCCTCGCTTCGCGCCTCCTAGGTGCGTGTCTACCCATTTGTTTCAATGCAAAAGATCCCAGCGGAAAACGACGCGTTCCTTCCGACCGCTTCGCTTCGTCCAAGTGCGCGTCTAATCTGCCTAGCGCCTAACGATTCAGCTCTTCGCTTCGCGCCTCCTAAGTGAGCGTCTGCCCATTTGATTCAGTCCAAATCGTGCCTGCGGAAAACAACTCTTCGCTTCGTCTCGTCTCGTCCAAGTGAGCCTCAACCTTTAGGCGCGCACTTGGGCGAAGCGAAACGCTCGGAAGGAACGTGTCGTTTTACGTTAGGGCGTTTAACTTGAAACTAATGGGTAGACGCTCACATAGGAGGTGCGAAGCGAAGAGCAGCGAGGAGGCGAGTCGTTCGACGCGTGGATCATATACCCAAAGATCAAGGACACGAGATGGAAAACGCGTCTGCTACGCTAATACTAAAAAACGACCACATTTCAGCCCAAGATTTTACTAGTGAAATGTTAGATGGCGCTGAAGTCAGATATAGAAAGGAAGAAGTCTGCATATGGGGGGTATTTTGAACCTGGGTTTACTGTCCCTCTGAATATTCAGATATTTGGGATCTTTTTTCTTCAATGAAAAATGAGTGAAATCTTTTGAACCAATAAGTTTCTACCCATTTTTCATATCAAAAACCAACATGGAAATGATATTTAAAAAAACACATCTTAATGTGAAATGAAAAATTAAAGATATTTTTCTGTAGGTACAATTTTCAATTTAATTCAGCATAAAGAAAATATAATAAAAATATAGATAAATATAATTAACCAAAGTACAATGAATGAATTTATATAAATAAATAACATAAATAAAAAATATCACAGCTCGAATTATACATTGCGTACATTGCGAAGTTTCTGAACTTACGTTTTAACGTTGTTGAAGTTGATAACAGCACAATAATACACACCCACCTTGACAGTTGAAAAAAGTAGGGTAATAAAAATTTATTGCGGCCTAGAGATAGGGGGAATTTCTTCCGATGCCTGCTCGACGCATCGCTTCGTCCAAGACAGTGCAAGCCGGCTTGTCGGCGCTGGCAATCGGCACTTTGCTGCTTTGCCGGTTTTATAATTTAGTTCTTTCATTGTCGGCGCCAACTGTGTAGTGAAAATGGACGTAGAAGCTTTCATTGCCAAGTTTTAGTTAGGCGGTGCTTAATCTTATTCAAGATATCTTTGAATGTTTTCTGGTTCATTCGGGTATATTGATAGAAACTTTCGTCATTATCTTTTAATTTCAAAAATAAGTGATGATATTCACCATATCTAAGTTTCAAACGATTTTTTGGATGAACACAGACTTTTTTCCGTGCCAGTCCTGAAACTACTGAACCTAAAGCAATCATGTTATCGGATGACGAGGATGACATCCCTCACGATCAATATTTCGATCAGAACTGCCGATTTCAACCGGCAACTACTCTGTTCTTCATAAGCGCGAGAAAACGGTACCTATCGGCGCCGGCCGCCAGTAACCGATATACTTGCTTTCACTCTGTAGCTGCACTTAGTCCCTAGATTAATAGCCGAGTTGATTACAAAATTTGATTGAAATTTTTTTTATTTCAAACAATACATACATTTGACATATTAATCAACAAGGTTATTAATGACAGCGACTAATAGTCAAGATATTTTAATTAATAGTTCGAGGCCATTAGTCACTAGATTAATAAACGAGTTGATCACAAGATTTTTCCTTTGACCTAAATAAATTAAATTTCTCTTAGTGCTTCTAAATACACTGCGTAAAAAAATTAACTCACATTATGGAAATCTCAAATTTATTCTACCACTGAACGTGTTCTCAATGATAATTATTTCTATCAGAATTTATGCATGCATATGTTTTCCACTTTCAACGTTTTTCTTAAATACAGATGTTTTTTCCCAGCAGGAATAAAAAAGATGATGTAAAAAATTGTACAAATTTAACAGTATTTTATTAAAAAATGATTCACGTTTTACAAGTTTATTCCTCACTTGACAGTTTACAAAATCATATACAGGGTTTTCCTTTTAAGTTGGCCTATTAGACGTTTCTGGAGAACTAGGGAAAATTTCGTTCTGAAATTTTAGGTGGAGCCATAGACATAGGAAGAGGGAGACGCGGTATGCAATGATAAATACTGAAGCCAACATTCCTACCTTCAGAACTGAACTGGACTACTGTATTACTACGGATTGGTAATTACGCCAAAATATGCACAACGTTGTCAAGTTTCCGAAGATATCAGATTTATTAACATCAAAACGCTTAAAAATACTGAAATAGCAACTTGGAATACCTACAATCATCCAGATTACTGATATATGATATTGATTTTGTATTCGTACGAAACGAGTACTTAGAATGAAATATTAAGAATTTCAATGAATTCCATAAACAATCACAAACTACATCCACATAATTGATCCTTTCGGTGGAATTTATACCCTCTTAAAACCTTCATCCACAGAAAACTTGGGTAAAATCATATAAAAGCTAATACCCAACCTATTCCAAGTCATTTCCACCGAACTTTCAAGGCAGTAAGAACAGAATTCGTAGTTATACAACCAAATTCAAGGATTTTTTAACATTCATTTCTCTTAAACGTGACAACACCGGTTTTCTCAGTTTCATTCATAAATTGTTTCTCATCCGATCGATATTTCTCTAGGCCAATCAGGTGAGTTTGCTCCGATTTGACATTTGATGTATGATACACCGTTGCCGAGATGAATTCGTTTAGTTTTCTGGGATTTCGACGATTCTGTCAACTGTCTACTCGAGTTCAAAGTTGAAAAAGTGTTTTTCGGACCTATTTCCATATATTTTGTGCAAAAAATATTAATAAAATGGTTCTTAAGTGTCAAGTATGCGGTAAATTGGACTCCTACAACCCTAATTTGAGTTTTTACAGGTTTGTTCTGTTTTGCAAATCATTGGCGTAGATTGTTCAATTCTCATGAGTTTCTTTCAGACTTATTTGATATTGGGAGAAGGAATATATGGATTTCAATTATGGACTTAGCTGGAGATAGAAACTTGCCACAGAATAGTTATGTTCGGAACATTTTGAACCAAAAACTAAACTAAATGGTACCAAATTTCTTAATAATGATGCCAATCCTATTCCTGCGAAACCATTCTTCAGACTAACGTAATTCAAGGTAAGATTACAGGAGCTTCCTGGAATTTTAATTCAATCAATTAAATAGAGATGTTTCTGTGGAAAATCTTTCCAAATTATTCTACATACAACAGGTATTATGATAGTGATGTAGTAATTTAGTAATGTTTCAAATGAAGGGAATTGTTCAACTTGATGGAATAGGGAAATAGGAGATATGTATCAGTAATCATTGTTATATGTATGCAGAAATCATTTGGCCTAAGTTCATTATATTAATTGCGAACTCGTTTGCAGCTCCAGCTCCACTACGAATGAAACTCCCACAAGTGCTTAAAGATAATTATGCAGTTATAATTCACACTACAGAAGTGAATATTCGAAGAATTATATTTGCGAAGATCAAATTTCATCTCTCGATGAAGAAATCTATCAGAATGATGATGCTATTGCTTGTTCTCCGAAAAAAAGGTAAACCTTGTATTTCTTCTTATATTGCTGACTAACCATATTTTGTGTGATTTTTGTTTTCATTGTAGAAAATGTGGAATATCCTGTTGTCAAACTGGAGCAAGCAGTTGAGAATACTGATTTAAAGCCTTCCAGCTTTACCGAGAAACCATGAACATCTCAAATAAGAAGGGGAAGGTGAATATTTCATTTGAGTGCTCCACTAGTTCATGATTAATTTTACTGTTTCATTTGTGATAAAGAGCTTATGTGGGAGATCCGCACACTAGTGGTTTTTCTACGCCTAAGGTACGGAAAAGGGATATTAACATTATAGAAGAGAGTCCAGAGTCAAAATAAAAAGATTTGTTCATAGCAGCAGTCTGTTGAAGGATGAAGTTTAAAATAACTTCAATGAAAACATTGCTGGATTGTTTGAGAGAAAAATCACTCGTATCAGAATCAACAGACGTTATAATATTGGTATGTTTCCTTTTCGCTCATCGTTAAAAGTACATACATGAATATTATCAGGCAACCAGATTGAAGAATCTTTCTTTTTCAGGCCTGAAGCGGCAGGTAATTCATTTCAAAGATTGTGGAAAGGAACGACTAGGCAAAATTTAATCGGACGTTGAGAGCCTTCGCATTAACTTTGGTCTTCTATTCACCGAAAGGATATAACTTTCAACAACAGTTTGCCTCATTTAGATACGATCTCAAGGTGGTACAGATCTGTGGATGGTACCTAGTCCTACCTTACATTCAAAACTTGAACACTACTTTTTTTCTCTGATATTGAGTTAGAACTGCAGAGTATTCTAATTGTTATGATTTTTTTCATAAGAATAATTCAAAATCAATATTACTGATTTATGATTGTGAATCATGTGAATACATTCTGAGAGAGTGGAATCATGTCACTGTTGTTTTTATGTCCTAATAAATACTTTTTAAGATATAATTCTATATGTTAACTTTAATTGATGATTTGTTTCATTTTGTGAATACTGTTTCAATTTTTTATAGTACTTTATGATATATAACATTCCAACTGTATCTACTGTCTCTTCCTAGTTATTCTCTAAGCTTGAGTTAGTACAATTGAATAGAGAATGTTCAATTCGATTCTTGATTTTTTTAAGAACCGTTCAGAAGCAATATATTACTGATTTATGTTTTCGAATGCATTCTGATTTCTGAGAGTGAACTGTAGCACCATTGTTTTTTGTCCTGTAATAAATAATTCTGAAGATATAAATTCTGTATGAAAATTTTTTTTCTTAATAATCTGCTTAATTTTGTTAGTTATGTTGAATAAATCCTCAAGAGTTTGAGTGCAATTTATAACCATTAAGCATATTATTTCTGTCTTGAGGGTCCTTGCAACATTCTCTTAAACAAAACTACAAGTGTTTAAATTTTTTCATATTTTCATTGTGCTTTTTGTATCAAACCTAACATTCAAAACTTAAACACTGCTTTTTTCCTTTTGTTCTCTGATCTTGAATTGGTACTGCAGAGTATTTAAATTGATATGATTTTTCATAAGAATAATTCAAAATTAGAATACTGATTTATGATTGTGAATCATGTGTATACATTCTGTTCAATTCGATCTGGGATAACGGTTCAGATATTACTGATTTAGCTTTTTGAAAGCTTTCTGAGAGTGAACTGTATCACCATTGCTTTTTGTTCTGTAATAAATAAGTCTGAAGATATAATTTCTGTATGAAAAATGCTTTTTCTTTATAATCTGTTCTATTTTGTTAAATATATTATGTTATGTTGAATAAATCTTCAAGAGTTTGAGTGCAATTTATAACCATTAAAAAGCTTTCATTCCCTGAGCATCTTCTCGTTCAAAGGTGGAACAATGAGGCTATTACCTCAAAATTTTGTATAGGACTTATGATAGATACAATTGAAAAAGTTTAATTCTATGGTTCTGATGATTCGATCTTCTTGAAATTTTGCAACATATTCAGCATATCAATAATCATACAATGATTTTCACACCGCTAACTTGTAATGAAAATATAGAGATTCTTTTTTTCGATATTCCAATAGAATATTTTATAGTTCGGATGATCCGATCTTCTTGAAATTTTGCATGAATATTCAGTGTATTAATCTTCATTCACAACATAAATTTCACCCGAATCGGATATCTTGTAATGGAAATAGAAATTCCTTCTTTTCAATATTCCAATTGAATTTTCTATGGTTCTGTTTACAATTTTGTCTAAGATATCAAGGAACAAAAATTTTGAATGGCCATATTTTATAGAACACCCTGTACGTTTTGGCTGGTTAACGTACTTATCCGAAGCATTTGGGTACAGAACTCTCTAGGATAATTCATCTGCAAGTTATCGTGCAACTGTAATTGAATTTGATCACGAATTCTTCATCAGGTAGTCGAACCCTATCGTTTGAAATCGTTTTCGGCTCAAAGTTCGAAAATTACAGACATTTGGGCAAAACGATATAGCACTCGTAGAACAAGCGCTCAAAAACATACTGCTCTGTTGGTATACGGATCTATACCATATTACAAAGGAAATGTATTATGGTTTTATACCATTGTGAATGTATGTAAGAAGTTATTTATGTAGAAATTGGTTTTCTACATTTATCAGAATATTAAATATTCAAATTACAACAATAAGCCATCTCTTTGCTATAAATTCTTCATATTGAATCATATTGGTAACAAAATAGTACGAAATTAATGAACTTAATTACTTGATATTCACATTAACCACAAACAGTTTCCAAATCAAATATGCAAAAATACGATTAATAACATACTACTGATGCAAAGTTTTAATTGTCTAAATATTGATAAAATTATAATTTTATAGAAAAAATTTTAAAATGAAAATATACTCAAGAGGTAAACATTTTTTATTCTAACGATTCCTTATTTGATTTAATTAATCCAAGAGAAAAGCTTATAATATCAGTATAAAATATTAATTTCAAATCTATCGACAACAATAACTCCACGCCACTGGAAGTTGTTCGATTTACGCGTTCGAAGTCTTTGCATTGTTGCCGCGTCCGTGACGGAACAAGTACAGCTATATCAAGCTGTCCTTGTTCTACTCATGGGAAATAGTTTTAGATGTTGGCTTCAACTATTCCAGAATTTATGAATGACATGCCGCGTCTCCTCTTCCTTAGTCTAAGGGTGGAGCCTTGAGGGTAAAGAAACTCTTCGCCTAAAATATTTTCAAGTCGACAGTGTTGCCACGTCTATCTCAAACACTTATCTACTTTCTTATTTCAAGTGGAACTACCTATATTTTCATTTATGTATCGATTCAATACCAAATTCCCAGTATAATATATTGAAAATTATATCTCTACCATGCACTGTTGCCAAGTTATGCACAAATTTTCGAAAATTTTGATATCTGCATTGCCACTTTGGAAATGCAATATCTCGATTATTTTCTATGCAAACCAAACTCAGCAGTCTCATAGGAGAAAAATCGTGCATTCATGTGGTGCATTCAGTATTTTGATACATCGTAAGGTTTTTCGAGGATATTGTTCCGAAAATGTGGAACTTAAAATTGAAATATTTCGAGATTTTCAAATGGCAACCCCATATTTATTTTACGACATTCGATTCGAAATAAAGAATGAATGGCAGTTTCTCTTCACACCTATTATTTATTTTGGATAGTTTTCGAATGAGATGAAAATAATAAATACTGAAGAATTTCAGTATTTATAGTCATGATCTATGGTCGTGTTCACGATGAAATGGCTTTCTATGGTTAAAATCAAAAAGAGTTTTCGATGATCATGGATGTCATAGAAAAAAGTTTTTCCATGTTATTCAAACACGATTCAGGTTGTTTCACAATTCACGGGGAATGCCAAAAAATCATTGAAGGGACCTCTAGGACCTTCAACAATCGTTATCCACATTTAGCAACAATGACTGGAAAGAAATTCCGAAAACTGTTTTGGCTTTTTGTAATCCTGGCCCAATGTTCATAATCTCAACCATAGAATTCATTCCGATTATTCACCTTATAATCACACAGCATAATGTCAATAGAACATGACTATAAATACTGAAGAATTTCAGTATTTTTCATCTCATTCAAAAACTATCCAAAATGAATAATAAGTGTAAAAGGAGACTGCCATTCATTTTTTATTTAGAAAGGAATGCTGTAAAATAAATCTGGGGTTGTCATTTGAAAATCTCGAAATATTTCAATTTTGAGTTTCACATTTTCGGAGCAATATCTTCGGAAAACCTTGAGATGTATCAAAATACTGAATGTATCACATGAATGCATGATTTCTTTACTATGAGACTGCTGAGTTTGGTTCCGTTTGCATAGAAAATAATAGAGATATTGCATTTCCAAACTGGCAATGCAGATGTCAAAATTTTTAAGAATTTGTGCATAACTTGGCAACAGTGCATGGTAGAGAAATTGTTCACAGTATGTCATACTGAGTATTTTTTATTGAATCGATACATAAAAGTAGTTCCATTTGAAATAAGAAAGTGGATGTACGACTTGAAAATATTTTAGGCGAAGAGTTCCTTCACCCTCAAGGCGCCACCTAAAATTTCAGAACGAAATATCCACTAGTTCTCCAAAAACGTCTAATAGGCCAACTTAAAAGGAAAACCCTGTATATATTTGAATGTATTGGCGCCATTCTGAAATCAGTTGTTCTCGATCCATTCTAGTGAACAATAGTTTTTCACAAGAATTGCAGAAAGGTTTGGAGTTTCCCATACAAGTGTGTCCAGAATGTTGCAGCGATTCAGGGAGACAGGTATGAATGTCCGAAGACCAGGACAGGGTAGACCACGGGTAACAACTGCCATTCAAAAACGTTACTTGAGAGTTTCTTCGTTGAGACAACGGTTTGCAACCGCTCGCCTCCTTCAAAATTAGCTTGAGCAAACTCATGGGGTGCAAATTAGCAGAGAATATGATTTAAGGCCTCGTGTCGCGGCAAGAGGTCCAGCTCTTACCCCAGCCCATCGAAGGGCGCGTTTGGATTTTGCGAGAGAGCATATCCATTGGGAAAAGGCTGATTGGGAAATAGTTCTCTTCACAGATGAGTGTAGATTCTGCCTCTACCATTATGATCGACGTTTCCTTGTATACAGACGTCCACATGAAAGATATGCTCAGTGAAATTTCCTGAATACTACTGGTTTCGGGGGAGGATCGATTATGGTATGGGGTGGAATATCTTTGACTGCTCGCACAGACCTAGTGGTCTTTGATAATGGAGCTATGAATGCTAATAGGTATATAAGGAACATTCTTGAAGAGCATGTAGTGCCATTTGCCCCATACGTTGGTGAAAATTTCATTTTTATGGACGATAATTCCAGACCCCACCGTGCGCGCATCGTTCAGGAGTACCTTAAAGAAGTTGAAGTCTCTCGAATGGAATGGCCATCAAGAAGTCCAGATCTCAAACCGATTGAGCAGGTTTGGGACAACCTCAATAGAAGGCTGAGAAGTTCAGAAAATCATCCAATGACTTAGGAATCCAACTCAGAGAAATCTGGGAAGGATTATATCAGAACATTTCAAGATCGCTCATTTTGAGTATGAACCGTCGTTGCCGAGCTATAATTAACGCAAAGGGTGGAAATACCGAGTATTAAATTACTTATCAGCATTCCAGTATTTTGAAAATTGTTTATTTCTATTCTTTCACATAAGATTTGGTGAAATCCTTAATTTTCTTCCATTTAAAAATGTTTTGCGCAGTGTATTTTGTATACGGTTGCCATGAGGATTGCACATCAAAATAGCATATATTGAACATTGAAATGGGTGATAAATGTTCAATTGCGTACACATTAAAATCACATTTTATTTTGAGGTCGACGAAAATAGCTATTTAATCGACTAGGTTATTAAAGAGAGTGACTACTGGTCAAGATATTTTTTTTCCGACCACCCCAATACGAACGAATTGTGTGAAATACATTCTCACTCTGTACAAGACATACATTTGACATAATATAAATGTCTATCTACCTATGTTCCAGTAGAATTTTGACATAACTCTATTGCTTCTGAATGCTTTGTATTCGGTTGCCCATGGAAATTGCACATTAAAATAGCATAAATTGAACATTTAAATGGGTTATTAACGTTGGATTTTATACACATATGCTTAGTCTGAATATTCTGCTCGGCGTGCACTTCTTGCGCTCAGCTGGTCTTTTATTAAGCTCTTTTCTCTCACTTCACTCTGCATCGTGATCTTTTATTATCAGAGCGAGCAAGAAGATCAGATATATTCGCTCCCGCTCAAAACCGAGAGCTCTTCCAAATGTCATTTTATTTCTAACCTAAGAGTTAGTGTAGCACAGTTTAGGTTAGTTATTTATGTTCTGGATGTTTTAACGAAAGATTAAACTAATTTTGTTGTTACAATATGTGGTATCGCGAAAGCAGAGACAACGTTTCAGAGCGAAAGACAGCAAATGATAATTTTGAGGTTACGAATTCTTTGACTTGTTGACAAGCCTTTGCGCCTGAGCGTTCTTTTATTATTCTCACTCTACAACAAATGTCTTGACGTCACAGATAATCTTGCTCCGCAGATCATAATTTCAGACTAAGCAATTAAAATCACCTTTTATTTTTGAGTAGACGAAAAAATCCATTTGAGAGACTGATAATAGGTGATATTAGAACTGGATAACAAGCAAATGTGCTACTTATGTTTATTGTAGAATTTGATTCTTCTTAAAACTTTGTAGCCTAAAATTGTTAAAATTCTAACACACTGTACAGTGCGCGTCAAAATTAAGGAATTAATTTTTTCAGAAAAAAATATTAAGCAACAAAATCCTGAAACAGGTCAATTGTTTCACTTTTACGGAATTTTTATGCCTTTTTGAAGGATTTTTATTGCAACCAGTGCAATCCCCATCAAACCTCTAGATTTTTTGAATTGGAAAAGCAAAGATTATACAGTATAGAAAGATAGGAAACGGCTTTGCATTCGTAGTACTAAACAACGACTACATTTTTTAGTTTACATTTGACCTACAGATGGCACTGATTTCAAATTTGTTTATAAAATCTGTAATTTCGATCAAAAATATAAAGAACACTGTAATAAGAATCGACGGGAAATTCGTATTCCCTTTAGAATGTTTTATTCTATATATTTTAAATCCATGATTTTCAATAAAATGCGCCATTTCATGTGTAATATTTTTATTATAAATTTATAGAAGATATCACAGAAATATTAGGATATTATGGTAAGATGGAATGTCGCCGCAAGATGGCGGCGAGTGAGGTTGTTTTGGAAAGTGATCTCGATTTAAATAGTGATTATGGCGAGAAAAAGAACATTGATCATGTTAAATTCAACTGCTGTATAAAAAAGGAGTCAAAAGTGTTGGTGTGCACAAATTGTTTTGGGTTATACCACCGTAGTTGTGCAGAAAGGATGCAACTTCAGATTGGCGATACCCACAAGATCAGTTGTTGTAATACTGAAAATTCCAGCGATTGCAGCTCCGGAAACACGGTAACTAATTTGAAAATGGAAAATGAACTCCTCAGGGAACTAATTGCAGCAGTACGAAATAGCAATTGTATCCTAAAAGAAAATAATATTCTCTTAACCCAAAAAATCCGCGATTTGGAAGAAGGAAAAAACGCAAGAAAAAAGGTAAACATTGAGATAAACCAAAACATACCGCGCTCTTATAGTTCAGTTATTCAAGATTCTTCAGCGACTGCGCAATTGAGCTCGAACAAGAACCCACAGAATTCGATTGAAATTTCAAATGAAGTTAAACTTTCACAGAATAAAATAAATTCCAATGTAACCAGAAAGAAGAAGAACATCTTAACCTTAGTAAACGTCAAAACAACAACAATAACAAACGCTTACAAGTTAATGAAATTAATAAAGTGGAGAAAATGGAAGGAAATAAAGATGTTTTTTAAAGAAGTACGCTACAAAAAGAAACGGCAAAGAAAGAATCTTGGGACAGCAGAGGTTAGCGAGGAAAACAAAAAGAACGGATTTTCAGGCGCTGAAAGAAAAGTATGGCTTTATGTATGTATAATAAAATACATTTCTGAAAAAGATGGTTTCGACGAGAATATGATTGAGGTTAAAGAATTGCCAAGTGATCCAAAGCAACTCAAAAGATTTCTTGTGACTGCACCTTTTGATAAGATGGATGAAATGTATCAGGCAAATTTTTGGCCAAGAAATGTAGGGATTAAGAGATTCAACTTCGAAATTCATAAAGACTTTCTGAATCAACAGAACAGTGGAACATTTTTTACATGAAAGATTCAATTGGAGCACAGAAAAGTGTAACTTGGAAGATAGGGAAAGAACAGAAGAGATGCCAAAGGGGAGAGAAGGTCGATTCCAAAAAGTACTTCTGCCTTCAAAAAAGAAGTGTATAAATAACTATTAGCAATGGAGCCCTACACTTTTAGTGAATATTTGGGAAATGTATAGTTTCTGTTTTTGACGATATTTCTATTTTATGATTGCATACATGTAATTATTCTTGACAAATAAATATCATTATTATTAATATTATGATTTATACATGGATTGAATATGAATATACTTAGTGCGTCTGTGGAATTCTAGTTTCTGGCTCAGTTCAATTGCAGCTTCGTTGTGCACCATCAATGTTTGAATTGACGGAAAACTTTTCCAGAATAGTCACTTCAACCATTTCATTTTCCGTGCAGGTTCACTATCAGCCACTATTTTTGCCTCTATCGTAGAAATAGCAACAGATGTTTGACGTTGATCAAGCTAAGATATATCTTTACCTGCATTCATCCATAAAACACCAGTTGATCATTCTGTTTCACTATCTCGTTCGTGATCTGCATTACTGAAGGCTACAAACTCATTCTCTTTTCCACTTTTTTCGATACGGCACTAACGGCAAAAGCTGTTCGAAGTGAAATAATATTTGACCAAACGAATTGATTGGCACTTTTTTATATCAATAACATGCCCCATGTATATTGATTTCGAAACTAATAATCATAGAACCAGAATTCCAACAATTCTATAGTAACATTAGTTCACATTTGACCCAGAGATGGCGCTCATTCACTATATTCGGGCCGTTTCCTATCTTTATACTATATAATCTTTGAGGGAAAGTGCGTCATGTGGTGTTCTTTTGTATCTGCAGAACAAACATACGTATAATGGGTAGATAATACAATAGTCGTGGATAAAAAGATTTTATACCTAGTTTTATTCTCTTTACAATTTAAGTTCACAAAAAACGGTCTGTCGAATCGCACATTATCAATATTTGGGAGCTCAAAATATGTAAAAAAAAATTTATAAACATGGGCCGCACATGAGCAGTTTTGCAGATATAAGCGAATATCTGCTATATGGGGGCGGCCTTTAAAATAACCTCCATGGTAAATCCTGCCTGTCGTAAGAAGCGACTAAAAGGATTACCGTAGGTGGTAGATGGTCTCATCGCCCGATGAAATACCACCATATCGACTTTGTGTGCTGTGAAATGGATCACTCCATGTTTCAGTGTTCGGTCGATACACCGCAAGAGGAACATCTTCCAATAAGATCTGGTTTAGCAGAAACTGCTCTAGAGCTGTCGCTTTCAAACAGGCAGCATTCCATCGATGGCAAACAAATTCGGGCCCTGAGACAAGAGCAGTATATGTCGAGGCTAGAAACATATGCAATGAGACAATCAGATCTTCCCAGGATGCTCACAATGCCAAAATAAGATCAAAAATCGTTGAATGTCCTAACGGATCCCGTTCCTTTTGGTCCTTCGCCAAAGCTGTGAGATAAAACTTTATCTCCAGCTCATTTCCTACTCTAACCAAAGAAGATGGAACACTAGCCATGACTGCTCAAGAAAAAGCCAACATTTTGGCCCGTTTATTTGCTGGATATTCATCGGGAACACAACCCCCGAGCATTACACCTATGGACGGTCATATGCCTGAGATCACTTTGCTCTAATGTCGGCTAGAGTCAGTAGAGTAAGAAGGAGCTGACTTGCAACTAGACATAAATTTAATATCTTTGTCAATATCTTACCTCAAAATGCATCAAAGTGGGTCCCCAAATGGCAGCAAGATTTACAACATTCATGAAATTTTTTGTAGACTGTGTACTTATGAAGTGCAAATGTCCCAGTAGTTTTTTCGCTGTATTGTAAGAGATCGAAGGCAGGTTATCCAAAGCTGCTTTGTACATTCTTATTTGATCCTCCTGACTCTTTACCACTAAAAATACAAAAACAGAAAATATAACATCTGAAGTAATTATTATCTGAATACAAAATATTTTCCTTAACTTCTGTTCCATTAATTTCCTTTTAAATTTAAATAAAAATTATTTATATCTGACTTCAAGGCTAGAATGGAGTCAGTTTATTGTAACTACTACACACATTCAAACCTTCACAACAGGACTATCAATAAAGGACTTTAGCCATAGTCCATTAGAAAATTTAGTGTGTGTGATGGACGAATATGTGGAACTGCACACCTCATCACTAATAAATAAAAGAAGAAAATCACACTAACATGACACTTGGTAAAAATATTGTCGTTGTGATATTTCCAGCAGAGGTTCGGGTAGATCTCTGAAAAATCTCTTCAAAGCTGTTGCAACATCATGTTCGCTGAACTTGTCGTGCGTTATCTGAACAGCCCATGCATTCTCAGCAAATTCTGTCAAAAGTTCTGAAACTAATGAACCAACTCCTGATTGTCGATAAATTCCTTTAGACATACTACCTGCAAAAATTAAATTAAAATCCACCATTTAGAAGACTCATCGAGGTATTTTCTTACCATGTAGATATATGAAATTGATACATTTTTCAACGATTACAGGTACATCATTTTTAGTCAACTGCTGTTCATTTAGGCATGCGCCATTATTATAAGCGGCAATTCGTATCAATTGGCACCAGATCTGAAAGTTAATATGTTATATGTTGTAACTAATAATAACGATATAATCATATTCCTTATAGAAAAAAAATTGAAAATATAAGATATTAACAACAAGAAAATTATATTTATATAAATTCAAGAAACCACTAATGTGCTAAGTATTTGTCTGTGGAAGTAACTCTTGCTAGACTTTTATGTAATCAAATCAAGATTATTTTTATTATTTTTATTTCATCATTTGAAAAATATATTTAGGTTAATTTATAAAGCTGTTATTTCGAATCACACCTCAAGAGATGAATAAATCTGCTAAACTCTACTAATATCGTTCAAAAGTTTTTGGACGATTGTTTCTCTTCCTTTTTAAACTTTGAAAATGGGAAGCGATCATCCAAGTACAGATGTCGACATACTTTGTTTGACATCATAATTTTTGAACACTCGCTCTACACAGGAGCTATATCGTTTTGGCCAAATGTCTATGATTTTCGAATTTTTAGTCGAAAATCGAGAATGGTAATCAAACTATTGGCTTCTTCTGACCAGCGATACGCACTCTTGCGGTTGAAATCGAAATAGAGCTAAGATAGTAGTAAACAAAGCGTTGAACGTATTTCAGTGTAATAATTTCGTAATTGTTCATAAACTTTTGTTTAGAAGAAAAATCCAAGGGAAAATTGAAATTGTTATCTTCTTGAATATGATTTTCTATCAGAAATGACTATTGTTGTGTGCCCCCATGCAATTTATGGGCGAAAAAATTGCAAACTTTAGGTTATAGTTATAACTTCTTCCCTCAGGAAAACCAAATGAAAATATATCTTGAAAACGACTTTGGAAGGAAACTAATAGTTAAAGAAAGTATCTTATTTACTCCAATAAATATAGAAAAGTAATTCATATTGCCGCTTTAACCTCTTACGTCAGAATTTGTATCGAAGGTTTTGATATTACAGCAGATTACGACAAGCTGTCTCTACTTCTTAGGATCATTTAAAATCAAGGTACACATACAACATATTATTTCACAAACCTGTACTTGGCTATTGCAGAGTTGGTAAAGAGTTTATAAAATATTTCTACATATGTATTATCTTCTTGATTTATACTATAGGACGATACAGCAAATTTGTTTTTTAAGCAAGGCATATTTTCTATAGAAAGATGAACCCTTATTTTCTTACACCAGCCTTCTGCTAATTCCATAAGCACTTTAATTCTGTATGTGATATTTCTTCAAGTTTAGAAAGTTTTTCCCCGATAAAGAAACATGCAGCAGGAAAAGAGAAAAACCATGAGTTTCGACATGATTCTGTCATGGATGAATAGGAACATCATGTAACTGATCAATCTAATTAAAACAACTGTAATGATATGTTTACAGTTCCTCCTCACTCCACCTTAACAAGAACATATCGTGCATATTAGTTTTGTTTTACTTTATCACTTTTCACAATCAATGGTCCATCAATTTCATGAGGTTCTGTATTAAGAGCTAGGGCAATAGTTTTTAAACACAAAGAGCAAATATCTATGAAACTGGACCCACAATTTGTTTTCCAACACATTATATTATGACAAGCATTCAGAACTTCTTCTCGAACTTCTCCTTCTACTGGGGCTCTAGAATTGAAGGTTAAAACTTTCAAAATTTCCAGAAATTCTAACGGCTGCACTTCACTTCATATACGTGTATACATGTACAATATAAATGAACTGAAAGAAATTTTTTTTCATATAGTTTAAGATTGACAACATCTACAACTAGACTTACTGACTTGTAACCTTTATATTGATTAAACACTTGAATATTAGTGATAAAATGATTGAAATATTGATTAAATCACAAAATAATTCCACAAAGATTCCAACTCCATATTAATTTTCAGATTATTCGTAAAAATTTCGATGAAACTCCAATGACTTATCTGTCCAAAACAAGATTGTTTACATTTACTACTATCTTAGCTCAGCTTCGATTCTCGCCACCTTGGCGCTGATATCGTCATGGAATATGCCAATACGGTTCAACTCCCTCGGTCAAATTCAATTCTGTCCGTGGGGCCGTCAGCACGATAACTTCCGAAGGGATTGTCCAGGAGACCAGAAGATTTTCAGGGTTAGTTCGGTTCCCAGATGCCGCGTTAAGTTCGTTAACCGGTCAAATCGTAAAGTGTGATCCATAAAATATGGTAATTCAAAAATTTTGTTCCTCAATATCTCAGACAGAACGAAACCGAAATGAAATTTTGCGATTTTCAGGTGATTATACTATTGCTCCAACAATGAACGAGCGTTGATTACCTGGCGCATATACCAACAAATCTGATGGTTTACCAACACGGGAACAGGCAAAATACAAGTGATCAAGTGAAAAACATGGGTTTATCAGATTAATACCACAAACATTTAATGATTGCCCCTGGGACATGTTTATGGTCATAGCAAAAGCAAGCCGAACAGGAAACTGTAGTAGTTTAAACTCAAATGGCACATCATCGGGAATCATTGGGATGCTCGGTTTGAGGACATCTCTTTTTACTTTGAATTTTGAAATTTAATTCATTTACATCTATGTTTTTTGCAGCCAATATAGCTCGTTATCTCAACTAATCATGGTTTCTGTAATTTTGAGCAATATCTGGAAACAACTTCTGAATAAGTTCATCTTATGATCGAGTTAACTGACAAAACCTTTGAGGAAAGTCAATGCAGACAGTCAATATGTCTATAGGAAATTTGCCATTACCAATGTCAATGAGTTTTTTAGAGAATATATTATTTCCAGATTGGTCTTTTGTAACTCGACACGCATATTCTTGCTCAAATGAAGTACTTTGACATGTTCCACAAATTGGAGGACATTAGAAATGCATTGAGTTCATCAGCTGGCGTTGATCGAAGAATTCATGGCAATGTTTGACGAAAATCTCTAATAAAGTCATTGCTCCACTATATCGGTTATGATTGCTCCGTAGATCTTTTAAGGTTCTGTCTAAAGCTTTCAAAGATTTTTTATGTGCCATCGTGCATTCAGCTCAAAAAATCAATTAACATTCACCCGAGTCCCTCTAGCAATAAATATCAGCAATATTCTGTTTCTTCCTTCTGTGGACTCCACGATTCAAATAATTATTTTTTAACATAATATAGGAGATTGTGGAACTCGGGAACAGCTCTCCAGCCACCTTGAAATTTTGGGAATTCGTTACTTATGGGTAGAGAATGATAATGTAATAGTCGGTTTCAAATATCCGGCCGTCAGAGAGGCGGTGGAGGCGAGGGTGTTCCAGCAATATTTTTACTAGGAATCCTGCCACCTTGAAATTTTGGAAATTCGTTACTTATGGGTAGAGAATGATAATGTAATACTGGGTTTCAAATATCCGGCCGTCAGACGGGCGGTGGAGGCGGGGGTGTTCCAGCAATATTTTTACTAGAAATCCTGCCACCTTGAAATTTTGGAAATTCGTTACTTATGGGTAGACAATGATAATGTAATACTCGGTTTCAAATATCCGGCAGTCAGAGGGGAGGTGGAGGCAGGGGTGTTCCAGCAATATTTTTACTAGGAATCCTGCCACCTTGAAATTTTCGAATTTCGTTACTTATGGGTAGAGAATGATAATGTTATGCTCGGTTTCAAATATCCGGCTGTCATAGGGGCGGTGGAGGCGAGGGTGTTCCAGCAATATTTTTACTAGAAATTCTGCCACCTTGAAATTTTGGAAATTCGTTACTTATGGGTAGTGAATGATAATGTAATACTGGGTTTCAAATATCCGGCCGTCAGAGGGGCGGTGGAGGCGGGGGTGTTCCAGCAATATTTTTACTAGGAATCCTGCCACCTTGAAATTTTGGAAATTCGTTACTTATGGGTAGACAATGATAATGTAATACTCGGTTTCAAATATCCGGCAGTCAGAGGGGGGGCGGTGGAGGCAGGGGTGTTCCAGCAATATTTTTACTAGGAATCCTGCCACCTTGAAATTTTCGAATTTCGTTACTTATGGGTAGAGAATGATAATGTTATGCTCGGTTTCAAATATCCGGCTGTCATAGGGGCGGTGGAGGCGGGGGCGTTCCAGCAATATTTTTACTAGGAATCCTGCCCCCTTGAAATTTTGGGATTTCGTTACTTATGGGTGGAGAATGATTATGTATTACTCGGTTTCAAATATCCGGCCGTCAGAGGGGCGGTGGAGGCGGGGATGTTCCAGCAATATTTTTACTAGAAATTCTGCCACCTTGAAATTTTGGGATTTAGTTACTAATGGGTAGAGAAAGAAAATGTATTACTCGGTTTCAAATATCCGGCCGTCAGAGGGGCGGTGGAGGCGGGGGTGTTCCAGCAATATTTTTACTAGAAATCCTGCCACCTTGAAATTTTGGAAATTCGTTACTTATGGGTAGAGAATGATAATGTAATACTGGGTTTCAAATATCCGGCCGTCAGAGGGGCGGTGGAGGCGGGGGTGTTCCAGCAATATTTTTACTAGGAATCCTGCCACCTTGAAATTTTGGAAATTCTTTACTTATGGGTAGACAATGATAATGTATTACTCGGTTTCAAATATCCGGCAGTCAGAGGGGCGGTGGAGGCAGAGGTGATCCAGCAATATTTTTACTATGAATCCTGCCACCTTGAAATTTTGGAATTTCGTTACTTATGGGTAGAAAATGATAATGTATTTCTCGGTTTCAAATATCCGGCCGTCAGAGGGGCGGTGGAGGCGGTTGTGTTCCAGCAATATTTTTACTAGGAATTCTGCCACCTTGAAATTTTGGGATTTCGTTACTTATGGGTAGAGAATGATGATGTATTACTCGGCTTCGAATATCCGGCCGTCAGAGGGGCGCTGGAGGCGGGGGTGTTCCAGAAATATTTTTACTAGGGATCCTGCCACCTTGTATTTTTGGAAATTCGTTACTTATGGGAAGAGAATGATAATGTAATACTTGGTTTCAAATATCCGGCCGTCAGAGGGGCGGTGGAGGCGGGGGTGTTCCAGCAATATTTTTACTAGAAATCCTGCCACCTTGAAATTTTGGAATTTTGTTACTTATGGGTAGAGAATGATAAAGTTATGCTCGGTTTCAAATATCCGGCCGTCAGAGGGGCGGTGGAGGCGGAGGCGTTCCAGCAATATTTTTACTGGGAATTCTGCCACCTTGAAATTTTGGGATTTTGTTACTTATGGGTAGAGAATGATAATGTATTACTCGGTTTCAAATATCCGGCCGTCAGAGGGGCGGTGGAGGCGGTTGTGTTCCAGAAATATTTTTACTAGGAATCCTGCCACCTTGAAATTTTGAAAATTCGTTACTTATGGGTAGAGAATGATAATGTATTACTCGGTTTCAAATATCCGGCCGTCAGAGGGGCGGTGGAGGCGGGGGTGTTCCAGCAATATTTTTACTATGAATCCTGCCACCTTGAAATTTTGGAATTTCGTTACTTATGGGTAGAAAATGATAATGTATTACTCGGTTTCAAATATCCGGCCGTCAGAGGGGCGGTGGAGGCGGTTGTGTTCCAGCAATATTTTTACTAGGAATTCTGCCACCTTGAAATTTTGGGATTTCGTTACTTATGGGTAGAGAATGATGATGTATTACTCGGCTTCGAATATCCGGCCGTCAGAGGGGCGCTGGAGGCGGGGGTGTTCTAGCAATATTTTTACTAGGAATCCTGCCACCTTGAAATTCTGGAAATTTGTTACTCATGGGTAGAGAATGATAATGTAATACTCGGTTTCAAATATCCGGCCGTCAGAGGGGCGGTGGAGGCAGGGGTGTTCCAGCAATATTTTTACTAGGAATCCTGCCACCTTGAAATTTTGGAAATTCGTTACTTATGGGTAGAGAATGATAGTGTAATACTCGGTTTCAAATATCCGGCCGTCAGAAGGGCGGTAGCGGCGGGGGTGTTCCAGCAATATTTTTACTGGGAATTCTGCCACCTTGAAATTTTGGAATTTTGTTACTTATGGGTAGAGAATAATAATGTTATGCTCGGTTTCAAATATCTGGCCGTCAGAGGGGCGGCGGAGGCGGGGGCGTTCCAGCAATATTTTTACTAGGAATTCTGCCACCTTGAAGTTTTGGAAATTCGTTACTTATGGGTAGACAATGATAATGTAATACTGGGTTTCAAATATCCGGCCGTCAGAGGGGCGGTGGAGGCGGGGGTGTTCCAGCAATATTTTTACTAGGAATCCTGCCACCTTGAAATTCTGGGATTTCGTTACTTATGGGTAGAGAATGATAATATAATACTCGGTTTCAAATATCCGGCCGTCAGAGGGGCGGTGGAGGCGGGGGTGTTCCAGCAATATTTTCACTAGGAATCCTGTCACCTTGAAATTTTGGAATTCCGTTACTTATGGGTAGAGAATAATAATGTTATGCTTGGTTTCAAATATCCGGCCGTCAGAGGTGCGGTGGAGGCGGGGGCGTTCCAGCAATATTTTTACTAGGAATTCTACCACCTTGAAATTTTGGGGTTTCGTTACTTACGAGGGGCAAACCGCTGAGCAAATTCTGTACATCAGACATCCCCTCAGTGAGAAACATCCCCAGATTTCCCTAGACATCCCTCAGACATCCCCAGACATCCTCAGATATCCCCGGATATCCCCAGACTTCCCGAGATATCCTAAGATTTCCTGGGATATCCTCGATTACTTAAAAGTTGATATCGGTTCAATGAGTGATTAAAAAAAGTTGGTAGCACTATGTGGTGTCCCGAAATCAAATTGAAAAAAAAATCTATTGTTTAATTTTCTCTAGCTAGAACATAGCATAACACTATGAACATATTATATGTAGGTATTGAGTGTTTTCGAAACAGAGCAGAAGTGAGTTCTCTGAAGATGACTTATATTCTTATTCAAAATGTATAATTCAATGAAAATAGCTATCTATTTGACATCCCTCAATATTTCTGAACTGCCGAAAAAAGAATCTGATTAGTCAGTGGCAGATCCGGGATTCGAGTTTGGGGGGGCCACACCGGGGAAATTTCAAAATACAGGGAGGGCAAGCCCCCCCCCTAAATCCGCCACTGATCAGTGGCTTTTAAAACCCAGCAAAGCCGTTAGTGGAATGTTTAATTTTTGCTTGTATGATTTTCGGTATCAAGAATGAAATTTTTTTATGAAATACCCACACAAAATATAGGATATATTTTATTTATAGTATAGTATAGTTTTATTTCTTGAGGTTGAGAACTCAAACTATTTTCCAGGATAAATTCCAATAGTAATTTTTCACTCTTTTTACCAGGTTCGTCGTTTTTTTTCATTTCTTGTTTGAAAATTATTTGTTTAAAATATATCATACTTGAATCGATCCTTAATGTGACTTATAATACACTGCGCCAAAAAATTAACGAACATTCTGAAAATCTCAATTTTAATGAAAGTTCTCTACATCGACTTTATAACTTATTTTTTATGTTCTCTCGGGAAGGATTTGAACGAAATAAGACACATTGAATGGAAGAAAAATTCAGGATTTCAAAGCATCTTATGTGAAAGAAGAGAAATAAACAATTTTCAAAATACGGGAATGCTGATAAGTGATTTAATACTTGGTATTTCCACCCCTTGCGTTAATTACAGCTCGGCAACGACGCGACTGTTCATACTCAAAATGAGTGATCTTGAAATGTTCTGATCTAATCTTTCCCAGAATTCTCTGAGTTGGATTCCAAAGTCATTAAGAGTAGCTAGATGATTTTCTGAACTTCTCAGCCTTCTATTGAGGTTGTCCCAAACCTGCTCAATCGGATTGAGATCTCGACTTCTTGCTGGCCATTCCAGAGACTTCAAACTCTTCAAGGTACTCCTGAACGTTACGCGCACGATGGGGTCTGGCAGTATCGTCCATAAAAATGAAATTTTCACCAATGTATGAATGTTCCTTACATACCTATCAGCATTCATAGCTCCATTATCAACGACCACTAGGTCTGTGCCAGCAGTCAAAAATATTCCACCCCATACCATAATCGATCCTCCCCGGAAAGCAGCAGTATTCAGGAAATTGCACTGAGCATATCTTTCATGTGGACGTCTGTATACAAGGGAACGTCGATCACAATGGTAGAGGCAGAATCTAGACTCATCTGTGAAGAGAACTCTTTCCAAATCAGGCTTTTTCCTATGGATATTGCTCAAGCTGATTTTGAAGGAGGCGAGCTGTTGCAAACCGTTGTCTCAACGAAGAAACTCTGAAGTAACGTTCCTGAATGGTAGTTGTTACCCGTGGTCTACCCTGTCCTGGTTTTCGGACATTCATACCCGTCTCCCTGAATCGCTGCAACATTCTGGACACATTTGTATGGGAAATTCCAAACCTTTCTGCAATTCTTGTGTATGTCCACACTTCTTCTCGCAAAACTACCGCTTGGGCACATTCTTCTTGGGTCAAATTGCGTGTTTCGCGTTGCATAGCGATCGAGTGTAGAAAATCAAACGAAAGAAAAACTATTGATCACTAGAATTGATCGAGAACAACTGATTTCAGAATGGAGCCAATACATTCAAAATCTGACAATCTCATCTTTTTTATTCCTGCTGGGAAAAAACATCTGGATTGAAGAAAATCGTTGAAAGTGGATAACATATTGATGCATAATTCAGATGAAAATAATTATCATTGAGAACACCTTCAATTGTAGAATAAATTTGAGATTTCCATAATGTGCGTTAATTTTTTTGCGCAGTGTATTTCATCTAGATAAAGATTTTTGATGAATTTGGAAAAAATGATTCACATTAATAAAAACACTTACATTTAGGTACCAATATATTCAAGTTCCTTTTTCTTGACGCAAAATATAACATTTTATCAACACCCTGTGTACTACCAATATGATTCAATGAAATTTTAAAGGGAAACGGATCCTGTTTTTGATATCCCTCAACTCGTCCCTCAGTGAAAATATATAAATATAAGGCATGTTGAAAAAACAACGAAACGATCATAACTATTATTTATTTAAATGTACAGGGTGCGCGGCGCGGCTGCTCTTGACGGTTTCATGTTTGTTTCTGATCACTATTTATAATTATGATTAGGAATGTATCCTTCTAAATTTCCACAAAATTTGGTGGCGTTTGGTGGGTATTGATTATTTTCAAGAAACTTCTTAATATAGTCAATTTTAAACGCTCTTGTCAAAATAGTGCAGGGTTTGAAAGGAACATTTGGTTTATTCATTTTTTTTTAATTGTTTGTGTTTCAGTATCTTAAGTGAAAAACCTATACAAGTTTTCATAAAATGCCGAAAACTAACAGAATATGTTTCAACCCATATCTATATTTCTTTACAAATTCTAAATCGCTCTGTATCGAGTTGGCAGATATGAAAACTCTTCTGAAAATGAGTTTCCGGGTGTTTACCATACCCAAATAAAAATAATTTATATCGATTAAAATATATTCTGGGAGGATTCTGCATTTCTTAAAAACTTTATAGGTTTTCACTCCCAGTCTCTGAAACAGAAATAATTGAAAAAATTTCAATTAAGATGAAGTGCTCCAGCGGGAATCTTTGCACTTATTTGTCAGGAGCAAATTGGTCTTGAAAAAATTGTTGCCTAACAGTAAAACTGAAACCGGAAATAAATGAAAAGGATAATGTAACGTTTCGGTGTCTACATCAGACACCTTTTCCAGACAAACTTGTAAAATCTTCAGAATTGTGTGTTTTTTCATCTGCAATCTGATTGACATTGAAAGTTGTCAATATATAGAGATGTTGATTTATTTAATTTTGAAATTTCCTGATGTCACTTCTTTCTTCAATAAATCGATCCAAATACGATCTATTCCAACAGAACAGTTGGCCAAATTATCTACTTCATCAAACAAAATACATGTGGATTCCTTAATTTTCCTTTTATAATTATCAGGTTTCTTCATATATATACAACACAATAGTTAAGAGCATTGTTACGTATGGCAGTGAGGTATGGCCATTGAAAAAAAAATCAATAAAATCTCTAGAAGCCACAGAAATGGATTACTGGAGGCGAGCAGCGGGAAGATCTAGGCTGGAAAGAGTAAGAAACGAGAGAATCCGAGAAATTATGGGGGTAAAACAGACCATAGTCGAAGAAGTGAGAATGAAGCAGCTGAAATGGTATGGGCACGTTCAAAGAATGACACCAGAAAGACTCCCAAAACAGATATTGGACTGGGTACCTGCGGGAAGAAGAAGGAGGGGAAGACCAAGGAAAAGTTGGAGGGAAGGCATCGATAGAGAAATGCAGGAGAGAGGACTGGAAGAAGATCAATGGAATGACCGTGCGGAATGGAGACTAGGTATCGGAAGACGTCGGAGAACGTTTTGAAAGCCGATAGATATATATAGGTTTCTTCATTAGGATCTTTGTGTTGTTCCAGTTCATCATATGATCTCCGCTATTTGAACATACATGATCAGCAATTTGTGATCTTGTAATGTCTCTATTTTTGATGTTGTTCTTATGTTCCCGTTTTCTTATCTCTAAAGGTCTTGATGTCTCTCCTGTATAAGATTTTCCACATATACAGGAATATTGTAAACACAATTTTTTGATTTTCTTGTCTCATTCATTGGTTCCGTTCTGGTTAGAATGGACCTCAAATCATTTTGTGTTTTGAAAACAGTTCTTATGTTGAATTTGGAACCAATTCTTCTTATTGTCTCTGAAAGGCCAGGAATATAAGGAATGACTTTCAGCAAATTTCGTTGTTCCTGGCGGTTTTCTGTTTGTACCTGACCATCATTAGAATTTTGATTAGATAAATAATTTATGTTTGTGCAACACTTTCGTGATATTAATGCCCGTATTCTGCTTTTCATCTGTAAGCTACGAGATCGTAGCGTACGACTGATCTTTCAGATTCCTTAGGATAGTTACAAGAAAAATTCCAGAATTGCATAATTCTGCAATTGTTCCCGTAACTATCGTAGCGAATCTGACAGATCGATCGTATGCTACGATCTCGTAGCTTTCAGATGATAAGAATAAAACAAGATTAGAAGTGAAAAACCTAACTCCACCATTTTTCGTATTCTAATTGATATTCATAACGAATAATCTATCTATATTATAGATTCCCTTTATTTCGTCGGTATGTAAATAAAAATCAGCCTGACATCTCTGGATAAACATCAGACTTCCTTAGACATCCCAAAGACATCCTCGGACATCCCCCGATTTCCTGAGACATCCCCCGATTTCCTGAGATATCCCCAAGACATCCCGGGACATCCTCCGATTTCCTAAGACATCCCCGGATATCCTGGGACATCCCAGGGACATCTCCAATCTTGTACACCAGGCATCCCCAGCGGTTTACCCCTCGGTTATTTATGGATTGAGAATGATAATGTTATACTCGGTTTCAAATATCAGGCCGTCAGAAGGGCGGTGGAGGCGGGGGTGTTCCAGCAACATTTTTACTAGGAATCCTGCCACCTTGAAATTTTGGAAATTCGTTACTTATGGGTCGAGAATGATAATGTAATACTCGGTTTCAAATATCCGGCCGTCAGAGGGGCGGTGGAGGCAGAGGTGATCCAGCAATTTTTTTACTAGGAATTCTGCCACCTCGACATTTAAGAAGTTCGTTACTTATGGGTAAAAAATGATAATGTTATACTCGGTTTCAAATATCCGGCCGTCAGAGGGGCGGTAGAGGCGGGGGTGTTCCAGCAATATTTTTACTAGGAATCTTGCCACCTTGAAATTTTGGGAGTTCGTTACTTATGGGTGAAAAATGATAATGTTATACTCGGTTTCAAATATCCGGCCGTCAGAGAGGCGGTGGAGGTGGGGGCGTTCCAGCAATATTTTTACTAGGAATCCTGCCACCTTGAAATTCTGGAAATTCGTCTCTTATGGGTAGCGAATGATGATGTTATTAATGTGGAATTGAAAAATGTTTTTTTTCTCTGAGAACGGCTATAATTTTCCTGGGGGATAATTGTTCCTATTTCCCCTTCTCCGTAGTTGTGATTAGAAAACTCTTCTGGCAAAAGGAGCTAAGAGTTAACTTTTTTGTGTCTGAATATTGGACGTATTAAATTAGATAGTTTTTTCGTCTCCCTCGAAATAAAAAGTGAGTTCAATTTGTACGGAATTGACCATTAATAACCCATTTCCAAGTTCAATTTATGCTATTTAATGTGCATAAGTCATGGGCAACCGAACAAAAGCATTCAGAAGCAATACGAGTAATGCCCTAACTTGACCGAAGCATAGAAATATAGAAATTTTTATTATGTCAAATATATAGCTTATGCAAAATAATACTGTATTTCAATCATGAATTAATATTTTTAGAATGAATATCTGCTCAACTCGCACTGGAATTATACGAAGAATAGAATGGTTCCCTGTTTTGCACTAAACTCATCTAGGAACTTTTCTGTTGCATGTGTTGTATTTTGTTAGGTTTCAGTTCGGAAGAATATATTTAGTTAACAATTAAACTTTCTAAGATAATGAATAGCGAAAGCATGTATGCATAAACTGACACTCAAATTATCAAAAATATATTTGGTTCAGAACCAGGTTCATTATTTTTGATCAATCCCACCCTTCTTCAAGCAAAAAGATCATTATTTCTATGATAAGGAAATGAATCTACCAAACTGAATTCAATGTTTGTTATTCATTCCATAAACACCTCTTCTTATCTAACCAGTAATTATCCGTTGACGACTGGAAGGGTGATAGTATTGAATACATGACAATTTTATCGTCCTCTTTCCTCCTAGATTTCAAGGTGGTAATCTAAGAAACTAGAGAATGATAATGTTATACTCGGTTTCAAATATCCGGCCGTCAGAGTGGCGGTGGAGGAGGGGGTGTTCCAGCAATATTTTCACTAGGAATTTAATAATAATAATAATAATAATAATGTTTATTTAAGTGATAAAATTCAAAGATGGAGAGAAAAGCCCCTGCATGGAAGACACCTGAACGAGGTCACCCAGGAACATGTCGACATTCCTGCGTCGAACTACTGGTTGACTTCTGGAAGATTGTTTCCTGAGACAGAAGGTTTCCTCCTTGCCATTCAAGATCAAGTAGTGCAAACTAAAAACTATCAGAAATATATCATGAAGGATAGGAGCCTCACCGACGATAGATGCCGCTACGGATGCCAAACATCAGAAACAATCCAACATATTACAGGAGGCTGCCAAATGTTTGCTGGAAATGAATATAAGAGTCGACATGATGCAGTTTGTAAAATACTTCATCAGGAACTCGCCATCCAACTGAAGATTCTGCAGTCCGAAACAATTCCATATTATAAGTATCAGCTGAAGTAATACTGGAGAACAACCTTTACAGGTTATACTGGGACCGCACAGTACTTACAAATTTAACAGTTGCTAATAACAGGCCAGATATAATCCTAGTGAAGAAAAAAGAGAAGAGAGCAATACTTATAGACGTAGCCATCCCGAACAACAACAATCTACGTCAAAAATATGCTGAAAAAATATCGAAATATCGAGAGCTTGAACTTCAGATTAAAAGGCAGTGGGGAATGTCTAGTACCAGAACCATTCCCATTCTCATATCAACCACAGGAATTATTCCTAAGAGCCTCAAGTCCAACCTCAAGGAGCTAGATTTGGATGAAAACCTGTTTAAAGTAATGCAAAAAGCAGTACTTCTTGGTACTGCTAGAACGGTAAGGAAGTTTGTAGGTCACGATGGACACCAGGAACAACCATGGAGGGAAACATTGCAAAACCAACTACCACGACATCACCGAAGACCTCAGAGCTCAATCCCCCTGATACTTGCTATCCGGGATGAGTGAATGTTCCCCTTAGTAGGGAGTGTGATAGCCGATCGCTAGGGGGTGTGAAAAATCACACCCTTTCTACGCTAATAGGCTCAAGTCGATGTTTATTTATATAAATTTTTCACACAAATAAACATAGTAAGTTACAGAGATTATTTATAATATAATCTGTGCGTAACTGTAGAGAAAACACAACACAACACAATTTCGACCCTATATGAGCACAATAATACCAAACTAGAAAAAAAAAACAGTTCCTATTAATCGATGTACATATTTCCTTAAATTAACAATAAATAAACATGTTTTTTCAATTCTACCAACTAAATATTCCAATTCAATCCTTCAAATTTGAGTGTGGGTTTAATGTTCAGGTTCTTGTCAGCAATGGGTTTTCTTCATGAATCGGGTCTTTGTCACGGATCGGGTTTTTTTCTTCTTTTTTCGTCGCAGTAGGTAAGTACTTTTTTTTTATTTTTATTTTTAATTTCCTCTATAATTCTGGTTGTTGTAGATAATTCATTTGCTGAAGTTATTAATGACTCCATCTATTTCTTCTTTGTTTAATTTCATCAGCCATTCTCTAGATTTTTTTTTGAAACTTTTATAATTTTTAAACACTGAAATTTTCCGTGAAAGTATAATTTTTTACATCTTTTAAGTTATTTATAATTTTTGTTTCATAAGTTTGGCTTTCGTATTCCCTAATAAAACTATTCATGATTTCCGAAAAAAAAAATTTTTTTTCGTTGTTATTTATTCTTAATATTATTTATACTATTATTATTTCAATTATCCCTCTCTGTTGTGGACTTACTACGTAATTTCATATTATCAGAGTTATTTTTTGGCGATGATTTCTTTCTTTGAATATTTTTTCTTTTGTGTGCTGCTAGGGATGGTGTCTTCAAATCTTCAAATCGCTTGGTCTTATTTATATTTGATGGTCCCGGAATACAATTTATTAGAGTAGAGTCACCTTTTGTCACTGCAGCATTTTTATGTTCTTCTATTATAGGTGTACCTGGTGCGCTGCTTGGTCTCTTATCCTCTTCAGAACCCTCTAAATCCTCCAGATCATATACTTTTCGATCAACAACCAATTTATTTCCCCTTATATACGATCTCACCGCCGAATCTTCTCTGGCCTTCTGCAAAAATGGTCTCAGTCTCCTAATTTCTTGACGTTGCTGAGCCGTTAAATCATCGGCAATAGAAACATTACTACCCTTTAGATTTCTTATGTGTTTGAATATATTTTGCTTCGTCTGATATGAAACGAATTCTACCTTTATCGGACTGTCTGCCTGCTTTCCCAGAGCAAAACAGTCACTAATTTCAGAGCTCTCAATTTGAACACCGAGTAAACGACATAGTTCGCAACAAATATAATCCGTTGTCAATTCAGCATCCCCCTGTAAACCAAATATTACAATGTTTTTCTTTTTATGTGAGCGCTCCGTTCTTTCTAGACTATCCCTCAGTTTCGTATTTTCCTTTTCCAGTGTATTAACCTTCTTCTTCAATGATTGAATCTCCAACAACAATTTTGCTTCTGTTGCAGATATGTAATTTTTAATTTCTTTTTTGCTGTCTCGGATCTCTTCCAGAAGCTGTTTAAGCGTAACTTCTTCTACATGTTGATTTTGCATTATTATTATCAAGTATACCTACAACAGTAAGTTTGCTATTGTGTGGTACCCTTTAGGAATTATTTTATACGAACAACAATGTGTAGATATATGAATACCAAAGGCAATGAAGGTGCAATATTGTTTTAACTTTTATTAAAAAGGATTAACAAAGGACACACGCTTCACTCCGCTGAGACCGACCAGGGAGACTCAATTCATTAACACACACAGGAAGGTCTAGCTAAGGCAAGGTACAAAAACAGAGGAAAGTTATACAAAGGTATGAAAACTATCTATAAAACATGTTGTGCATGTAACACCTTAAAGCGAGATAATAAAATCAACGATCTCGGTGCGTCTGGAGGACAGATGTATGTTACCAGATAAGCGGCAAACAGTAGTTTGTTTCCTCTTTATTTTTGTTTTCAAATAATAATATCAAACGGTATTTTTCAATTATTCTGAATAGTCCAGAATTTCTGCTATATTTCAAATATAGGTACTCCAGGTACTCACTCAACAGATCTCGGCCACCAAAAAGCAAATGAATCACCAGAAAACACGAATTAAATATCGAGCGGGAGCACAAACACCCGTACCTAACACATGCAACACATGAATTCATGAATTTGCTGGAATACATCGCCCCTCTGACGGCCGGATATTTGAAACCGAGTATTCCATTATCATTCTCTACCCATAAGTAACGAATTTCCAAAATTTCAAGGTGGCAGGATTCCTAGTAAAAATATTGCTGGTACACCCCCGCCTCCAATGCCCCTCTGACGGTCGAATATTTGAAACCGAGTATTACATTATCATTCTCTACCCATAAGTAACGAATTTCCAACATTTCAAGGTGGCAGGATTCCTAGTAAAAATATTGCTGGAACACCTCCGCCTTCACCGCCTCTCTGACGGCCGGATATTTGAAACCGAGTATAACATTATCATTCTCTACCCATAAGTAACGAATTCCCAAAATTTCAAGATGGCAGGATTCTTAGTAAAAATATTGCTGGAACGCCCCCGCCTACATCGCCCCTCTGACGGTCGGATATTTGAAACCGAGTATTACATTATCATTCTCTACCTATAAGTAACGAATTTTCAAAATTTCAAGGTGGCAGGATTCCTAGTAAAAATATTGCTGGAACATCCCCGCCTCCACCTCCCCTCTGACGGCCGGATATTTGAAACCGAGTATTACATTATCATTCTCTACCCATAGGTAACGAAATTCCAAAATTTTAAGGTGGCAGCATTCCTAGTAAAAATATTGCTGGAACACCCCCGCCTCCACCGCCTCTCTGACGGCCGGATATTTGAAACCGAGTATTACATTATCATTCTCTACCCATAAGTAACGAAATCCCAAAATTTCAAGGTGGCAGAATTCCTAGTAAAAATATTGCTGGAACACCCCCGCCTCCACTGCCCCTCTTACGGCCGGATATTTGAAACCGAGTATTACATTATCATTCTCTACCCATAAGTAACGAAATCCCAAAATTTCAAGGTGGCAGAATTCCTAGTAAAAATATTGCTGGAACACCCCCGCCTCCACCGCCCCTTTTACGGCCGGATATTTGAAACCGAGTATTACATTATCATTCTCTACCCATAAGTAACGAAATCCCAAAATTTCAAGGTGGCAGAATTCCTAGTAAAAATATTGCTGGAACACCCCCGCCTCCACCGCCCCTCTGACGGCCGGATATTTGAAACCGAGTATTACATTACTATTCTCTACCCATAAGTAACGAAATTACAAAATTTCAAGGTGGCAGGATTCCTAGTAAAAATATTCCTTGAACACCTTTGCCCCCGCCGGCCGCCTCTCTGACGTCCGGATATTTGAAAGCGAGTATTACATTTTCATTCTCTATCCATAAGTAACCAATTCTCAAAATTTCAAGGTGGCAGGATTCCCGATAAAAATATTTTTGGAATACATTCGCCCCTGCCGTCCCAACGCCACCCACAACGCCTTCTCACGGCTGGAGAGCTGTTCCCGAGTTCCACAATTACCTATATTATGCATAAAATAGTATATTATATTATAAGGATTAAAAGTGCATCTTTTTTTTACGAGCAATATTTGCAGTTGCGAGGCGTAGCCGAGCGAATGCAAAATTGCGAGTTAAAATAGGCACTTTTAGTCCGAATAATATATACTATTTTTTCTCCAACCAAGTCAAAATTACAATAAAATTGGTTTTAGTGAAAAATCGTTCATAATTTGGTTATGAATTTGAACACAGAATCATGACAGTGATTGTCAAGTAGACTTCAAATGCATTTACTTTTAATCCAAGGATTAAAAGCATAGACTAACTAAACGGAGAATAGATGAGACACTAGTAGAACAACCTTCAATGCCATCTGTTATTGGAGGACATTACTAATTCGTGAAAAAAGCTCAATTGAAAAAGGAATCTGTATCGTAAAGCTGCCGCAAAAAGAATTCTGTAGTGCACATTTTGAATAGGTAGGAACTCCCATATAGGCAAAAAGTTTTTTTAAATTCAATTTCCAAAAGGAAATCAGAAATGGATTCGTGCAAGTTATCGATGAGTAAGGAAATTTATTTTCATGAAAATAATACCTGCAACGAACTTTCATCTGATTTTCTTTTGGAATCGAGAAATGAGGATCAATAATCAAATTCTGGATAGAATAAAAATTTATCCACTGAAATAGGTATCACCAATTGAAAATACAGATTTATTTCATAAATATCTAATCAATAAATTGCATTGAAAACATTCTCAAAAACTAACAATAATGAATTCAATAATACAAAATATGAGTATTTACCTACTAAACTTATTCAATACATGAAAAACTTTTTTGAAAACTATCTTAATTCTTATAGGTAACAGAATATATTGTATAATTACCTTCTTGCATCTCGATTTTCACATCCAATAACACAGCACGTCTTCACTCTTGCAGGCATATCGAAATTTATTATATTTCAAAAAGAACGTGTCAAATCACTCCTTGTGTCAGTTGACAATTCAAAGGTTTTTTGATAATAATGATTTTACATATAACTATCAAATTGAAAATAATTTTTTCGTGTATTAGTCTCCTCCTCCGACAGATGTCGCGGAATATACGAGTGGCTCATCTATTTTATTAGTTTGTCTATGATTAAAAGTAGCGTTTTTAATCCTAGGATTAAAAGTGTTACTAAGTAACGAGTGAATTTTTGTACGGTAAGGAAAATTATGACTTTTGCACCTGAAAATAGTACAAAAATGTCAACATTTTTTGATGGTTGGAGAAAAAATAATTATTTGAATCGTGGAGTTCACAGAAGGAAGAAACAGAATATTGCTGATATTTATTGCTAAAGGTACTCGGGTTTTACGTTTCTGCAAAATCTTTACCTTTGCAGAGTTCTTCGAAATGGTGCAGGTTGTAGTTTCATTTTTTGTATATTTAATGGCAATTTTAGTGCTGAATGAGGTCCGTCAAGTTGGCCCGGAAGTTCCGGCACTTCTTGAAGAAAAAATTTCCACGGTAAATGCTAGCGAAATGCTGAAAGATGCTGAAGAAAAAATCGAAATATCTTCATCCGTAGTGGAAAAATCGACGATTGAATTTTCCGGGCCAACTTATGTGCAGCCCGGACACCTCAGCATTTTTCATCGAAATGCGCACAAAGTTTAATGCTAGCTAGATGCTGAGAGATGCTGAAGAAAAAAATCGAAATATCTTCAACCGTAGTGGAAAAATCGACGATTGAAAATTCCGGGCTAACTTATGTGCAGCCCGGACACATCAGCACTTTTCATCAAAATGCTTACAGTGTTTAATGCTAGCTAGATACTGAGAGATGCTGAAGAAAAAATCGAAATATCTTCAACCGTAGTGGAAAAAACGACGATTGAAAATTCCGGGCTAACTTATGTGCAGCCCGGACACATCAGCATTTTTCATCAAAATGCTTACAAAGTTTAATGCTAGCTAGATGCTGAAGAAAAAATCGAAATATCTTCAACCGTAGTGGAAAAATCGACGATTGAAGATTCTGGGCCAACTTATGTGCAGCCCGGGCCCCGGACACATCAGCATTTTTCATCAAAATGCTTACAAAGTTTAATGCTAGCTAGAAGAAGAAATTCTGAAAAAAATCGAAATATCTTCAACCGTAGTGGAAAAATCGACGTTTGAATTTTCCGGGCCAACTTTTGAGCAGCACAGAGAGTACTGCACTTTTCATCGAAATGCTGACCAAAGTTGATGCAAGCTATATGCTGGCAAAGATGTAGAAAATGTCGAAATATCTTTAATGGTAGAGGAAAAATCTTTGGTTGAATTTTCCGGGAAAAATAATTTTCAGCCTGGCGTCAAGGACATTTTTCTTTGAAATGCTAGCTAAATACTGCTAAATACTTCACCAGTAGTGAAAAAATCGATGATCAACTGCATGTATAAATGAGTTGGCTCGAGACTGAAAACAATTCCTTAGGTGTGTTAGGTAAGACCCAGATCCAAATAAATAAAATCAATAAATAAATGAGAAATATACTTTTATCCACTCCTATAAACTAATTTCTATGTGTAATAGTAGCTAGAACACAACCATAGACATGTCTATGAACCGAAAAGCGAGTGTTATAATAACACCCGCCCATAACTCCCGCTAATAAAAATACCTAGGAAAATGAAATTGTTCACAAAAAAAAATGAATAAAAAGTAGGATCGATCCGGAAATCTATTTCAGCCATCAAGATAACGTTCTAGCGATTCATTCCAGATTTATTTTTGGAAAACGTAAATTTTAGAAGTTGCGAAAGTACTTGATTTGATTAGTTAGAGACTCTGATTTGATTCCCGACTACAGAGTACAGAGGTTTGACGGTTGGACGAAATGTTGTCAATGCTTTTGACAACTGTTCAAAATTTTTTAAATGCAGATTAATTCGAATTTTACTGAAGAAGTCGTGGATAAAGTATAGTATTCAATTCGCGGTAATTCTCAAAACACACTTGATGAATTACACCACTCGCCTGACGGCTCGTGGTGCAAAATTCATCTGCGTGTGTTTTGACCTGCATTACCGCTCATCGAATAATATACTATTATCTATTTTTCAACTGAAATTACGCCCGCTCTATAGTTACAAAGTAATTTCAGTCAGAAAATTCTTATTTTCGAAATATCTGAAAATAAATGAAAAGGTTTTCTAGTTAATTTGTACCCAACTGAGTGAAGAATAATCTAGGTATCATTCTTTTCGATCCGCCTCATAGATCGGGAGTAATTTCCGAGCAATTGTTATTTTCGAAATATATCAAATACTCAAATAAAAAGTTCTTTTGCATAAATCGTACACATTTAAGGGATGAATAATGTGATCATTCATTTTGATTCACCTTGTAGATTATTTCCAGTTAAAAAAATTTGATTTTTCATGTCCCACTAATTACTATTCCCAGAATATCTTGAACGCGAAAGACCCAAATATTTTTTTACTGCACAAATTGTATAAGGAAGGCAAAATTCGTTGTCTACTGAATGGATCTCGAGATCCCTCGGGAACTATAGCAGCTAGAAGAAAACTGATTAGACATTTTCTGGATCTTTTTTTGACTAATACGAACTAAGCAAAAACTTTGTAACCAGATGATGGAAGGTTAGTTAACATTTGAAAAATTAAAATTCAACTGATTTCTAGAAAATGGGTGGACTGGAAAAATCAATTATATTTTATTTAGTTCCTGTAGAATGTAACAACGGATTTCGAATACGAGTTCAAACAAGTGACTCAGCATTATTGAAAATTACTATTTCTCAATTTTCATTCATAACTCAAAATATACTATAAAAGATAGGATGGATCTGTTTCCATATTTAGATGAGTCAGGTTAAAAGAGCCCGAAAATGTGTTATCGGTATTTTTCTAGCTGCTATGATTCATGAGATTGCTTCAGTAGACAACGAATTTTGGAAAGTTTATTTGTACTCACTGAGTGACGAATAATCTAGGTTTCATTCATTTCGATCCGTCTCATAGATCGGAAATAATTTCAGTTGAAACAAAAAAAAATTGAATTATACATGTCCGAGAAATTCTTGTTTTTGAAATTACCTCAAAAACTAAATATGCAAATGAAAAGTTCTTCTGTACAAATCGTACACAATTGAGTGACTGATAATTTGAGGTAGGTATCGTTCATTTTTATCCGCCCCATAAAACAGGAGTATATTTTTCACGTCCGACAAATTCCTATTTTAGGAATATCAGAAAAACGACAGCCTCAAATGAAAAGTTTCTTCGCCCAAACTATACAAAATTAAGTGACGAATAATCTGATGTATCAAGCATTTAGTCCGCTCCATATAGGGAGAGCCCAAAATGAAGATTTTTTTCTGTTCAAATTGTACACAATTATGTGACAAATAATCTGGGGTATCAATCATTTTAATTCACCTCATAGAGCGAGAGTTTTTTCAGTTGAAATATGAGAAAAATCTAATTTTTTATGTTCGAGAATCGAAATAATATTTGTATCTTCAACCGTAATGGAAAAATCGACGTTTGAATTATATGGGTCAACTTATTTGCAGCCCAGACACATCTGCTTCATCGAAATGCTGACAAAAATTAATGTTGGTTACATCTTGAAAAAAATAGCTTCAACCGAAGTGGAAAAATCGACGTTTGAATTTTCCGGGATATCTTATGTGCAGCCCGGAGACATCAGCTTTTTCCATCGAATTTCTGGTGAACGTTAATGCTACCTAGCTCAAAGCTGGAGAATGCTGCAAAAAAAACATTGGTTTAATTTTCCGCACCAACTTATTTTCAGCACGAAGACAACGGAATTTTCCTTCAAAATGCTGACAAAGATTAATACTAGCTGAATAATGATAGATGCTGAAAAAAATGAAAATATAGTCGACCGTAAGAAAAAATTTGATAGATGATTAGATAGATATAGGTGCGAAAGTCATCGTTTGAATTTTTCATGCTGGCCGGCATTTACATCTTTCCACATCGATAGTAGAATGTCAATCATCTGTTGAATTACATACTTGATTTCCATTGATCACCATAATATGCTAGAATGAATACTGACTGAGTTGATATCATCGTTTTGCCTAGTCATTACATAATATTGAATGAAGTAAGTTTTTTTTGTACTAGTTTTTTCTGTTTTTTCCCAGAATAGGATTGCATTGGTTCTTGATTTCAATGAAAAATTTGAAAATTAATGAGAAATTTTCCTCCAGAAGAACATAACTGAGCATCAAATGTGGGTTTCTGAAAAATTCACGCTATTGAACTCATATTTGTCCCCAAACGGTTGAATACTGAACACGATGCCATCTGGAATGCGTATACTGGACAAAGCATACTTTCTGAGAGGTGTGATAGAAATAAACGAAGGAAACAAAGATTCTGTGGGTCATTTTGTGGCTTTCGCAAAGAGATTGCGTGGTAAATGGGAAAAATACGATGATCTTTAGAAAAAAGCTGAACGTCTCATAAATGAAGATAATTATGTTTCAACAACCCTCTTGATTTATTCTGTGTGAAAATTATAATTTGCTTCTGCTCTTATTACTTTACTTATTTCATAGTTTTTGTTTTTATTTATTTCATTTCCCTTGAATAAGTTTTTTTCAAAAAAGATATTCTACTTAATCATTCTGAATTTTTTTTTCGAAAAATGTAAAGTTTTGTCAAGTAGTCCTCATGAGTTTGAATACATTATCATTCATCCAAATATTCGTTATACATAAATGCCAATTTCTCTGGAACGTAGTAGTTGATTATATTTTACTCGATAGCTATCTTAGTTAATATTGGTGGTGCAAAAACGGTTGAATGGGCAAATTTGTAATATTTTTAATGGGCATTCAGAGATTAGTACTAGGAAACTCATAAAAGCATAGTAAACATAAAAATTTCATGTGAATTGTAATTTTTAAAATGGTACACCCAGTATTTTATTCTCCTAATCGGTAGATCTCCTTTTTCTGGTTTCAAATATATCTATATACTGTTTTGAGGTAATTATTGAAAATTTTTTTCAAGGTCTCCTAACAGTCTCGATTTAACCCCATTGGACACCTTTTTATAGGCATATTTGAAATCTAAAGTGTTTTGGCCAGTCCACGAAATATTGAAGACATTAAATCAATCCAAAAATTCTAAGGAAAACCCTGAAAAAAAATATCGACTGTCAGTGGCGTAACTAAGCCATGGAGCGCCCCCCGCCAGCTGACTAGGTGCGCCGATTGCCGATGATTGACAACCTGCAAAGCGGAGGGCGCTTCGCGCCCTCCAGCGCCCCCCATCTGCTGCGCCCCCCGCACGACGGGGCTGCGGGGGTGTTATTTACGCCACTGTCGACTGTGTGCGGAAGTAGAGGGGTATCATTTTGAACACTGGATTTAACTTTCATTAATAAATTAATAAAATGAGTGTTAGTTTTTTTTGTTATTCACGGTTCTTTTGATACGAAGAATGCGTATCGTTGTCATGTGGCGTTCCATATTTGAAATCTAAAGTGTATATGGCCAGTCCACGAAATATTGACGACATTAAATCAATCCAGAAATTCTCAGGAAAACTCTGAATAACAATAACAACTGTGTGCAGAAGTAGAGGGGATCATTTGAACACTAAATTCAACTTCTCATTTCTAAATAAATAAAATGAGTGTCAGTTTTTTTCTTAGACAAAGGTGTAAGGTTTTTTTATTTTCCGTGGTTCCTTTGATACGAAGAATTCGTATCGTTGTGATGTGGCGTTTTATAACTGCTTTACAGACGCTAATATCTAGGTATATTCTTAGAAAACTTCAAAAAATAACCTCAATGAAGTTTTAATGTTTCAAACGGAAGAAAAAGCTCTACCGGATATTAAAATTAAATACAGGGTGTGTCATTTGAAAAATAACAGTTGTCGAAAATTTTTTGAGTTAATGTTGCTTTTATGCGTTTCCTAGTACTGAATTCTGAGTGGCCACAGAAAATACTACTCAAAGAATGTTTCTCAGTCTCAAGCCAACTCATAAAAGCAGCATACAGGGTGAGTCTTTGACTTGTACATATATTTTAACCGTATATTCCTGGGGTCGAAAGAAACACTTTTTTCCTCTACCATTTTTTCCGATTCGGCCTAAATAAGAAGATATAGCCCTTTTTTGTTTTCAGAATGAGCTATGCCGCCACTGGTAAACTAACCACTGAATTTTTGCAAGTACGAGATATAGCATTCAAACCTTTGAAATAAGCTATTGTATCAAAGAAACGAGTAGATATACCATTCGAAATTTTCAAATAAGCTGCTGTATTAAAGAAAGAAATATGAACTCACTTTTTCAATACCAGTTGTATATTTTCTAATGCAATGATTGATTCATCCAAAATTTTGCTAGTGATGAAAAGCAGAATAATATCTTCTTGATGTATACTTCATTTTTGATTATATCGGATTAACTTTTAAACCACCTATTCTAGCTATAGCATTCATTTCCAATATCTCTTGAAATCTTCCGTGCAAGAGTTTCCGAAATCAAAACAACAACTCAACCATAACACGCATGACATTTCACGTTCATAAACACCAGTTGGGGCAATTGAATTTCAAGGGGTGTCCGCATATTTATGTTCTGTGGTCCGCATGGTGAAAGTCACAGACGTAACACTAGATTCTTTGACATCGGTGTTCTGTGGTTAGTTTGTTTTTCAAAATCATACGACTTCATGAATAATAACTTATTATGGTCATTTTAGTAGTAATAAATATGATGAATAAATGAGAAATGAACGTATTCTAACGTAATGTAAATTTGGATCAACGTATGTCAAAGCTCAACGAAACAAAATTGCAATAGGTACTTTGAAAGTGGTGTGGAAATTTGCTTGAATAGATAAGGATTTACACTGAAGAAGTATAGAGGTGAGCTTATTCATTGTAACCCCATTTTTAAAGAAAATCCGCTAGTTCTCTTACCATTCATCATTCCAGATAACAAGTTCTCGAATTATTCTTGAAATTTGTCAAAGTGACCTCATAGGGAAAATTGAATTCTGTGAATATTTTCGACAGAGTTGCCTTCAGCCAAAGTATCCAATTTTTAGAATTTCTAAGATTTTTTTTCTTTCAACATCGAAGTACTCGGAATTTTGTAGTCGAAAAAGATTAATCATATTCATGAAAAACTATGTTTCAAAAATCATTTCATTTGAAGGAATCGTTTGCGAGATATTACAGAAAATGTATGCTCTTTATGGATTTTCAACAGCCTGTATCTTTTTAACCAGGCCGAATCGGAAAAAAATGGTTAAGGAAAAAAGTGTTTCTTTTGACCTCAGGAATCTACGGTTAAAATATATGTACAAGTCAAAGACTCACCCTGTATACAGGGTGTTTCATCATAAACTGGACAAACATATATTTTCGTGTAGAGGACATCGGGAGAACCATTTTTGCCTTATCCTTATACAATATATCCCGTTTTCGAAGCATAAGCGAGATACAGGGTGTCAAACGGCATTTTTGAGCAAGATTCTTCTGAGTGTGGTCAGTTATGTATAACACTTAAAGTAACGGTTTTTGGTCAAATCTCAGTATTTTTGGGTCCTCTATTCAGAAAAGTTGACGAACTCCGAAAAAAAAATTACAAACTGGCGGAAGACCTGCAATGTTCCAAATTTTTTTTGCGGTTGTCAAATTGACTTTTATTTTCTGAATGAACACAATTTTCTAAGAATTTCTGTGAAAATTTTTTTTTAAAAATCGAACACAAATTTTTTTTTACATGTCTACAGCGATGAAAAAATTTCATTCGAAATTTATACAAAAAAAATCAGTGAAACTTAGTTGGGGCTCGAACCGATGTAAGTATTAAATAGGGAAATGGCACTGTTCTAAGGATAATAATATTCGTTGCCAGGCAACGGTAGTTCGTAGTTCATAGAGTTTGCCTACTGGCTAAATTATATTCACTGAAATTCAAATACCAGTCCAACTCTATGAACTACGAACTACCGTTGCCTGGCAACGAATATTAATATGCTTAGAACAGTGCCCTATTTAATATCTACGTCGGATCGAGTCCCAACTAAGTTTCACTGATTTTTTTGTATAAATTCATCTAGAATGTTTGGCCATGCCAATAATTTAATTATTTTGACTCTAGAACTCAAAACAAATTTTTTTTTTCATTATTTCAGAGGTCTGAACGAAACATTTGAATGACTCTAGTAACGAAACTGTTAGATATTTTACAATTCTGTTTTCATATCCGTGATTGATAATTCAAGAAGTATAATTGTACAATAGTTCATCCATTTCGAATGAAATTTTTTCATCGCTGTAGACATGTAAAAAAAAATTGTGTTCGATTTTTGAAAAAAATTTTTCACAGATATTCTTAGAAAATTGTGTTCAGTCAGAAATAAAAGTAAATTTGACAACCGCAAAAAAAATTTGGAAATTGCAGGTCTTCCGCCATTTTGTAATTTTTTTTCGAGTTCGTACTTTCTGAATAGAGGACCCAAAAATACTGAGATTGACCAAAAACGTTACTTTAGTGTTAACATAATGACCACACTCAGAAAAATTTGCTCAAAAATGACGTTTGACACCCTGTACTCGCTTATGCTTCGAAAACGGGATATACAGGGTGAGTCTTTGACCTTGCAGAATATTTTAACACAAGATTCCTGAAGCCAAAAGAAACATTTTTTTCCATACCATTTTTCGATACGGTTGGTTCGTAAGATAAGACTGTTGAAAATCCATAAAAAAATTTAATTTTCGATCATATCTCGCGAACGATCTCATCGAATGAGATGATTTTGGAATATAGTTTTTATTGATACGATGAATGTTCCTGCATTACAAAATTCATCACAAATCCTCCTGTTTCTTTAATATGACTATAACATTAATAAAAATACCAGAATTCAAAGAATCCACTTTTTAAAATAATTGAATGCTATTAACGAATTTTTGACCATTTTGGAAAGTAAGTATTCTTATTTTTTTTCGTATGATGCGTCGTTTTCGAGTAATCTGAAATTCAAAAATAAAAAATATCTGTGAAATTCGAGTATGGGTACTTTGCCTGAATGCAACTCTGTTCAAAAAATTCACAGAATTCAATTTTCCCTATGTGGCACTTTGACAAATTTCAAGAATAATTCGAGAATTTGTTATCTGGAATGATGAATGGTAAGAGAATAGCGGATTTTCTTAAAAATGGGGTTATAATGAATAAGCTCACCTCTATACTTCTTCAGTGTAAATCCTTTTATTCAAGCAAATTTCCACACCACTTCGAAGTACCTATGCATTTTGTTTCGTTGAGCTTTGACATACGTTGATCCAAATTTTACGTTAGAAACGTCATTCTCATTTATTCTATCTATTCACTAAAAGACCTTAATAGTTAATATTCATGAAGTCGTATGTTTTGAAAAACAAACTAACCACAGAACACCGATGTCAAAGAATCTAGTGTCACTTCTGTGACTTTCACCAGCACACAGAACATAAATATGCGGACACCCTGAAATTCAATCGCAACTGGTGTTTATGAACGTGAAATGTCATGCGTGTTATGGTTGAGTTGAGTTGTTTTTGATTCGGAAGATTTCAGAAGGAAATGAATGCTAAGCTAGAATAGGTGGTTTAAAAAGTTAATCGATAAATCAAAAATGAAGTATACATCAAGAAGAGATTATTCTGTTTCATCACTAGCAAAATTTGGATGAATCAATATTGCATTAGAAATATACAACTGGTATTGAAAAAGTGAGTTCATTTCTTTCTTTAATACAGCAGCTTATTTGAAAATTTCGAATGGTATATCTATTATCTACTCGTCTTGATACTAGCTTATTTCAAAGGTTTGAATGCTATATCTCGTACTGCAAAAAATCAGTGGTGTTTACCAGTGCGGCATAGCTCATTCTGAAACTAAAAAGGGCTATATTTCTTATTAGGCGAATCGGAAAAAATGGTATGGGAAAAAAATGTTTCTTTGGCTCAGGAATCTTGTGTTAAATATTCTGCAAGGTCAAAGACCACTATTGTATAAGGATAAGGCAAAAATGGTTCTCCCGATGTCCTCTACACGAAATATATGTTTGTCCAGTTTATGATGAAACACCCTGTATGTTGTTCATCAAATTTTTCATCACAGTTGAAGATATATCCACTTTTTCTTCAGCATTCAGTAACTTCAGCTAGCATTTCGATGAAAAATGCCCTTATTGTCTCCGGGCCCGGAAGATCCAACCAACGATTTTTCCGCTACCGTGGAAGATATTTCGACATTTTCTGCATCATTCTGCGGAATTTACTTCCGTCAGAATTTCGATGAAAAGTGCAATTCTTTTTGATCTGCACAAAAGTTGGCCCGGAAAATTCAAACGTCGATTTTTCCACTACGGTTGAAGATATTTGGATTTTTTTTCAGAGTCTCTCAGCATCTAGCTAGCATTAAACTTTGTAAGCATTTCGATGAAAAATGCTGATGTCTCCGGGCTGCACATAAGTTGACCAAGAATTTTCAATCGTCGATTTTGCCACTACGGTTGGAGGTGTTTCGATTTTTTCTTCAGCATCTCTCAGCATCTAGCTAGCATTTAACTTTGTAAGCATTTTGTTGAAAAGTGCTGATGTGTCCGGGCTGCACATAAGTTAGCCCGGAATTTTCAATCGTCGATTTTTCCACTACGGTTGAAGATATTTCGATTTTTTCTTAAGCATCTCTCAGCATCTAGTTAGCATTAAACTCTGTAAGCATTTTGATGAAAAGTGCTGAGGTGTCCGGGCTGCACATAAGTTGGCCCGGAAAATTCAATCCTCGATTTTTCCACTACGGTTGAAGATATTTTGATTTTTTCTTCAGCATCTAGCTAGCATTTACCGTGGAATTTTTTTCTTCAAGAAGTGCCGGAACTTCCGGGCCAACTTGACGGGCCTTGCTGAATGGGCTGTTCGGCCACCTTCAAGCAAAGTTGCTGCAATTACCGACGAAGCAAGTGCAAGTGCAATTTTATTTTGTGAGTGAATTGTTGCTTATATCGGAAAAGTTTCTCCTGTACCACCAGGTGCATCTTAGAAGTAAATGCTCCAGTTTCATCATTTGTAACTTTCATAAGAGTATCAAATACATACTTGATATTATTCTCACTGACAATTCTCTTCCACGGTAACACAATTTATTTTCATTCCAGCCTACCTATTTACAATTGAAAACGTTTGTATGTAAAAGATTCAAGAAAAGCCCTAAGCAGGAGCTTTTGAGCTCTCGTTCTTTGGTGGAGCAATAAGACTATTACCTCATGATTTTATATGGGATTTGAGATTGATACCAAATATATAAACGCAGAATCTTAGCACAATTGCAATTATATTCTGGAAATTATTCAAAAAATGAAATATGTAAAAAAATGGTAAATATAGAATTTCGGCGACCAGCAGATATCGACCAGATTTTGGTGTCCTTATATTCATTTAGTCTTCCTGAACAACATTAGTGAAACCAACTTCGAAATTCTAGAGGTACAACATATTCACAAATTCTAAGGAAAGCACACCGTTCTTCATGGTAAGTTTGGCACAACTGCTCCGTCCTTCGGCGAGTGACATAGTAAATGATGGCGGGATTTACGGGAAGGCATCGTATCATATTCGGCGGGCTTTCTTTAGAATTTGTGGTTATGTGGTGCCTCTAGAATTTCTAGGTTTATTGAATATACCTGAAATGAAACTAATCGAATAGTTATTTGAATGTTCGAAGGTGATGTATGGACTAAATTGGAGCAGTGAATTTATGTTTTTATAGTGAAAAAAGTGATATGAGGATGGAACATTCTTGGAACTTTAGGGTTCCATATTCTCTAAACTAAGGCCTGTTGGTTTCACTAATGTTGTTCAGGAAGACTCAATGAAAACAATGAGACCAAAATCTGGTCACCGAAATTCAAATATTTACCAAATTAATTTGTATGGTTCTGATGATGGGATCCTCTTGAAATTTTGCAAGAACATTCAGTATATCAGTTTTGATTCACAAAATAAATTTCACTTGAATCGGTTATTTTGTTATGGAAATATAGGGATTCTTCTTTTTAATATACCAATTGAATTTTCTATGATTCAGTTGACATTATGGCCACAAAATTTTGCATGGAGATTTAGTATAACAGTCTTCATTCGCAGAAAAATTCACCTGAATAAGATATCCTGTTATGGAAATATAAAGATTCTTCTTTTCAATATTCCAATTGAATTTTCTATGGTTCTGTTCACACTATGGCCACAAAATTCTGCATGAAGCTTATTATGACCACCTTGCATATAGTCGCAACATTTCATTTCGATGGGTTTTGTTTTGTCTGAGATATTGAGGAACAAAAATTTTTAATGGCCATATATCATGGAACACCTGTACTTTTTGGCTGGTTAACGAACTTAACCGAGCCATTTGGGAACCGGACTCACTCTGAAAATTTCAAGCCTCTAGGACAATCCCTTCGAAAGTTGTTGTGCTAATGGGCGGCCGGACGGCTCCACAGACAGAATTGAATTAGATCGCGAATTCATCATCAAGAAGGCAAACCCTTTCGTTTGAAATCAGTTTCAAAAATGGTATAGCACTCGTTTAAGTAGAACGAGCGCTCAAAAAAGGGCTGTTTTAAGGGTTTTTCCGCAAATATTCGAATTTTTTCTTGTCGTAAAATCATCCTTGAATGAATAATTAAATTTCAAGTAATAGTCGGAGAACTGAAAAAAATTTCAAATATATTAAATTGTGGAATTTTCCTTAAAAAAACTTAAGATGAGATTTCAGAATAGAAATAGTTTGAATAATAATATTCATTCATCTATTTTAGATACAACTAACGGGTGTTTTTTTAAGAGGTTGCCGATTTTATTTTTGAATAAAACACATATAAAATTATTTAATGACCAAAATTTTTTTTTATTTGGTAGATAATCTTTTGGCACTTAACATTTAAACAGAATTTGTGGCATATGGCCACCACGACTATTTTTCACAAATGTCATTCTGGAGGTCCAATTTTCGACCACTTTTTCAAGCATTTGAAGGCGTATGTCGGCAATGACACGTTGAATATTAGTTTCCAAAGCGTCAATCGATTGAGGTTTATCCACATAAACCAATGACTTCACGTTTCCCCACAAAAAGTAATCGAGTGGCGTCAAATCGCACGAACGCGCACGCCAATTCACCGGACCATTTCTCGAAATAATGTTGTCGTTGAAAGTTTCTTTCAATAAGTCGATTGTTTCACGTGCTGTATGGCAAGTGACACCATCTTGTTGAAACCACATTTCATCAATATCCATATCTTCAAGATTTGGCAACAAAAACTCATTGATCATGGTTATGTATCGGTTTCCATTCACGTTTGTCGTTTTCTTCGACACAGGCCTCAACGACAGCAATATTTTCTTCTGTACGAACTCTTCTCCTTCTTGTCGGTGGCTTGGCATCCAAAAGAGTGAATGTAGACCGAAATTTGGTAATTACGTTCTTTATGGTGGTCTCTGACGGACGATTATGTGCACCATAAAATTCACGAAGTGCTCTATAAACATTTTCAATTGAACACTGATTTTGAAAATAAATTACCATGATTTGAAAACGTTGTTCTGGAGTTAACCTATTCATAATGATTTGCCAAACAATACTGAGTAGAAATGCCACTTTGAGCTGTCAAAACAACTGTCATAAAATAAAACGGCATCTATCGGAAAAACAAACCTCCTAAAAAAACACCCGTTATTAACGATATGTTGTGACCATAAATGCCTCAAAATCGGTTTTAACTGATAAAATTTACAATTTCTAGAAAACTTTTTTTGATAGGAAATAAGCACAGTTGATAAAAAAATATTTGTATGTATAATGCTTACTAATTCCAATTTCCTCGCAGCTCAAAAAGTAAAAGTAAGTTTAATATCAATGTATTTCTTAATATTCAAGAAAATTTGTCCTTTATATTTTGAGAATTTCGACGCCCAGTGATCATTTTCTTTGGCTCATATTATAGCATACATATAGAGAACAGATCTTTCGAAAAGAGATTCTAGGTTCCATAGGAGAAATCCGGTCATTCAGCTGTCTTCGGATCCTAAAAACATCGACTAATCTAAGCTAGTTAAAATTTTCAAATGACATTGGTTGTCGGAAATTAAATTTCTCAAAATAGAAAAAGTATATTATGCAACGAGCCTTTATGATAGTTATTATTCACGAGGTGAAGTTTAAGCCACGATCCGTAGGTGAATGGCTTACAGCCATTATACGCGAGTAGCATACTATACTTCATTTACGACTACTGAATACATTTATTGAAGATTTTAACATCGCGAGACGCGACGAGAACCTTCTATGACAAGCGTGGAAAAAGTCAAGTTGACACATGAGAAATTTTTGGAGAACTGTGCAGTGAATATAATAGAAAGATCTAGGAGGACAGAAGAGAAATGGAGATGACATCGTGACAGAAAACTGGGTCAAGTGGTGGGGATTGAAAACATAAGTACGCTATATTGGCTAGCACCACGTTACTTCCATAGAACAAGTAGTCTTTCTTTTCCTATGGTTACTTCAGTTTGTTTCCGATTACCGGGAAATTGGTGCTATGGGGGCGGGGCTTGTCGAAATCTTACCGTCCTCACTCCGGTCCTGATTAGTTTGTATAGTTTAATAGACAATGTCATCTCCATTTCTTTTCTACCCTCCTAGAGAAAGATAGGAAACGGCCTTTCATTCGTAGTACAAAAAAACGACTACAATTTTTAGTTTACATTAGACCAACAGATACACTTAAGATGAATTTGTATATTAAAATCTGTAATTTCGAAAAGAAATAAAAAGAAAACTGTAATACGAATTGAGCGGAATTTGTTTTCCACTTAGGATTATTTTTATATTTTAAATCCACGATTCTCATTAAAATTTGGTTTTTAATGTGTATATTTTTATTATAAATTTATAGAATATATCACAGAAAAATTAGGGTATTATTGTAAGGTTTATACAAGGAATATAATTATAAATATATATTGATATGGTTCAATTCTTTAGTTTGAATAATGTAAGTAGGCAGGATAAAAAAAATGAGATGAATGTTTCCATGGAAGAGAATTGTCAGTAAAAAAAAAAGAAATTAAAGAAATGTCACGAAATTGCTGGAAATCCACCCTGAGAAGAGTCATTTTAATTCAATACAAATTAGCTTAGGAAATTGTTGGATCGTGTAATTTCGCACCCAATTGATATTAAAAATTAATCAAATATAATTACACGATACCATAACAAATTGGCGCCCAACGTGGGGCTGGAATTTCTAGCAATGGAAAATATAATGGAAATGTTATTCGAAAAATTAGAAACAATGGAAAGGAAAATGGAAGAAAATGAAGAAAGAATGGAAAGGAAAATGGAAGAAAGATTCGAAAGAATGGAAAGGAAAATGGAAGAAATATTCGGAAGAATGGAAAATAAATCAAATTCTGAATTTAAGGATAAATGAGAATGAAATTAAATCAGGAAAATTAATCGAAACAGCAGTGATGGAAATTGAGGATAGTATTGTTGATTCGGATTGCAGTGTAGTGTTAATTGAAAAGCACGTTCGTAGTATGGTACTACATGATGAAGAAAAAATGGAAATAACCAAAGCTTCAGAAATTGTTGAAGATCTAGAAATTATTGATGAAATTTATTCCACACCTAAAAAGAAATTACACAGGCAAATTGAAATTAATTTTACTAAGAAGGCAAGATTTGATTTCACAATAATATTGGATTTCAGAGTTCATTCATCAGACAATTGACAGCATTCAAAGATTTATGATGAAATCTTTGATGGGAATTGCAACCCAATGAGGGGAATTTCATATATGGATATAAGAGTATCCAATAGATTAAGAAAAAAAATTTAAGATATTATTATTGTATGAAGACCCGCCAAAGAAGTATTAGTAGTGCAATATGAAAATATGAAATTTATTTCCATTTTATCAAATTATGTTCAAAATTTAACAAAATGTAAACAAATTTGAGGGGATTTGATATGGTTTACTTCTATAGTTTTAAGAGTTTGAATAATGTAAGTAGGCAGGATAAAAAAAATGAGATGAGTGTTTCTATGGAAGAGAACTGTCAGTGAGAAAAAAATTAAATAAAGAAATGTCACGAAATTGCTTCGAATGAAATCCACCCTGAGAAGAGTCATTATAATTCAATACAAATTATCATAAGAAATTGTTGGATCGTGTAATTTCGCACCCAATTGAAATTAAAAATAAATCAAATATAATTACACGATACCATAACAAATTGGCGCCCAACGCGAGGTTGGAATTTCTAGCAATGGAAAATATATAGGAAATGTTATTTGAAAAATTAGAAACAATGGAAAGGAAAATTGAAGAAAATGAAGAAAGAATGGAAAGGAAAATGGAAAATAATTCAAGAAAGATGTTCCAAAGAATGGAAAATAATTCAAGAGAAATGTTTGAAAAATTTACAGAAAGGATAGAAAGCAAAATAGAAAAGAAATTTAAGGAGACTATGTTAAACATTAATCAAATTTTGAATTCAAGCATAAATGAGAATAAAGAAGAATTAGGAAGAAAAATAGAAATGAATAATGATAAGATTCAAGAAAAGTTAGATGTAACCGAAACAGAAGTAATAGAAATGGAGAATAATATTGTTGATCCAGATTGCAGTGTGGTGTTAGTTGAAAGGCCTGTTCCTAGTATGTTACTATATGATAAAAAAAATGGAAATAACCAAAGCTTCAGAAATTGTTGAAGATCTAGAAATAGTTGATGAAGTTTATGACACACCTAGAAAAGAATCACAAAGAGATCATTCATCTCACAATCGACAGCATTCAAAGATTTATGATGAAATCTTTGATGGGATTTTCAACCCAATGAGGGGAATCTCATTGTATAGATATAAGGATATCCAATAGAATAAGAAAAAAAATATTCCAGAGATTGATATTGTACGAAGACCCGCCAAAGAAATATAATTAGGGTAATATTAAAACATGAAATTTATTTCCATTTTATCAATTTATGTTCAAAATTTAACAAAATGAAAACAAATTTGAGGGGATTTGATATGGTTCAATTCTTTAGTTTGAATAATGTAAGTAGGCAGGATAAAAAAAATGAGATGAACGTTTCCATGGAAGAGAATTGTCAGTAAGAAAAAAATAAATTGAAGAAATGTCACGAAATTGCTTCGCTGGAAATCCACCCTGAGAAGAGTCATTATAATTCAATACAAATTAGCTTAGGAAATTGTTGGATCGTGTAATTTCGCACCCAATTGAAATTAAAATTTAATCAAATATAATTACACGATACCATAACAAATTGGCGCCCAACGTGGGGCTGGAATTTCTAGCAATGGAAAATATAATGGAAATGTTATTCGAAAAATTAGAAACAATGGAAAGGAAAATGGAAGAAAATGAAGAAAGAATGGAAAGGAAAATGGAAGAAAGATTCGAAAGAATGGAAAGGAAAATGGAAGAAATATTCGGAAGAATGGAAAATAAATCAAATTCTGAATTTAAGGATAAATGAGAATGAAATTAAATCAGGAAAATTAATCGAAACAGCAGTGATGGAAATTGAGGATAGTATTGTTGATTCGGATTGCAGTGTAGTGTTAATTGAAAAGCACGTTCGTAGTATGGTACTACATGATGAAGAAAAAATGGAAATAACCAAAGCTTCAGAAATTGTTGAAGATCTAGAAATTATTGATGAAATTTATTCCACACCTAAAAAGAAATTACACAGGCAAATTGAAATTAATTTTACTAAGAAGGCAAGATTTGATTTCACAATAATATTGGATTTCAGAGTTCATTCATCAGACAATTGACAGCATTCAAAGATTTATGATGAAATCTTTGATGGGAATTGCAACCCAATGAGGGGAATTTCATATATGGATATAAGAGTATCCAATAGATTAAGAAAAAAAATTTAAGATATTATTATTGTATGAAGACCCGCCAAAGAAGTATTAGTAGTGCAATATGAAAATATGAAATTTATTTCCATTTTATCAAATTATGTTCAAAATTTAACAAAATGTAAACAAATTTGAGGGGATTTGATATGGTTTACTTCTATAGTTTTAAGAGTTTGAATAATGTAAGTAGGCAGGATAAAAAAAATGAGATGAGTGTTTCTATGGAAGAGAACTGTCAGTGAGAAAAAAATTAAATAAAGAAATGTCACGAAATTGCTTCGAATGAAATCCACCCTGAGAAGAGTCATTATAATTCAATACAAATTATCATAAGAAATTGTTGGATCGTGTAATTTCGCACCCAATTGAAATTAAAAATAAATCAAATATAATTACACGATACCATAACAAATTGGCGCCCAACGCGAGGTTGGAATTTCTAGCAATGGAAAATATATAGGAAATGTTATTTGAAAAATTAGAAACAATGGAAAGGAAAATTGAAGAAAATGAAGAAAGAATGGAAAGGAAAATGGAAAATAATTCAAGAAAGATGTTCCAAAGAATGGAAAATAATTCAAGAGAAATGTTTGAAAAATTTACAGAAAGGATAGAAAGCAAAATAGAAAAGAAATTTAAGGAGACTATGTTAAACATTAATCAAATTTTGAATTCAAGCATAAATGAGAATAAAGAAGAATTAGGAAGAAAAATAGAAATGAATAATGATAAGATTCAAGAAAAGTTAGATGTAACCGAAACAGAAGTAATAGAAATGGAGAATAATATTGTTGATCCAGATTGCAGTGTGGTGTTAGTTGAAAGGCCTGTTCCTAGTATGTTACTATATGATAAAAAAAATGGAAATAACCAAAGCTTCAGAAATTGTTGAAGATCTAGAAATAGTTGATGAAGTTTATGACACACCTAGAAAAGAATCACAAAGAGATCATTCATCTCACAATCGACAGCATTCAAAGATTTATGATGAAATCTTTGATGGGATTTTCAACCCAATGAGGGGAATCTCATTGTATAGATATAAGGATATCCAATAGAATAAGAAAAAAAATATTCCAGAGATTGATATTGTACGAAGACCCGCCAAAGAAATATAATTAGGGTAATATTAAAACATGAAATTTATTTCCATTTTATCAATTTATGTTCAAAATTTAACAAAATGAAAACAAATTTGAGGGGATTTGATATGGTTCAATTCTTTAGTTTGAATAATGTAAGTAGGCAGGATAAAAAAAATGAGATGAACGTTTCCATGGAAGAGAATTGTCAGTAAGAAAAAAATAAATTGAAGAAATGTCACGAAATTGCTTCGCTGGAAATCCACCCTGAGAAGAGTCATTATAATTCAATACAAATTAGCTTAGGAAATTGTTGGATCGTGTAATTTCGCACCCAATTGAAATTAAAATTTAATCAAATATAATTACACAATACCATAACAAAATATTTTGTCATGGTATCGTGTAATTATATTTGATTTATTTGTAATTTCAATTGGGTGCGAAATTACACGATCCAACAATTTTTTTATGATAATCTGTATTGAATTATAATGACTCTTCTCAGGGTGGATTTTATACGAAGCAATATCGTGACATTTCTTTTATTTAATTATTTTCTTCCTGACAATTCACTTCCATGGAAACATTCATCTCATGTTTTCTATCCTGCCTACTTACATTATTCAAACTAAAGAATTGAACCATATCTAATCCCCTCAAATTTGTTTACATTCTGTTAAATTTTGAACATAATTTGATAAAATGGAAATAAATTTTATGTTTCAATAATACCCTACTTATATTTCTTTGGCGGGTCTTCATACAATATTAATCTCTGGAATATATTTTTTCTTATTCTATTGGATATCCTTATATCCATATATGAAATTCCCCTCATTAGATTGAAAATCCCATCAAAGATTTCATCATAAATCTTTGAATGCTGTCGATTGTGAGATGAATGATCTGTTTGTGATTCTTTTCTAGGTGTATCATAAACCTCATCAACAATTTCTAGATCTTCAACAATTTCTGAAGCTTTGGTTATTTCCATTTTTTTTATCATATAGTACCATACTAGGAACATGCTTTTCAATTAACACTATACAGCAATCTAAATCAACAATACTATCCTCAATTTCCATCACTTGTGTTTCGATTAATTTTCCTGATTTAATTTCATTCTCATTTATCCTTGAATTCCAAATTTGATTAAAGGTTAACACCGTTAACATAGTCGCCTCAAATTTCTTTTCTATCTTGCTTTCTATTCTTTCTGTAAATTTTTCAAACATCGCTCTTGAATTATTTTCCATTCTTTCTCATCTTGACTTTCTTCCATTTTCCTTACCATTCTATCTGACAATCCTGTAAATTTTTCAATAAATTTCCTTTCCATTCTTTCTAATTCTTCATATAAATTTTCCAATATATTCATTCTTCATATAAATTTTCCAATAAATTTCTTGAGACGACACTTACGACAAAAGCTATATCTGGTCCTTTCGTTTTATTCGAAATGAAAAAACGATTGTGCAAACGAATTGATCGACATTTTTTTATAAATGACATTTCCCATGTATGTGGGATTCGTACTTTCATTTATATATTGTATATTATATTCTATGTTGTTCCTATGACGTTATCGATAACGCAGATATAGTAGGCGAGAAATAAAAGATAAAAATAGACGTCAGTCAGATTTTAGACGACTTTGTTCCTCCGACTTCTGTTGTTAGTTGTTTCGTTAATAAACTTTTTTACAAACGTCGTGGTAATATTACAAACCCTAGAAAACGTAAAAAATCCTACTTTTTGGGGGCTCGTCCGGGATAACGAAACAAATCGTCCGGGATAACGAAACAAATCGTCCGGGATAACGAAACAAATTGTCGACGAACACGAAGATTTGGATGAACAGAAGATCTTGATATTGACTGAGTTTGGATCATTGTCGAAGATCTGAACGAAGAAGAAGACGAAGTAGACGAAGATCTGAACAAAGAAAAAGACGAAGTAGACGAAGATCTGAACGAAGAAGAAGAAGTAGTTGTGCTGCAAGACAGTACCTTTCCCACTAAAAGACGTAGACGAAGTGGGGAAACCCACGGCGAGGACTTTCAGACGGGAAGCTGGGGCTTGGGTTCCGAACGACAGGTGGAATTGGTATTGGTAGAGTTTGCAGTATCAAGGTAGGAGATTTACCTTTCTAGACGTACTGACTGAGGGAGGCTGTTCGGAAGGAATTAATCTTAATTGTGTATTTTTTGAGATTGTCAACTGTGTGATTGAGACTTGTCACTTTGTAAAGGAGTACAGCCACTGAACGAACAATAGTAATAATATTATTATATAGTTTATTATATATATTTATTTTATATAGCGTATTTGAAGCTTTGGGTGCAATTCGGAACTGAATCCGAGTCGGATTCTTCTTAGGATGGCCGAGTGTGGGATTCGTATTTTCATTTATATATAGCATATTATATTCTATGTTGTTCCTATGACGTTATCGATAACGTAGATATAGTAGGCGAGAAATAAAAGATGAAAATAGACGTCAGTCAGATTTTAGACGAGTTTGTTCAAAGGCTGTATTTCCTCCGACTTCTGTTGTTGGTTGTTTCGTTAATAAACTTTTCCGCCGACCTCGAAATAAAAGGTGATTTTAATGTGTACAAAATTGATCATTAATGACCCATTTTAATGCTCAATTTTTTGGCTATTTTAATGTGCAATCCTCATGGCAACAGTTCACAAAGTATTCAGAAGCACTACGAGAAATGTCAAAACTCTACTGGAACATACAGGAATTTCAGAACGAAATATTCACTAGTTCTCCTAAAACGTCTAATAGGCTAACTTAAAAGGAAAACCCTGTAGATACATAGAAATTTCATTATGACAAAAGTATGTCTTGTGCAAAATGAAAATGTATTTCAATCAAGAATTCATACACAATTCATATTGAGATCGTCGGAAAAATCTTGTAATCAACTCGGTTATTAATCGAGCGACTAATGGTCTCGAATTATTTAAAATATCTTGACCATTAGTCGCTTTCTTTAATAACCTAGCTGTTTAAATAATTATTTTTACAAACGTCGTGGTAGTATTACAAACCCTAGACAACGTAAAAAATCCTACATGTATACTGATTTCAAAACTAATAATCAATTATCATACAACCTAAATTTTAACCATTTATAGAGATGGCGCTCATACACTGTAGTCGTGAGGTTTCCTATCTTTGTACTATATAATCTTTGATTCCCTTGTGATGAATGGGTATTATTATGACCGACCACAGAGAGGTACAATGGACTGATTTTTACAATAGTCGTGGATAAAAGTAACTTCTTCATTCAAATATATAATTTAGGATCGAAAATAACTTACCTTTGTTTCTCTGATGGTCCACATTCTCATGTAAACAACAGTATCGCAGACATCTACGAGCAAATTTGGTCCCTTATTATCATTAGTTTGGGGATTCTGATCAGCATTTTCATAACCCTGAAGGGCAATGCACCTAGCTTTTCTCAGATCCAAATGTTTGACAGGTTGTGCATCTATAGCATACGAAAGGTTCCTCCCAGAAAGTATTAGCCATGCTCCCATCCACTTGCCAGTTACACCTGTGCAAGAGATATAAAATTGGTACTCAGAAAAATTGAGGAAAAGCCCTGAGCAGGTGCTTTTGAGTGCCCGTTCATTGGTGAAGAAATAAAGCTATTCCTCAAAATTTTGTAAAGGACTTGAGATTCATGCTTAGTATATGAATGCGAATTCTGGAAATATATGTAAAAAATCAATAATTAAAAGAATAAACTCTATGGTTCAGCTGATGCGATCCTCTCGAAAGTTTGCATGCAGTATATCAATCTTCATTCACAAAAAATAAATTTCACTCGAATCGGATATCTTGTTATGAAAATAATAATATTTCTCTTTTCAATATTTCAATTGGATTTTCTTTGGTTCTGTTAACACTATGGGCACAAAATTTTGCATGAGGCTTATTATGAGCACCTTACATGATGCCGGAAAATTTCATTTCGACTGGTTTCGTTTTGTTTGAGATATTGAAAAAAAAATTTTGAATGGCCATATTTTATGCAACGAATTGGATGGTTAACGAACTTGACTGCGGCATTTGGGAGATGAACTCACCCTGAAAATCTCAAGTCTATGGGACAATCCCTTCGAAAGTTATCGTTGTTACGGCCGACCGGACGGCCTTACGGACAGAATTGAATTTGACCACGGATTCGTCATCAGGGAGTCGAACCCTATCGTTTGAGACGGCTTAAAATTCGAAAATTACAGACATTTGAGCAAAACTATACAGGTGTCCCGAAATTAATGCAACAAAATTTAACCAGTGGCATGCCATTTCGGAATTATAGTCTCCGAAATTTCACCTGAAATGAAATGCTTTCTTCCATATCTCACGCCTCCGCTGTGTGAACTTCACGAAATTTGGTATAGGGTGTTTTCAGTGAAATAAAATCTATTACTGATATTTTTTTCCGGAAGCCATTCGGAGACAAATTTGAATTTTCAAAAACAACATTCCATTGTCAAACTTTTTTGTCCCTTACAATTTTTTCATCAAACGCAAGGATTTCTAGAAAAATCACAAAATGTGATCAGCGAATGAAAGACTGGTAGCGCATAGATTTCGAAGTAATTATCAAACATTTTTTCGGAAAATTGGTAACTGTTCCCGTTCACCGAAGGTTCAATTCGACCTGATTTATAAGAAGTCCCAGTGAAATTCAATTATTCTGATATATTACTTAAGTGAGGACGATGATGATGACCAAACTCAAATTAGTACCTTGTGTTAATAGTTGTGATTTATAATTATATATTTTATATTAATTTAGATTTGATTTAATTTCTATTTATCTCGAATGATACTCGTTGAGTGTCTAACTTGTACTTTCTTTATTCTTGCAGTGGCGCCAATTCTAATAAATATCTGACATCTTCCTCCTTTGAAAAATAAAAATAGTTAATTAAGTCTATCCTGAATATACTTTTCTCTAAATTTACTTTTTATAATTTTTTTACATTTTGAATTTTATTTTTTTTACAATTATGATTTCCTTTACTAAAATACTTAAAACTTGTTGAGAATGTACATTTATATTGTTGGCAACACTAACCACTGTCCGCCTCATGTCACTTTTCTGTGATTTCATTATTCGGTCATGTTCTGTGATTCAGTCTGTCAGTTGTAGAAGTAGAAGTTAGATGAAGCGAGCTATCAAGCGAAGATTGTTAAAATTAAAACGAATAATTGTTAAGTTGGGACAATATACGAAATATCAAAAACATACATTTTACATGGTAGCAGAGCGTGGTTGCGCCGATTAGTTGTGGAAAAGTTGAAGGTTTCAATCCGAGCACGTGGTGATGGCCGCACGGAATCTGGAAATTACCATTCCAATATTTGATGGAAGCGATTATAATAGTTGGAAAATAAGGATGTTCAAATTCCTGCAATTCAAGAAATGCATCGATGTGGTAACGAGAGCGAAACTCAGTTCAGATGACAGTAAATGGGATGAACGGGACATACAAGCAACCAACTACATTTATGGAGCAATCAGCAATAAACAGCTGGAGTACATTAGTGAACTCAATTCTGCTTATGAAATAATAAATAAATTTGACGAACTGTATCTGAAAAAATCAACTGCATTACAACTCGTATGTAGACATAACCTCGAGAGAGTTAAACTGAAGAACTACTCAGATCCAAATTTATTTTTCGATGACTTTGAAAAGTCAATTAATGAGCTGAAACAAGCAGGAGCAATTATTACTGAGCAGGAAAAACTTAACTACATGTTGAAATCTTTGCCACAGCACTATAGTTATATTGGCGATTTAATTGACGTCCTACCAGAAAAGGAAAAAACAGTGGATTACTTGAAAAGCAAAATAAAATTGAAACATTCTGAGGAGAACTCTAATGAAGATTTAAATGAGTAACGTTTTCAAGACGCAGACGAAGGGTACAGTACAGAGCACTTTTAAATGTTTCGGCTGTGGAAAGCCTGGACACATGAAGAGAGATTGTCGTTATATGAATCCAAGCCGTGGTCATGTTTCGAGGTACCGAGGACGTAGATTCGCAGTTAAGAGTTCGCGAGGACAGGAGAATTATTGTGAAGGTGGAAGCCGAGACTATAGAGGTAACGTTTTCCAAACTTCTGTGTCAATTAATACATGTACTTTCAGTGAAGATGATGTACCAAAGAAAGGCCAAATCAATTGGTTACTTGACAGTGGAAGTACTGACCATATAATCAATACCGATGAATATTTTGACTCTTATAAAATATTGGAGAGACCTATCCGAGTGAAGGTTGGTGATGGCAGAATTCTGGAAGCAACGAAGGTTGGTGATATTACAACTTATTTTTTGGTTAATGGGCAAAAATCCGAGGTAACTTTGACAAATGTGTTCTATGTCAAAAGCGTGAAAGCAAACCTGTTGAGTCATTCCAAAATAACAGAGAGAAATTATGTTGTTTCCAAAGGAATATTTTCTAAAATTTATAATCCTAATAATATCCTGATAGCTGTTGCAATTAAAGATGAAAGACTGTACAAGATGATAAGTTATGTTGATACAGAAAATATTCAGATGATGCTTAGTAAAGTTAATATGTCACTTAAAGAAAAACTCCACAGGGCCTTAGGACATATCAATTTCAATTGTTTGGAGAAAATGTGCCAAAGCGAATCTTTGAATGGATTACCCAAGAATTTAAAATCTGAATATCTACTATGTGCAACGTGCATCGAAAATAAAATGAATAACCTACCTTTTAAGAATAATCCAGGAAGAGCTACTGAAATCTTGGAGATTGTGCATTCTGATTTGAACGGACCACATCAAACAGCAGGCAACAATGGAGAGAAATATTTCTTGACCTTCATAGACGACTACAGCAAATTGGTGGAAGTTTATTGCATTAAGACTAGAGATGAGGTATATGGATGCTTCATACAATACATCAATGAAATCCAAAATTTAACTGGCAAAATGGTGAAAGAACTAAGATGTGACAACGGAAAAGAATATATCAATGCTCGAGTTCTTAAATTTGCAAGAGAAAAGGGAATTATGATCAAACCTTGCCCAACGTATGTACATTAATTGAATGGAACAGCCGAGAGATACAACAGATCACTAATGGATATGGGAAGATGTCTTCTGTCAGAGGCTAAAGTGGAAAGGAGGTATTGGCCTGAAGTAATCAAATCGTCTGCATATATTGAAAATCGAACCTTGGCAAATACAATCGAAAGAAAAAAACCATTTGAAATATTCTTCAAGAAGAAGCCTTCAATTGAAAACTTAAAAATTTATGGTAGTAAGGTATTTGTAAGAATTCCGGAAGAGAAAAGGAAGTCTAAATGGGACAAAAAGGCAGAGGTTGGAATTTTACTTGGATATACAGATGTGGGATAAACAACAAAGTGTTGGTAGCCAGACACTGTGATGTAGTAGAAGGCGATGTGTTATTGTGTGGCTTTGACAATATGGAAGATGAAGACAAACAAAGCGATATGACTGAACACCCAGAAGACAACAAGGAAGAAGATATAAACAAGGACTCTGTGGTGCAAGATGGTGAAAAAAAGACATCGAAATTTGGGAGGGAAATGAAACCCCCTTCTCCTTTCGATGAGGAATTTAATTATTATTGCATTAATGTTAATTATACTGATGCTTTAATTCCAGAAAACTTCAAGGAGGCGATGGCATCCGATGATTCCGCTAGATGGATGTCTGCAATGGATCAAGAGATGAACAGTCTTGTGAAAAACAACACATGGACCCTTGTGAGCAAACCCCCTGAAGACAAGAAGATAATTGATGTCAGCTGGATATATAGAAAGAAGAGCAACAACGAATATAAAGCTAGGTTAGTGGTAAAGGGCTTTCAGCAAACTGAATGTTTGGACGATATTTATTCACCTGTTGCTAAAATGCCCACTTTAAAATTACTTTTGTCATTTTGCTGTCAAAACTCTTCACATTCACCAAGTGGACGTAAAGACGGCAGTCTTAAATAGTAAAATTATGTCAGAAGTTTATGTTCAACAACCTGATGGTTACAAAGACAATAGTGATAAAGTTTATAAACTGAACAAAACTCTTTATGGTTTGAAAGAAAGTCCTCGAGCATGGTATGATTGCTTTAATAGTTTTCTAATGACTATTGGTTTTCGTAGAGGTAAATACGATTTTTGTCTTTATATAAGAGAAGAGAATAACTTGTTTGTTTATATTCTATTATTCGTTGATGATTTATTGATTTGCTCTGGTGATATACAAGTAATTATTGATATAAAGCAAAATTTATTAAGAAAATTCAAAATGAAAGATTTGGGTAAAGTCAGAAATTATATTGGTATTGAAATAGATTATGAATTTGTAAATAATAACATTTTGACTTTGAGTCAGAAATCTTACATTGTATCCTTGGCCAAACGTTATAATGTTGAAAACTCTAAATTGTTTAAGACTCCCATGGAAACAAATTTAAAATTGGAAAAATGTGAATTGACAAAAGAAAATTTAAATTACAGAAATTTAATAGGTTCCCTTTTATATATCAGTGTTGGCACCAGACCAGATGTTTCTTTTAGTGTAAGTTACCTCAGTAGATTTCAAAACTGTTATGACGAAACACATTTTAGATAATATGCTTTGAGAGTTCTTATATTTGACTAGAGATATTAAATTGGAATATTATAAAAATAATCACTATGATACATTAGATTGTTTCGTTAATGCCGACTGGGCAGGCGACATTTCCGATAGAAAGTCGACTACTGGCACCAGACCAGATGTTTCTTTTAGTGTAAGTTACCTCAGTAGATTTCAAAACTGTGTTGGGGAGTTTTCGGATTAATAATGAGTAGAAAGAGAGTGGACTGTAATGTGAATTTCAAAATTTTTCCAACATATTACGAAAAGGATAAGTGAACCCAAACCAACAAAAAACTTCTTACCTTGAAATGGTCGAACTTTACGAATGGATCTGTACTGTACTCACGCTCCAGAAGCAGAGTGATTGAGCTCAACAAACTGAACTAGACGTGGAGATCCTTTGGAATGAAGTCCTGTCAATGTAAGTTCGGTTCCCCTTATCCTTGCTGCCTTTTGCACAGCACGCCACTGGTACGACTTACGTACTTTTCACAACGGAGTCTTTATATTTCGAATGAAATATTCAAAGGAAGCAATTTTACTAGTTTTACTAATCGAAAATGATTTCGTACAGAAGCAGAAAATTAATTCATTTGGAAACTGTAATATAATAATATCTTTCGCATGAAACGTAAATATGGATACTGGTTTTTAAAACGAAATATGTTAATATCACACTCGCTGCGGAACGCGAGAGCAAAAACTACCACAGCTGTTGTTAAATTATTTACTTCAACGGATACAAATAAATAAATCGCGGGTATATTATTATAATGAATAAAATTGTGGAAATTTGAATTTGAATGAAAGAAACGTTCACTTTGGCGTGAACATAACCGCCCACCTGAAATTGGCGTAATTTTATGGAAACAGAGAACCAATTTAAAGAGAAAACAATGAAGACAAATAGAGAAAACAATAATTAAATATTAAGTGGCACCAATTTTGTTAAAGACCTGGTATACTGTCCAGTGGAAGTCTTTACGGATGCAACCCGGGTATTACCATCAGGTCCAGGAAAGAGATCACTAATTCTTCCGATAGGCCAAGTGGCAGGACTTGAATTTAAATCCTTTATGAGGACTACGTCGCCAATATTCGGACATGGCTTTTCAGATTGCCACTTCGCTCGTTGCGTAATTGTATGTAAATATTCAGTAGACCATTTTTTCCAGAATTGAGAGGCATTTTCTCGTCATTGTTAACAATTTCTGGACTAGATACTAATGGAGCACCTATTAAAAAATGTCTAGGCGTTAGAAAATCTGCGGACTCTGAGGGATCCGAAGATAATGGGCATATTGGTCGGCTATTCAACACCGCCTCAATACGAGTAAAGATAGTAGCAAGTTCTTCGAACGTGCAAGCAGTAGAGTTTAAAGCTCGGTACAGCAACCTTTTGGCCGATTTAACACCTGCCTCCCAGATTCCGCCAAAATGAGGCGAATAAGGTGGAGTAAATCTCCATTTAATCGATTTATTAACTAAATTTTCGTGAATGCTAGTTTTTTTTTGTCTAAGAACTGAGGTACTTCATTGAAATAGCGCGAAGCACCAACAAAGTTGCGACCATTATCTGACCAGATTTCCTGGGGAAACCCCCCTCTAGAAATGAATCGATCTAGTGTGGAGATGAAAGCCTCAACAGTAAGAGATGAAACCAACTCCAAATGAACGGCTTTGGTAGCCATACATACAAACAAGGCAAGGTAAGCTTTTAACATCGTAGGTTTTCTAGAGTTGTTCGAACGATATGAAAAGGGTCCGGCAAAGTCTACACCTACTTTAGTGAAAGGTCGGGAAGCGTTTACTCTACAAGCAGGTAGCGGAGCCATTATTGGTTGAAACGTTGCACCTCTGAATCTGGTGCAAGAAATGCAACTTCTAATACAAGTCCTTACCAACCCTCTCAGGGATATTATCCAATAATTTTGTCTTATTAGACTCATAGTTGTATTAGGACCGGAATGGAGCGATATCACATGAAAATGTATACAGATCGAACGAGACACAGTTGCCTTCTTTGGAAGTAAAATTGGGTGCTTAGCTTCCTGAGACAAGGAAGAAAACTGTAATCTACCGCCCACCCTAATCAATCCTAGAGAGTCAATGAAAGGATTCAAATTTCTATAAGATTTTACAATTGGTTGCTTGCTACTTATATCTTTTTTTAGAGTATGTGTAATAAACAATATTGAATTGAAAGCATTATGTAATTCATCTTTAGAAATTGGACCAGATAATCTTGATTCGGAATTCAATCTAGAACGACAGTTGAAAATGAATCTATGTATACGAGCAAATACTCTTTTAACTTTAGTTAAATTCGAAAATTTATCTATCAATGTAAATAGCTCATTTATTGGTTGCTGTTCTGTGATTGCAACGTGAATATTGGTCTTCAATTCAGGTAACAATGAACTATTTTCATTGGTGAAAGTGAACTGAGCTGGCCAACTAGAAAGAGAAGAACTCAAAAAACGTGGACCATGCATCCAAAATTTATGAGTTTCTGGATTCAAAAACTGATCGGGTGTGAGACCTCGAGAAGGCAAATCAGCTGGATTTGATTCCGTTGAAATGTGATGCCAGGAAGCTTTAGGAGCATACTCATTTATAGTGACAACACGATTTGCAACGAAAGTTTTAAGAAGATGTGGGGGCGTGGATATCCATGAAAGAACGATTTGGGAATCAGAAAATAATCTCACTTCTGAAATTGAAAGAGGAAATTTATTAATTGAAATATTCTTGACCAACTTAGCGAGCAAAACCGCAGCAGATAATTCCAAGCGAGGAATAGATAATGTTTTTAAAGGTGCTACTTTCGTTTTAGCAGCCCAGAAGTGTGACGAAAAATGATCACCATATGACACTGAAAGGTACAGGGTGGCTGCATAAGCTCTCTCTGACGCATCGCAGAAACCCGCCAAGGTGACGCGACATTGTGATGTCGAAATGATACAGCGAGGGATCGCCATATTCGACAATAACTGAATATCATCGACAATTTTGGACCACTCGTTGATACTTAAACTTGGCAGAATTTCGTCCCAACCAAGCTGTTTTGCCCATAATTGTTGCATGACAATTTTCATGGATATAACCAATGGTGCTAAGAAACCAATGGGGTCGAAAATACGAGCAATATATGATAACACTGATCGTTTGGTTGGTGTCTGATCAAAACTACTCACACTGAAGCAAAATGAATCAGTGCTGGGTATCCACTTCAAACCTAAAATTTTGATTCCTGAGGTATCATCGTCGAAAGTGAATTGAGATTCAACAGAATCGGAAGGTAACCCGAGCAAAACTTCTGAATGGTTACTAGACCATTTCTTCAGAGGGAAACATCCCTTATTTAATAATTCCTGTAGTTCATTTCGTATATGAATTGCTTCAAGAATTTCAAATGCACCGGTGATGATGTCATCGACATAAATGTCATCCAAGACAAGTGGGGATGCTTTCGCGTAGTTACTACCTTCATCGAATACAAGCTGTCTTAAAACTCGAATAGCAAGAAATGCAGAAGGCTTTAAACCATAGGTAACAGTATTCAATTCGTATTCAATAACAGGTTCGCCTGGAGATGAACGCCAAAATATATGTTGATATATGCGATCGGTTTGACATAGTAAAATCTGTCGGTACATCTTTTCTATGTCGGCACAGATAGCTATAGGATACATTCTGAATCGCAATAGAATAATCTTAATATCCGTTTGTAGTTTTGGACCGCTTAGAAGTCGATCGTTAAGCGATTGACCGGAGGAATCTGAATCGGATGCATTAAAAACAACTCTTATTTTTGTTGTTGAACTGGACTCTTTTCGAACCACATGATGAGGAATAACATATTCTTCAGAAATTTGAGCAGGTGACATATGATTTAATTCTATATATTCAAGCATGAACTTTTTATATGAGTTGTAGGAATCACAGTGTCGCAATAATCGTTTTTCTAGTGATAAAAATGATTTAAATGACCTATTTGAATTTGAAAAAAGCTGAGGAGAGGTGTCTTCTATTTTGAATGGCAGGGAAACAATATAGCGGCCGTTTTGATCACGAGAATGTGTGGACAAAAAATGGTTTTCTACATATTCATCGCAGGGATTGAGAACTTGGATATCAGAAACTTCTTCTAATGACCAAAATTTTTGTATCTGATCACTTAGATCAGATTGTGTAAACAAAATCGATTTGTTTGAAGATAATGTGTCTTCAATTGGACCAATGATAGTCCAACCGAAAAATGTATTTACGGCCGTAGGATAGCCGGGAGAAGTCATACGACCGTCACGATCGAATACCAATGAATAAGTGTCAGCTCCCAAAAGCATATCTATTGGTTGCGAGATGTGAAAAGTTTCATCAACCAAGTTTAAAATTTTGAAATGACTCAGTATTTCCTCAGTCAAGGGGATAGATGGTAAACTAGAGGTTATATGAGGCAAGGCGACACACCGCACTTGGAATGAACCCATGCCTGATTTAGGATACAACCTACAGTCAACCATTCCTAACGGTTTGGCAATTGTTTCACCGATGCCAGAAATTGAAATGTTTATTGGTTCAATTTTCAAACCCAACCTTTTAACTAGGCGGAAATTAATAGCCGAAATTTGAGATCCCGGATCAAGTACAGCTCGAACTGGTATCATTATTCCATCAATTGATTCTATTTGAGCTTGAATGGTACCTAAAAGTACTTGACTATGTGTCAGTTGCAGGAACGTCCATTAAAATTTAAAGCTCCATTAAACTCTTAATCCTCCATTATTACAAGGAACTAATGGAGGATTAAGGGTTTAATGGACCTTTAAATTTTAATGGACGTTCCTGCAACTGAGCATAACTGACTCAGATTTTCCAATCACGTGATATGAGTTAAAAGTTTCACTAGAACAACTTGGTCGAGTGAATTTATCAGAAGCGTTATTGTCCTGGTTGCGAGAAGAACTACCGCACTCATTGACATGAACCAATTTATTGCAAACCACTTCATCGTCGCATTTCTCATCATCTGGATGAAGACTTGTGTGATGGCGATTAGATTTGCAAACTTTGCATGAATTTTTGGAACCACAGTCTTTAATATTATGAAGACCCAAACAATTAAAACACCGTTTCAATCGTTCCTTGACATTGCGGTATAGGAAGGGCAAACGAACAGAGGATGACTTTCATCACATTTTGGACAGCGAAAATTTTTAAATTTTCCGGGAACATTGGATTTTTGATTATGGAAAGGAGGTGTAGAGTTGGTGATCAACACGTTTTGATTTTTACTTTTATTAGAGTTTATTTGCCGAAATGAAGCAACTTTGGAGGCAGGTTTGGAAGCATTTTGTTCACAATATTCTTGAGCCTTCAATTGTTGAGTAACGAAATCTATCAGAGTCTTATATTCTGGAATTTCTGATGAGCTCAGATGACCCTCAAATGCTTTTCTGGTATAAGGATCCAAATTACGCAAAGTTAACGAAAACAAGAGAAAATCTGCTAAGTTTTTTATATTCAAAGCCCTAATTGCATTAACAGCAGTTTTATGACAGTTCAAAAATTCTTTAAGATTGGAAACTGAATTGTTTGTCGAACATTTGTAATGAAAAATATTTTTCAAATACATGGTTGCTAACATTCGTGGATTTTGGAAACGATCTTTCAAAGCGTTATAGGCTAGAGTATAATTTTCATTTGACAGTTGAAGACCAGATATGACAGATAGAGCATCATTTCGCAAATATGATTTCAAAAGTTGAAACTTTTGAATGGGTGCTAGTTCATTGTTTTCATGGACTAATGAATTATAAAGCTGAAAGAACTCAGGCCATTCAGAACTTTCACCAGAAAAAGTATATATATATTATAAAAAAAAACCCAATTACCATATAATGGTGTAGGGTGTTACATTTCAAATAATTAATTATCATTATATAATTTTAAAGTATTTCATTTCCATGTACAAATTTGGTCCATAGTTTCTTGTCCAGTGCCATATTCCTTGCTCTATTCCATGTTTGTCCTCTTCTATTGATTATTTCGGTTATTGTTCCGTTCCATGTCAGCTCTGGTCTTCCTCTCTTTTTCCTCTTTTGAATTTTGGCCTCCCATATCTGTTTGACTGGTCTCTCCATATTTGCTCTATTCAGATGTCCCCACCAGCTAAGTTGTCTTCTCTCAATGAAATCATGTATTGGTTCTATGTCTAGGTCTTCTCGTATTCTTTCGTTTCTTATCTTATTCATTCTAGTTACGCCCTTTACTCTTCTTAGGTATTTCATTTCCACTGCTTGTATTTTACTCTTCTGTTTGTTATTCAAGGCCCATGATTCGCATGAAAATGTCAGGGTAGGTCTGTATATTGCTCTATACACGTTCATCTTTGTCCTCTGGGAGATTTCCTTCTTACCTATGAAGCTCTTATTCATCGTATGGTACAATTTGACTGTGTTCTCTATTCTTTTAATGATTTCCACATCTTGTTTTCCCTCTTCATCTAATTCAACTCCCAAGTATCTGATATTTTTTACCTGTTCTATCGTTGTTCTGTCTAGCTCTATGTTAAGTTCTTCTGAGTTTCCTATCACCATAACTTTTGTCTTGACCTTATTTATTTCCATTCCATACCTTTTGATAACTTCATTCCAGATCTTCATATTTATTTGTAAATCGTCTCTTCGTCCAGTAATAACAATAATGTCATCTACAAAAGCACATTCTGATATTTCCACCCGCTGCATATTTTTGTGTCCTACGTGAAATTTCTTTGTTCTTCTTGTGCATTCCTTTAAAATCTCGTCCATGAAGATAATGAATAGTACCGGACTCAAACTTCCTCCTTGCCTTAGTCCTGTTTTTGTGTGGAATGTTTTTGATGTTCTATTGTGGCTTACAATCCGGTTTTTATTCAATCTATATATATTCTTTATAATGCAGATCAATTTTCTATCTATTCCTCGTTTCTTCAGTATTGTCCACAGTTTTTCTCTGTCCACCTTGTCAAAAGCTTTCACCAGATCAATAAAGCCCAGGTACAGTTTTCTGTTCTCTTGTTTTGCTTTCTCGCATAGTATCTTCATAGTGAATATATGGTCTTGAATACTCCTTCCTCTCCTGAATCCACTCTGTGTTTCTTCCATTGTTACCTCTATTTTCTGTCTTATCTTTTTGTCCAATATTTTCTCGTATAGTTTCATAGCTGTACTCAATAAAGTTATACCCCTGTAGTTATTACAATCATGTTTGTCTCCTTTTTTAAATATTGGAACTATTAAGGCTGTTTGCCAATCCTCTGGTATCATTTCTTCTTTCCATGCTCTTTCAAATATCTCCAGCAGTGTGTTCAATCCAATTTGTCCCAAGTTCTTAATCATCTCTGATGTTATTTTGTCACTTCCTGGAGCTTTTCCATTCTTCAATGATGTTATCGCTTGTTTCAGCTCATCCAGAGTAATTCCACCATATTCATTCTCTTCGATATTTTCTTGCTGTTCGTACCTATCTTCTACCTCGCTCTGTCCTCCATCCAGTAGTTCTCGAAAATGCTCTCTCCATCTATCCATTATTTCATCGTCACCTCTCAATAGAGTTCCTTCTTTATTCTTTATATTTACACTTTCATTTGGTTTGTCTATTTCTTTGCGCTTTCAGGACTCCATAAAACAGTTTTTGATTAGTCTTAAAATCGTTTTCCATTTTTTCACCGAATTCTTCCCATTTTTCCTTTTTACGTGACAATATAAGTTCTTTGACTTTCTTTCTCTGGTTTTTATATTGTTGGTAATTGTCTGTAGTTCTTTCATTCAAATATTTTCTCCATTTTTCCTTCTTCATCTTCACTTCATCTTTCAGTTCTTTCGTCCACCATGCTGTTTGTTTTTTCTTATTTGTTTTCCTGTAACTTCCACAAACTTTTCTTGCTGATTCTATAAGTATATTTTTGAATTTAGTCCACATGTTGTTAAGTGTAGAGCCTTCTTGTTGATATCTTTCTTGCTCGAATCTCCTTTCAGTTTCTATTTGGTATCGTTCAGCAATTTCTCTGTTAACCAATTTGTAAGTTCTCAGGCATTCATGCTCCATCTTTTTCCCCTGGTTATTTCGGTTGTTCGTTGTACTAATTCCATCCATTTTGACTTTAGCTATCACTACGTAGTGGTCACTGCCTATTTCTGGTCCTCTTCTTACTCTTGAATCTAAAACAGTTGATCTAATTTCTTTTTGAACCAATATATAATCTATTATCGATTTCTCTCCCCGGGTACTAACCTCCCTTGTGTATCTATGGATATTTTTATGTTCAAAAAGTGTGTTGGTTATTAACATAGAATTAAGTATACAAAAGTTGAGTAGTCGCTCACCGTTATTATTCCTTGTTTCTTCTCCAAAGGGCCCCATTACTTCTTCATACATTTTGTCTCTTCTACCTACTCTGCCATTGAAGTCTCCCAAGATAACAATTTTTCCTTTCGCTTCTTCCGTAATCTCTGTTAAGTTCTCCCAAAATGTCTCTTTAGTTTCTGAGCTGTCATCTTCATTAGGCCCATACACCACTATTATTGTTGTTATCTCGTTGTTTCCACCTTTAATTTCCACTGACAATATCCGCTCGGACCAATTTTTCCAACCATTTATACTCCCAGATATTCCATTCTTTATTAAACATCTTACTCCTGCTTTTGCTCTAGTATTTCGATCCACTCCGCTATATATTAACAAATGGCCGTTTCTTGTTTTCATTGATCCTTCTCCCTTTTTCTTTGTTTCCGTTATTGCCAAAACTTCCAGTTCCATTTGCTCAAATTCAGTCTCAAGTTCATCTTTCTTTCCATTTAAACCTCTCACATTCCATTGCTATCCTCCATACATACTTTACATTCGTTCTACCGTCTCGTTGTCCTTTATTCTGCTCAGTCGTCATTTTTAATTCCGTTCCTACCTTCATCCTCTTCAATAGTCATTGATTTCTCAATTTTTCCTATATCATAATTCCATTTATAGTGCACATTGTCTATGATTAGCTTTTGAAAACCCTCTTCAACATTCCTACCTCTTCCTCTCTCTTCCTTGGCAGCCGATCTTAGCTTTTCCTGTATCTCCCTTTGTACCTTCGTCATATCATCGTTTATATAAACTACTTCATCTGTATAGTTCTTTAGTTTATTCTTATTTCGCATCAACTTCATTTTTTCCGAAGTATCCTCCAATTCGATAAGGTAAGTTTTCACTCCTATTTTCCTGGCAGTTTTCAAAAGAGGCTCTATCTCCATATTTTTCTTGAAAAACTGACTCATTTTATCCTGTATCGAGTCTTGTTGGGTTTCATTCATAGTTAGACCACTGACCACTACATTATTTCTTCTTTTATCTCTATCTATAATCTCTAGTTTAGAATTAATCATCTTAATTTCGCTTTTGAGATTTTCGTTTTCTTTCTTTATTTGTTCATTTTCTTCTCTCAACTTCTTCATTTCTGTCTGGTAACTCCGCTGTTCAGATCTTATCTCCCTCATTTCCCGCATCATATTCTCCATCATTTCCATCATTCTATCTATTTTATCATCCTGAGTATTTGGTTTTTGTTTTTGTGGTGTTCGAAAAATTCTTCTGCTTTTTGTAAATATTTCCTCTTCTTTGTCTTCTTCCCTTCTTCTTTTACCTTCATCACTAGTATATTCCTCGTCGTTTCTCATTTTAATATTTCGATTTCGCGATTTCGAATTAAACCTGAGCCCGTCTCTGTCAACTCCGAAATTCAGCTCGCTTATCTGCGGCGATAACGTTGTTTATCACTCACACCAGCTGCTTTTTCTACCGCTGTTATAATTCTATGTCGGGTTATAATATCAAAATAATTATTGTTTTGCAAGTTTATATTTCACTCAAACTAAAATTTTCGACTATTCTCGTTTAGTGCACAAATAACAAATATGGTATTCACTGTTGAGAATAATTTCTCGCTCGTAATTTTCGAGTATATCGAGTTTGATTACGGAGCTCCGAATTAGCGTGCGCACAATAATCAAATTCAAGCGATATCTCACCAGAAAAAGTACGAACATTAATTTTTGGAATCAATAAAGGTGCATTAAATTGTGAAATTGAACTTTGTTGATTAGTAGATGATTGTGTCTCTTGCCGTTTCAAGAGCAAAAATAAACCTTTTATTCGAGTAACCACTTCTGTAAACGACAATTCGGAATTCGCCGTTTCTATGCGTTCATCAGTTGGCAATTCCCCATTTAAGTCCATTATTTCCTCTTGTACATCTTGAAATTTAGATTCATAATGAGTAATCTTTTCATAGTAAATCTCAAATTCATACAATCTAGAAGCATCATAATCTTTCACTCTGTTCCAAATTCCAGATATAATAGAGAAAATGTTAGCCCTTTTGTCAACTAATTTGTTCAGTTTACTGCCTGTATCTGTTTTAGGCGACATATCGAACGATAGTTGAAAAAAGTCTGACAAGAGAGAAAAAAAAACTTATTTTAGAAAGTGAGATATGAAATAACAACAGCTGTGATAACAATTGATGATTACTATGCTTTGAATAATGAAAATATTTTGAAATGGCCGCTAGCTAAAATTGAAAATTTCGATTTTAATGAGAAAGAAAAAAAACAATTTGGAAAATACTACTGAAATGAGCTGAATTAACTGGTTCGAAGGATCAAAATATGTTGGGGAGTTTTCGGATTAATAATGAGTAGAAAGAGAGTGGACTGTAATGTGAATTTCAAAATTTTCCCAACATATTGCGAAAAGGATAAGTGAACCCAAACCAACAAAAAACTTCTTACCTTGAAATGGTCGAACTTTACGAATGGATCTGTACTGTACTCGCGCTCCAGAAGCAGAGTGATTGAGCTCAACAACCTGAACTAGACGTGGAGATCCTTTGGAATCCTGGTCCTGTCAATGTAAGTTCGGTTCCCCTTATCCTTGCTGCCTTTTGCACAGCACGCCACTGGTACGACTTACGTACTTTTCACAACGGAGTCTTTATATTTCGAATGAAATATTCAAAGGAAGCAATTTTACTAGTTTTACTAATCGAAAATGATTTCGTACGGAAGCAGAAAATTAATTCATTTGGAAACTGTAATATAATAATATCTTTCGCATGAAACGTAAATATGGATACTGGTTTTTAAAACGAAATGTGTTAATATCACACTCGCTGCGGAACGCGAGGGCAAAAACTACCACAGCTGTTGTTAAATTATTTACTTCAACGGATACAAATAAATAAATCGCGGGTATAGTATTATAATGAATAAAATTGTGGAAATTTGAATTTAAATGAAAGAAACGTTCACTTTGGCGTGAACAACTGTTATGGCGAAACACATTTTAGATAATATGCTTTGAGAGTTCTTATATTTGACTAGAAATATTAAATTGGAATATTATAAAAACTAGCTGACCCGTGCCCACTCCGTTGGGCATAAAGTTAATAATCCTTTTTTAGTACAGAGTGTTATGTTTTGATTTCTAACTGCCAAAAAGGAGGTTTATATGCAGGTATATTTTGTATTTGCATGCTAATACAAAATTGGAAAGTAACTCTGTCCTAAAAAAACATTTGAGGGACTTGCGATAAACGAATTCCAGGAGGACCAAGTCGCGGGTAAAGTTAGTTTGGTAATGGTAATTTTAATTGTTCAAAACTTCTCTGTAAACAATATTGGATATAATGTTATCATTTGGTAGCAAAATATATTGTCTGTCAGGAGTTCTAACCCGAGATAAGCCAACATGTAACTGCCAATGGGAAAAACACGGCTTTCTCTGGTCAAGGCCCACCAGAGAGAAAATGTGTCACCTTGGGACTTGTTAATAGTGAGGGCAAAAGAAATCTTCACTGGAGGAAACTGTATATAGCCTTTTGAACGGTATGGGTAGTGGGAATCAAGGGTATCCGCGGAATATAGGCTAGTTGTCCCACTGCTGGCCCTGATAATGGTCGCCACGATTATACTGTCCCGTAACTGTTTTGTAAGCAGCATTTTCTCATTACACATGCTGGAGGGGCTCAAGTTTCTTAATAGCATGATAGGAATGCCAACTTTCGTGAGGAAGTAAGTTCAAAAAATTTAAAAATTTTTGGGGATAGACTTATAGTGATTGACCTGACCGGGCATTTTCTCTGAAATGAGTTTATTTGTTTCATTCACTGTATTGTTTCTGGGTGACAATATTGCCCTAGAACAAAGCAAATGATAATCTCCAATAAATTTTCAAGACCCGGATATATTGCATCAGTAAGATGTTCCAACCTCTGCAATATGTATCCTAATGTCCCGTCAAGTTTTTACGTCATTGCTGTTGGTGTTAGAAGAGACAATTTTTTCTTCGCTAAGATTGAGTAGTTTACGCGGAAAGTCGTCATCGTCGTTGTCGCTCAAATGGGCTCTCATGTTTGTTCGTAAATTGAGAGATGCAACCGAACTCCGTACTAAGTGAGATGATTTTAAGCATGCTCTGATGATATCGGCGCGTGTTCCTTTTGTTACTACAGGCAGTGTTTGCCGAAAATCGCCCGCAAAAACAAAAGTAACACCACCCATTACAGCATCAGAGTTTCTGAGGTATTTGATAGTAGGTACATCTGTCCCATATAATTAAAGATGTTTTTCGTAAAAGTTTGAGTGGCCCATTTTTACGTATGGAACAAACTGACTGTTGCTCTAGTTAGACTGTCAGAGGTAGCTTAAAGGTGGAGTGTGCTGTTTTCCCATCATTCAACAGAGTAGCGGCAATCCCCGAAGAGGCAACAGCTAGTCCATTTCTTCCGGATTGTCTTACTTTTGCGAATACCAAATTTGCAAGAAACGATTTGCCAGTGCCTCCCGAGGCGTCAAGAAAGAAGTTAAACGTCTGTTATTAAGCACACAGTGAATTTTGTGCATCAAAAGCTTGTTTCTGGCCTTCAACTAATTTCGGTACATTTTCATTAATAAAAACTGACAACTCATTGGTATCCTACGAACGTATCAGTAGTATGTCCGTTTCATTCTTATGTGGCCGAATATCGAAAGTGTGCTAATTCTGTTTCGAAGAATTCAATTCCGATGACGTCCGCTGCGCCTGCGTAAGGAGACGCGACGCGACTGTGACTGAGCTGCGATCACGCGATCAGATGTAAAAGGCCACGCCCCCTTCTCCCGAAGCAAGCACGATCGCAAACCGAATTAAACCGAAGCCCTGGCGCGTCTTCCGCTGATTTGGCTGGCTTTCATACGATTTTTACCCGATTCACTTTGCAAAACCGACTACCACGTGAAAGCCTTCTTATTTTTTGGTGTTTTATATAGCCTATGGCACTCTTGAATAATGTGGCTTTCTATTGGTGAAAGAATTTTTAAAATCGGTTCAGTAAATCCTGAGATTAGCCCTTTCCATTTACAAATATACAAACACACAAACTTTACCTCTTTATAATATTAGTATAGATAATCACTCTGATACATTAGATTGTTTTGTTAATGCCGACTGGGCAGGCGACATTTCTGATAGAAAGTCGACTACTGGTTTTGTTATTAGATCATTTGGAAATGCTATATTTTGGAAATCTAAGAAGCAGAATACTGTAACTAAATCTTCAACATTTGCCGAGTACATAGCCTTATCAGAAGCAGTAACAGAGATAATTTTTCTCATTTCTTCAATAAATGATGTTTTTGTTAAAATTGATAAACCTGTTAATATTTATGAGGATAACTCTGGAGCTGTAGCTATTGCTAAATTTGGAAATTTCACTAAAAGTTCAAAGCATATAGAAATTCATTACCATTTCATTAATGAAAATGTTGAAGATAGGAAAATTGATGTTATAAAAATTGAATCTGAAAATAATGTTGCTGATATAATCACTAAATCTTTAGGAAGTATAAAATTTTTCAAGTTCAGACAGATGCTTAGTTTAAAATAATAAGAAGTTATATAGTTAAGGAACCGACACCTACTAGGAATGCAACGGCGAGGAGGCATCTTCCTGGAATCACCGCGGATGTGCAAAAGTGCAATTCCACATAAACATTTACTTTTTAGATCTTTAGGAACAATTCAGTTAGTTACGAATTAGACTTCTGACAAGTCACTTTGATTTGTAATTCACCTTTCCAAACTTAATCTGTATAGGATTAAAAATTCTTCAACATAAGTGTTGCAATTGTTAATCTGAATTAGAAATAAATTCTTTTTAAAAATCAGACTTTAAGTGCGGAAAACATAATTGGCGCTGCGAACAGGATATCGCAAGGGGATTTTAGTTGAAATTAACTGAAATTAGTGTCCGTTTCGGAAACGTTACCGTCGCCGAGGAACGCCCGTTGAGTTTCAACTCTTAGTACGATATCAATCACCATCATCATCGACTTTCGACCAGAAGGAAGGAAGGAATTCCATTCAACCCACTTCAACAGAGAAGAAGGACCTGCTCACTTTAGGATGCAAATCTTGGTGCTGTAAGTCCATCAATCCATCCTTTTTAACCTTTTTTATAAGTTTCAATGACAGATAATTCTCAAAAAGAATTGGAAATAGTTGCTGAAGATAGAGAAACTCTATTTATAGCAGAAAATTTTTTAAATCAATCAATTAAGCAAAGTAGATTTCGCCCATACCCCAAACGGAATATAGCCGAAATGAACAATAGCCAAACTTCTTCCAACTCAAATTCAGTTGAGCAGATGTCTAGGCAAGACATTCAATTACTTTTAAATTCTCTTCCGGAATACTCCCCAGGTGACAACCTGTCAATTTTTGAGCGCTCGTTCTACTTAGACGAGTGCTATATCGTTTTGCCCAAATGTCTGTAATTTTCGAATTTTGAGCCGAAAATGGTCTCAAACGATAGGGTTCGACTCCCTGATGGAAAATATGAGGTCAAATCAAATTCTGTAGGGCCGGCCGTCCGGCCGTCCGTGAGCACAATAACTCTCGAACGGATTGTCCTAGAGACTTGAAATTTTCAGGGTGTGTTCAGCTCCCAAATAGCTCGGTTAAGTTCGTTAACCAGAAAAATCGTACAGGGTGTTCCATAAAAAGTGGTCATTCAAAATTTTTGTTCCTCAATATTTCACACAAAACGAGGGCAAACGGAATGAAATTTTGCAGCAACTTGCCAGATGCTCATAGTGAGCCTCTCGCAAAATTTTGTGGCCATAGTATTAACAGAACCATAGAAAATTCAATTGGAATATTGAAAAGAAGAATTTTTTTATTTCCATAACCAACTTTTCGATTCAAATGAAATTCATTTTGTAAGTTGAGACTGATATACTGAATGTTCATGCAAAATTTCAAGTGGATAGCATCATCAGAACCATAGAAATTCCAATTGGAATATTAGAGGAAAGACTCTTTATATTTCCATAACAAGATATCCGAATCAAATGAAATTTATTTTTGGAATTGAGATTTATATATTGAATGTTTGTGCAAAATTTGAAGATCATCGCATCATCCGAACTATAGAAAATTCAATTTGAATATTGAAAAAAAAATTATATTTTCATAACAAGATATCTGAATTGAGTGAAATTTATTCCTGGTATAAAGATTGATATACTGAATGTTCATGCCAAATTTCAAGAGGATCGCATCATCAGAACCATAAAATTTAATTATTTTAATTTTCGAGTGTGACCATAGAATTGAATTTTTTTAATTGTTTATATATAAAGTATCAATTTCAAGTCATATACAGAATTTTGAGATGATAGTCCTATTGCTCCACCAGAGAACGAGCGCTCAGAAGCTCCTGCTCAGGGCTTGCTTCCATTTTTATTAATGAAATAGATAATTTAGTTTCATATCTCGAAGGAAAATTAACACCAGATTTAACGTATGCTGTTAATTTTTCTATAAGGTCAAAAATTAAAGGTGAAGCAAGAGATTTGGTTGCTTTCCAAAACGCTCTTAATTGGAGTGAAATTAGGAGAGCGCTCCTACAAAGATATGGAGACCAAAGAAACGAAGATTTATTGGTCTCATGTCTAACACAATGCGTTCAGAAAAAGAACGAAAACAACTTAGATTTTTACGGTAGAATAACTAGAAACTTGAATGACGTTTTGCAACATGTGACTTTAACATGTCAGGATCAAAATTATTTAAGATACAAAAAACTTGATTTAGAAAAATTAGCCCTAAAAACATTTCAAATTGGACTTATAGAACCCTATAGATCTTATATTAGTAATTTTGAAATAAATTCACTAGAGCAATGCATTAATAAATGTCGATATTCGATAATAGGAAACAAGAATGGGAATATTGTGAATTTCTCCGGAAATCACAAGAAATACCGAAAAAACCATTTATAATCGTACTCCACATACTTATTCTAATCATAATTATCGTGAATTCCCAAGACCTCAAATAGGGAATCAAAATTTTAATCAAAATTTCTCGAGCAATTCTCAAAAATTTTCCAACCCGGTACCCAATATTCAAAATTTTGTAAGTAATCAAAATTCTAATGATTCTGGAAATCCAACTGGTTTTCCTTATTGTATAAATACCCCAATTCTGAATAGCGAAAGATTTCCCACAAGTCGTGAAGTCTTTGGACCTAAACCAGGCTCCAGTATGACTAAATCACAACAGAAACCAACACCAATGTCCATTTCAACCAGAAATACATTCAGGCAACCTGCCACCCATATGTCCAATGCGACTAGAACAATTCCACGACACCAACAATCGCGAAATTTTATTTCAGAAGAACTATTTAATGTTAAATCGGAAATTGAAAGTCCTGAAGAATTTGAATCTCAATTTTACGAGTATAATGAAAACGTTAATTCTCAAGAAGAGTTCGAAAATAATTTCGAAGAAGAGGAAAATTTTCAGACGGAAGCTTCGAAACTCGAAGAAACTTAGACTTGAATTGTGTGAAAATAAAATCTAAATTGCCTTACATTTACCTTCCAGAAGTAGATTTAAAAATTCTTATTGATTCAGGCGCAACAAATTCTGTAATTAATACTAAACCAGCTTTCGAAGAATTTTTCAACTTTTTGTATAAAAAACCTTTCACTGTTTCCGGACTAGGAAATTCTATTGAATCAGACAATAATTTGAAAATACCCATTTTATACGAGCTTGGAATTAACCAAAATATCCACTTGCATGTAATAGATTGGCACTCAAAATTTGACGCACTAATAGGAACTGCAGACTTGCAGAAATTGGGTGCGAAGATCGATTATCAAACCCATACATTGGAAATAAATAATTTAAAAATTCCTTTTAATCTCGAATATTCCTCCACCAAATTAAAACCAAAAAAGGTTATAGCAAAAAATTTCGTAAAAATACCGGTAACTATCGAAAACGGGGATGTGATCTTACCAAAAATTAATTTCGAAAAATTTTCAACCCCTGCATGCATTGCTAGAGCGAAAAACGGATTTTGTTCCTTACCGATAGCGGAACCGATAGAGAACGATGTCGAAATAAATTTTTCTGAAAGAATTCCTGTGAAATCTTTACATGAAAGTGAAATATCTAATCCACCAGTCGAAAATAAGAACTTCAAATTCAAGAATTTAATCAGAACATCTCACATGAATTCAGCAGCGATGGAATGTCTGCTGGGTCTCCCTCCTTTGCACCTTGTTGTGAAGGAGGTGGCTATGAAGACAGCTCTAGGAATCTGGGAACGGGGACAATGGCGCGATGGAGGACTCTTCACTGGGCACGCGAGGGCCCTCAAAATGGTTAAGGATGCTCAAGCTCCCCTTCTCCAAAGAGGTGACCGCGTGGGCACTAAGTTCTACTTCGACGAACCCTACAGGGTAATTGTTCCCGACAGAGACCTATGGTCTTCATCAAACAGGCTTCTTAGTCCAGAGGGTCCCACCTGGTTCACTGATGGCTCTGTCACAGCAACAGGGTCTGGGGCCGGAATCGTGGGTCCTCACTTCAATCAGGCTGTCCCTCTGGGGAAGGACTGTTCCATTGTGCAGGCTGAGCTATTTGCGGTTCTTGCAGGCGCACTAGAAAATATTCGCAGGGGATACTCTGGCCAGCACATTTATATACAGGGTTGGGATAAAGTTCGGCACCAAATTAATATCTTTAAAACGAAACGGGCGATATTTTTGAAATTTGGCAGCTGAGTGTAATGGACCACAATGCATCTGATGAGCATATTTTCACTAATAAGATACTTCCGGTTTAACCGGAAATGACCAAAAATTTTTTTATTTAAATGGGACACCCTTTATATTTCTGCAGATTCTGAAAGTGCACCTCGTTTCGGATCTGTCCATATCGGGTTCCATGTAAAAATTCTCTTTAAATGTCTTTTTGTACGTTTGAGAAAAAATCCATTCAAATAAATAAATCGTTGTTATTTGTATCAATAGTGAGAAATAAAACGAAATACTTTGTAGTAGATAACTCTTTCTGCTTTTCATGACGTATTTTTTATGAAAATCTATAAAAGGAAGAAATTACTTTACTAGTAGAAAAAATTTATTAAAAATAATTTTAAAAAAATCATTTTAATTGTTCGAAGTACTTGCCGTTCACCTCCTGACAATATGCCAGTCTATTAACAAATTCTTGAGTATTTTTTCTCAAGACTTCCCTATGTATTAATGCACATTCATGAAGAATCCGTTGTCTCAATTCTTCTTTTTACAGATAATTTTTACATGGAACCTGGTATGGACAGATCCGAAACAAAGTGCTCTTTCAGAATCTGCAGAAATATACAGGGTGTCCCATTTAAATAAAAAAAAATTTGGTCATTTCCGGTTAAACCGGAAGTATCTCATTAATGAAAATATGCTCATCAAATGCATTGTGGTCCATTACACTCAGCTGCCTAATTTCAAAATTATCGTCCGTTCCGTTTTAAAGATATTAATTTGGTGCCGAACTTTATCCCAACCCTGTATGTTGCGACAGCCAGGGAACTCTGAAATCTCTATCCGATGTTAGAGTTCATTCTCTTTTGGTAGAAGAATGCAGGAAAGCTCTGCGTGGGCTGGGCTCTGATAACTTTTTGAAAGTAATCTGGTGTCCGGCTCATGCGGATCTACCTGGTAACGTCAAGGTAGATGAACTGGCTAGGCGGGGAGCCGGATTAGCATTTGTTGGTCCGGAGCCTTCGCTGCCAATCTGTCGCACATCTGTCAGAAGTTTCTTCAGGAACTGGCTCTACAGGGAATTTTCCTCGGAATGGAGCGCAGGGGTGGGCCTGAGGTGGTCGAGGATTCTCATTGAGAGACCGTCCTCGCGATCTGAGGTCAATAGGCTTCTGTTGCTGGAGAGGAAACAACTCGGTCTGGTGACTGGTGCATTGACTGGTCACCTGTTTAACAAGCATTTGAAGAGAATGGGATTGACGTGCTGCTCCTTATGCCGGTGGTGCAGGAGTACTGATGAAACGGTTGAGCATAGTCTGTTCAACTGTGGAAACCTTACTGAATTAAGGTCAACACACCTAGGTAATCCAACACCTTCTATTCCTATGGTGAGAGGGACCACTCCTGGCAGGCTCGCGACATTTCTGTCTTCGTGTCTGAGGAGCTGAGTCTCTGTAGAACGATGCGGGTGAACAATGGGCCACTAGGCCTCAGTTCGGCCGGTAAGGCACCGCACAGAGAAGAAGAAGAAGAACTGGCAAAGAACAGCTAGAGGTAGAGAGAGTTTAAAAGAAGAAGAGAGGCCTATATCCAGTAGTGCATTTTGAGAGGATGATTGAGAAGAAGAAATGTAAAAATTCAAAAAAGTTTCATAGACAAAATAAATGTTTTACATCTGCTCTTAGTTGATCGCAAAATGTTAAACGAATTTCCACCCAAGCGAAGCTGGGGCGGGTTTCTAATGAAAAATATAAAATAAATACTTTCGTGATTTTTAGAATGTAACGTCATTAATGCGGCCCTCATGAGACAAGCGAACATCAAGCCGCGGCAGCTGCGTACCGCGTAGTGCTGAGAGCTCAGATTAAAAAGTAAACCTAGAGTTTCCTTCACGCATTTGTTATGTAGCCAAGTAGAATCTGTTTATAAGCGCAAACGAACTTCCGGCGTTGCGAAATCGTGCCGTATATTTATTCGGTATTGGGATCATTGGTTTACCACTCCCCTACTCTCATACTAACGGCTTGCGATAATTCTGTCAGTTTGGCAACATTGTATGTTAGTGTTTAGTTTCTAGATGCGATGTGTTTACATTTTCATTTCGGTATACTAATCGAGTCGAAGTTCATTCTGATCATTCGTAAGCAGAGCCAGCACCAAGTTGATTCGAATCACTGTGTTATTGTTGGAAGTATAAATTATTATAGGCGGCACTATTATTCGATACGATGGAAATGAAAAATGTCAATGATTGATGTATTATGAGAAGTGTCTCAATAAATTTGTTCCGTAGTTGTTTGCAGTATTTTCTTGTTTAATTCAAGTGTTTCACTTATTTCACACTCATTCCACTGAAATATTCAACAGTTATGCTACGACACTGCCCCACGACCCCAGCTCGATGAAACATTCGCTTGGCACATACGATATGAATAAACTCGATAAAAATTGATTCGAATGGATTTAAATGAGATTCGAATCGATTCGGTCTTTTGGCTATTCGAACCAATCGAATTGAATGATTCGAATTCCCCATCTCTAACTCACACTACACCACCCACCGCCCATTAAAAGTAATGTAACGTATATCTTCTGAGAATTTTTTACCTTCTCTTACGTAAGCCCATCCCATCCTTGTGTAATCCGATGTAATCTTCGTTCCAAATCTAGTGGAGAGACTTTCTGCGATATTTTGCATCCACAACCTTCGATCACAAAGATTTCTTGAGCCGTACACATGGCTTCCTCTTGTTTTTCCTGCAGCATTTATCTTGAAACAATGAAATTCGTGATTGTCTGACCTGAAATGAAAAATGTGAAAATTAATCTCAACAATTATTATCTAAACAAATGTTTACAATCCGCTAAAATAATACATATACAGGTTTGGAAAATTCACTCGGAAACAGGAATATGTGCAAATCTCCAAGTTACTCTGATTCCAATGGAAAAGTGAGAGAGAGAATCGAAACATTAGTGCGATCACGATACACTCACAACGGTATGCCAGATTCGGGGTCTAAACTCGTTCGGCGCGCTCATCTACGTCATTGAGGAGCAGAGTAGAAGTAGTAGTTTGAATATTGCTATATTTCCGTATATTAGATTGCGCTCATTGTATATGAATACGTAAAGGACAAATTATTTGGCGAAATGAAAGTGGAGTTATATTATTATTGTTATAATACCTGCATGCCTAATTGCGCAGTTTTTGGCTCTAAAGCCTAGTTCTCAGAGCTTCGACGTGAAGCCAGCGACAATCCCCACTACTCCTATTTTCTCCCTCGCTGTCGCAGAAATACAAGTGAAGTTGGTTTATTTCAACTACAAAAGAGGCGTGTCGCGGCAGATTTTGACAACCAGAAACCAAAAGGAGTGGGTCAGGGGAAGTTTTGTTGATATTCTCTGATTGGTGGAATTGCTGTTGCCGGCTTCACGTCGAAGCTCTGAGAACCAGGCTTAAGAATTACAGTAGTTAGAAAGGGAACCGTAATAAGGTACTTTTGTTTTCCGAAGTCGAAAATATCTTGTCAGTACTTCATTATCTCAGGAAAAAAATATTTTCAAGGCTTTAGCAGATAACACGGTTGCAAAACTGAAAAATTATATTCAGATTCCATTCGATGTTATTCTTTGCTTGAACAGAATCCGTACCAACTTAAGACACAGGAATCTGAATAAGAAAATCAGTTTTCAGAATATGAAGAAAAAATGGACAAAAAACTTTCCGAATTCACGAATTATAAGTAAAATTCATAGAAATTTCCCTAAACATGATAAAAATATTTTCATTTATTCGAAGTTTTTGAATGAAACCTAAATAATTTATTCTCTATTAACAAATACTCATGAATACTTTTCACTAACATCCATATTTATACAATTTCATTGATTCATTTTAGGATCAACAAACAAAGACATCGAAGAAATTTCATTTGTAATTGTTAGTTAATTGCATTTTCAATGAAACTTGTGATTAATTGCATTATTCCAATAATTCCCTGGAGATTTAACACTTCCATCCCGCAAATGCAATGGAAATTTATAGAAGTTTCCCTATACATAATAATATTTTCATTTGTTCGAAATTTTTTAATGGAACTTCAATAATTTATTCTATATTAACAGATAAATACTTTTCAATAACATCCACATTTATACAATTTCATTTATATATTTTAGGATCAACAAACTAAGACATCGAAGAAATTTCATTTGAAATAGTTAGTTAATTGCATTTTCAATGAAACTTGCGATTAATTGCATTATTCCAATCATTCCCCGGAGTTCTAACACTTCCATCCTGCAAATGCAATGGAAATTTATAGAAGTTTCCCTATACATAATAATATTAAAATTAGTTATCGACCGTAATTGTTATTAAATTGAAAGTTTATTAGGATTTCTCGGTCGAAGGATTAGTGATACACTTATATAATTATGTAATGCCAACCCTGGATTCCTTTAGCCAAGATAATCTTATTACAGCTTTTCTAATTCATATACCTATGTTATAACGTGCATAATTGCAACTCAACATTTCTGCTGATTTTAGACAATATGATTATAAAATGATTGTGAATGCCTCTCTCGAGGAGATTAAGTATCGAGACATTATACGCTTTGCTTCACTTAATAAAGTTGATTTTTTCAAAAATACGGTTTTTCTCCCTAAAAACATAATTATATATTACCCAAACTTTCGTTAATGTTTATTACCTTTCTCAAGGATCTACAAATAAATATACTGTTATAAAGGACTAAAGTGACAAAATTATTATACATACATATGGTGTGATTTTTATCCTAGTAGTAGTAAAATTTTTGGTAATCTCACTCTGACTGAGATACAAAATTTTAATGTTGCCTCTAATACATAAAAAATATGGAATGACAGTTGAGTATTCATGAAAGTTCAATTGCTAATCACATTTGACAACTATTATGGTCTAAGAACTGGCTACGGAGGGGTAAGGGTCACTAGGTGCAAGGGTAATTTTATCGTTAACAGGTTCGATTGTTACCGACATAGCGTAAGGCGGGCAGCCAGAAGGCACACTGGAAGAATAACGCAAGGGTAGGGGGTTAAACATGCAATTTTTTCACGAAAAAAAAGTCATAAGGTGCAAAGATGGCAATTTGTAGAATAATAGGAGGTAGTATGAGTAAGCAGGAAAAAACATTGCCAGAAGGCTGAGTGGAAGAATAACGCGAATGGAGGGTGTTAAACATGCATATTTTTTTCGAAAAAAAAGTCATAAGGTGCAAAGATGGCAAATTGTAGAATAATAGGAGGTAGTATGAGTAAGTAGGAAAAAGCATTGCTAGAAGGCTATGTGGAAGAATAACGCGAATGGAGGGGGTTAAACTTGCATCTTTTTTTCGAAAAAAAAAATTATAAGGTGCAAAGATGGCAATTTGTAGAATAATCGAAGGTAGTATGAGTAAAGAGGAAGAAACATTGCCAGAAGGCTAAGTGGAAGAATAACGCGAAGGTAGGGGGTTAAACAAGCTACTTTTTTACGAAAAAAAAGGCGTGTGGTCAAAGCTGGCTATTTGTAAAATAAAAGGGGGTACTATGAGTAAATAGGAAAAAATATTGCCAGAAGGCTAAGTGGAAGAATAACGTGAAGGAAGGGGGGGGGGTTGAACATGCATCTATTTTCTCGAAAAAAAAGTCATAAGTTGGAAAGATGGCATTTTGATTCTACAAAATTATCTCCGATTATTCTAATCGGAGATAGTATAAGTAAGTAGGAAGGAGTTAAACCAGCATCTTTGAAAAAAATTGTCATAAAGTGCAAAATGGACGATTTGTGGAATAAACGGAGATAGTACAAGTAAGAAGGAAGATAATTGTCAGAAGGCTAAGTGGAAGAATGACAAAGATATCAGCGATACAAAGAGCATCGGTAGCCTTCTCGATATTTCATTTTATTGAAAGAATCTGGCACTTCGTTTACATAATTTGAGATATTTCATGTCACCTTTGGTCCTTTGGATAAATGCCAGAAGTCGAGTTGAAAGAGCAAATGAATTAATAGATTTCATTTTCATTAAAAGGGCAACAATAATATTGGATATTTTTCCAATACATTTTTCGTTCACATTCCGAACTTTTCCACTTTCAGCAGTTTGTCATTGGCTGCCACGAATCCAGGTTACGGTCCCATTTGAATATTCGCTCAAAATGTATTTTACCCGAGGGAAAGTAAAATATTTCAAGAAATGCCAGCGGTAGGTAGTTTCATAGAAAAAGTATCTCCACATACTTTGTCTATGGTTATCCCCAGAGATACTCTTTCTATGGTTATTTAAGTGTGAACCATAGACGAAGTATAATTTTTCAATGGCTTGAGATTTAGGTTCTTTTTTCCATGGTTATCTCCAAAGATTTTTCATTAAGACTTTTTTTTGGGAAAAAAGATGTGTGGTCTCACTTCATTCTTCCAATTAGACTTCTGGAAAAAAATTTCCTACTCACATATATAACCTCCGATCATTCTACAAACTGCCAGCTTTGCACCTTATGACTTTTTTCGGAAAAAAATGAATTTTTAACCCCCAATCCTCGCGTTATTCTTCAACTTGGCATTTTGGGAATTTTTCCTAACTTACTCATACTACCTCCGATTTATTCTACAAATTGCCATCTTTGCACCTTGACTTTTTTTTCGAAAAAAATATGCATGTTTAATCCCCTCCCTTCGCGTTATTCTTCCACTCAGCCTTCTGGCAATGTTTTTTCCTGCTTACTCATACTACCTCCTATTATTCTACAAATTGCCATCTTTGCACCTTATGACTTTTTTTTTCGTGAAAAAATTGCATGTTTAACCCCCTACCCTTGCGTTATTCTTCCAAGTTCCAGTGTGCCTTCTGGCTGCCCGCCTTACGCTATGTCGGTAACAATCGAACCTGTGAACGATAAAATTACCCTTGCACCTAGTGACCCTTACCCCTCCGTAGCCAGCTCTCAGTCTATTAGTCATCAATGCTATCTTCTATTGTCAAATCGCGAAATGGTGCATGTGTATTTTTAGATAGTTCAATTAAGTATGAATAATATATTAGTGAGATTGTTGTTGCCTTGTTTTGTGTTCATTGTATTTTCAGAATTTGTAATGGCCAACATTTCTAGAAAAAGTCTCTTTGTATAATGGGGTTCTTTGAATAGAAGTTTGAAGCCTGAATAGTTTATTACATGGTCATGACTATTTGCATGTATCGCTAAGGCACAATTTAGTAGATTTCTTTTAATAGCGCTTTTATGATTAGAGATTCTAGACTTAATCCAATGAGAAGTTTGCCCAATGTAAACTCTCTCACAATTTCCACAGGGTATACTGTAAACAACTCCAGATTCATATTCTTCTTTTTTTTTGTCTTTGAGTCTGTTAAACACAAGTCTGTGTAAGGTGTGTTTTATGGTGTTAACTATCTTTATATTTATACAATCCTTGAAAATTACTGAAATTTTATTAGAAATAGTAGGAATGTATTGTAGTGTAGTGTTAGACTGGATTAGTAGGTTGTTCATTTACATTAGTGTTAACAGTGACGACATTAGTAATAGGTGGAGAAGAGGCTACGTTGTACAATATCTGGTTAAGAAATCTGTTGGGATATCCACTCAATAGGAATAGTTTTTTAATTTTCTGGATGGATTCTTTTTGATAAATTGGATGTGTTAGTTGTAAAACTCTATTTTTCATACCTTTGATTAAATTCATCTTCATGTTAAATAGGTGGCAGGATTTATAATGTAGGTATCTACCAGAGCTAGTAGGTTTCATGTACCATTTTGTTTTCAATGTTGTTTCCGATCTTATAACCCTCATATCTAAGAATGGTAGACTGTTGTTAACTTCTTCTTCAAATGTGAACTGTAGATGGGTATTATAACTATTGAAGTACTTGAGAACAATATCAATTGATCCTTTGGGAATCATGCAGATGATATCATCGACGAATTTTTTAAAAAAGGGTATACTGAATGGAATTTTACGTAGAACTGCAGTAATTAAATCATCCATTACATATTGTGCTAGGATGGGAGATATATTCCCTCCCATTGGGGTTCCAAAGATTTGTTTGTAGAAACGTTGTTCGAAAGAAAAATAAGTGTTATTGAATATAAATGTGACGAACTCTATTAATTCATTGAATGTCATTTGTGTGTATGAAGAAATTTCATTCCAGTAGTTGATGCTTTCTATTACTAGTTGAAGTGGTATGTTGGTGAAAAGAGAGGTCACATCTAAGCTTACTAGAACATAGTTAGGTGGGTACTGGAAATCATTGATGAAATTAGAGAAAGAGAATGAGTCAGCTACATAATATTCATTGTCATGGTTGATTGCGATTGTAAGTACGTCTGTAACATATTTGGAAACATGGCTAGTAGGAGCATCTATTGATGAAATTATAGGTCTTAAAGAAAGTTGAGGTTTATGTATTTTAGGCAAACCATAAAATTTTGGTATCCTTGAGTTGTAAATTGTATGTTTTTTTATCAAACCTGAGTCGTTATTAATTCTATTTTTTAATTTTATCATCAATTTGTTGGGCTTTTGTTGGATTGTGTTAGTTGGATCTCTAGCCAAGTGAAGGTAGTGGATATCATCTGTCAGCAGGCTTCGGGCTAAGTGATTGTAGTCATCTTTTTTCATCAAGACAGAGACGTTTCCTTTGTCAGATTTTGTAATTCTTGATGAAGTCGTAAAAATCTTTTGGTCTTATGTAACATTATCTTGAAGGGGTCATAAGAAGTGTCGCTGGAGTGCATATAGTTAGTTACGACGTTTACTGATTTGGATGTAAGGATGTTTCTCATGTTAGGAGGGCTCAATGCAACTATGTTTTCAACATCTGCCAGTAAACTTGGGAGATTAACATATTTCCTTGTAGGTGTTATGTTAAATTTCGGACCTAATGATAGTAATGTTTCAACTTCTTTTGGTACATTCACACCAGAGATATTCTTGAACCATTTTTCATGCACTGTTATTTGTTCAGTTTGTTTCTTTTCCAAATTTTTAAATTTTTTTATGTTTACTTCTTTGATTTGATGAAATTTCTTATTATAGGTTATTTTGATTTTCTTTTGAAAATTTAAGACAACAAGTTCATTAACTATTTGAGTTAGTTGTCTTTTGATGGCAGCAATTTCTTTATTGGTTCTATTTATGTTGTCAATAGTGATGGCGATTTCAAAATTCAATAATTTGTTCAGAAGATTATTGTTGTATTTGTTAACTCTGTTTCTTGTAATTCCATGACTCTCGGCTAGTAGTAGGTTTATTCCTTTGATGTTGTTAGTGTCTTATAATTCCATGACTCTCGGCTAGTAGTAGGTTTATTCTTTTGATGTTAGTCACTGTCGAGTCGAAGAGAATTCGGTACCAACAATACTTGAGAAGGATATCTCGACAAGCGCTCGGCTAAGTTCGTTATCTCGACAAGGAAATATCGTCTGTCCTAAAAACGTTGACTGAAATCTGTAATTTTTTGAGGTTTTGTTGATTGTTTACAGCAGTCAGTGCTGCTGAAAATTTCGAATATCAAAGTTTAAAAGAGGGAAATTTGTCATGGCTATAAAATTTCATTGCCGTTAAGGCCCAAATTTTTATAATCGTTGAAAAATCCTTAAAGTATTGGTTGAGCCGGTTGAGGAATTATGGGTTTCAGTCTTGTAATATACAAAACTACAATAAAAATCATTTTTCCAAAAACTTTTATTCGATTATCATAACATCTCAGTATCTCACCAATAAAAAGAATTTGTATTTAGAAGCGTAGCCATTGAGTATACCTTCCTTAGTCCTTATCCCTTTGTACCTGCAGAGATCCCATTCAAGAGGTGTTTATATTACAGGTGTTGGGCAAATGAACCTGTTGTTACCTAGCATTGTTGTTTGTCGGTGCAAAACGATCCTGGAAAAACCCAAGCACTGGTTTGGTATACGGATATGCATAAAGTTTCTTTCGCTGTAGGGTAATTCTGGGTATTCGCAAAATTGGGTTTTTCCATTTTGGAACTACCCCCAGACAAAGCTCAGGTGGGGCGCGCATTTTAGTCTATAAGTAGAAAGTAATGCAAATATAGATCAGTCGAAGTTTGAAGGGTGAAAATTCCTGATAAGTATAAGAACATTTGGTGTATTACGTTGCTCCTCCATTTTTTTATTTTGAAAATGAAGAGCAATAAAATTTAAGATTTAAACTTAGTTTAAACTAAAATTATTCAACTGATCGGAATCTACCGATTTTTGACGACGAAATCTTGCGATCACATAAAAGTTGGAGTGGCAGCACTGACAGCAGTTCACACTGTTTAGTTTCGTAAAAAGTAATAGTGAAATTTCCTTTTTGGAAGATTACAGGTTACAAAATGGCGTCAAGTGGTATAGACGGAAGCGAACGCGATGGCGATGATTTATCGATTCATGGCGAAACATTGAGTGAAAAATTGTTCAAATGCTGTTCAAAACCATGTAAAGTGGTGTTGTGTAAGAATTGTGAGTCATTCTACCATGAAGGATGCGTTAAAAGGATGAAAAATGTAGTTCATATAAGTGACTCTGTGATAACGTGTTGTCAACGAAAACAGACTAATGCTGAATCAGAAGACGACCTAAAAACCAGTTCTGACTGGGTAAGCAAGCTTGAGTTTTCGAAGGTGGAAATGGAAAATATATATCTCAAACAAATTATACATGAAATTCGAGAGAAAAATGCAATTCTGTATCAAAACAACCTTTTGTTGGTAGAAAAAATTGATGATATGAAGTGTCAACAGCACACCAGAAGGCCCACGCCACCTGTGGTATCTGCCGGAAATCAACAAATGGTAGAAATCAACAGTATGCGTGATGATTACAGATGCCCACAATTAATTGCGGCAGTGAAGAACTCTGTATCTGCTGGCGTACCTACGCCAAAGAAAGTACCGCAAATGAGAATGGACCAGATGGCAGATAAGGAGCAACCAAGGGAGCATAGAACGTTGAGTGTAAACACATCCGACAGGTTAACGTCAGTCATAGAACAAAAGAATGATATGGTGGCAGAACCGAATAACCTAAAATATCATACTCATAATCAAAACAAAAACAATGAGAATAAACAGGTCGAAAAATCTGTCATGGAAGATTATAATCAAACAAAGAGGCTCGGTGCAGGGGAACATAATGACTTTACATTGGTTTCATACCGAAAGAAAAAACGAACAGGGTCACAAAGGCCGGAGCCTGTGAAAGGAGAAATTGAATCAACAAGCTTACCTGCTGCCAAGCAACACACTGCCTGTTTTTAACAGGCCTCAAGCCAGAAACCAAACCGGAGGAAGTAAACGAATATATTAATAAAACATTTCAAATAAAAGCAACATGTGAAACAATGAAGACGAGAAAGGATAAGTACAAAAGTTCTTTTAAAGTTTATATACCACAAGAATCGAAAGATATATTAATGCACCCAGGCAAATGGGAAAAAGGTATCAGCATAAACCATTTTCTCCACCTCAGACGACGTCCCAATCACGAGAATTGAATGCTGATACATCTATCAATATTGTTCACCAAAACATACAATGCATTAGAAACAAAATCTTGGAACTGGAAATATTTTTAACGTCCCTTGAAGAAAGTCCAGATATTGTTTGTCTCACGGAACACTGGCTTAACAAAGACGAAGTAGATCTTGTGCATGTTGATAATTACCGAATGATTTCGTGCTTCACAAGGGAGAGATCCATTCATGGAGGGTCATGCATTCTAATAAAGGATACTTGTGACGATTTTGAAGATGTGCCTTGTATAAAGAACATGAGTATTGAGTGCCAAATCGAGATATCCTGTGCAGTAAGTGGAACTAGGAAATTAGTGGTTATGTCCATATATCGAAAGTGTTTGGGGGATGTTCAGGTTTTTGCTCAAATTATGGAACAGGTCCTTGACACAGTAAACAATACCTACGTGAATTATTCTGTAATAATTTGTGGAGACTACAATATTAATTTAATGGAAAATAACAATTCAAAGATGATTTTTATGGACTTGTTAACAACTTTTAATTATGAACAGACAATCTTCAGTCCAACTAGAGTGACAGGCTTTACAAGTTCACTGATAGACAATATTTTTGTAAACTCTATTAAATATAAGAATAATACAAATGTGACATCGGCTATTTCAGATCATATGTCTCAATTCATCACAATAGACACCAATATTCCCAAATTGAAAAAGGCGGTTAGTACATTTGAAAGACGTTTCTTCACAAAATCTAAATTAGAAGACTTTTACTTATGCTTGCAGGACCTCACTTGGGAAGGGGTTCTGTCAGAACAGGATCCAGATAGAGCTTATGAAGGTTTCTCTTACATCCTGAAAACAAGAATGAACCTGATATTTCCACAAAAAAAGTGTACTGTCAGGAGGAGGAGTAGATCATGGCTTACACTGGATATAAGAACATCGAGTATACATAAAAGAGAACTTTATCAGAAAATGATAAAAGGAATGGTTATACAGGAGTATTACAGGCGGTATTCCAGTATACTAAAACTTGTTGTCAGACAGTCCAAAATTAACTCAGAAAACTTGTATATAAAAAACTCTGAAAACAAGACTAAAGCTACTTGGAATATAATAAATAATCTTACTGGGAAGAATGATCGTACAGGAGATACATTGTTCAAATCATTTCCTGGCAAAAATGAAAGGGACTTGTTAAATGAAATTAATGCCTATTTTCTGAAGCAAACTAAATGTATCAACCATGACAACAATGATGCTGCAGCAAACGTGAAGTTACATGATAAGAGCATTTTCTTGAGCCCTGTAGTAGAGCAGGAAATGCTTCGCTATACAGGGTGTCCGGGGAATAACTGTACATACTCATACCAGAGATAGAGTTGGACTAGCTGATTACGAATATATTATAAAATATTAATTTCTGGATTTCCCTAGAAATCTACAGGGTGATTTTCGAACTTCATGGAAATACTAACATCATCATAAAATCCAAACTGATTGACGGATATTATTGAAACTTGGGAGATTATTGGCACATGCTAAGGCCGAGTTAGAAAGATATGAATGATTTCATCATTCCAGGGCCGGACTCATTTATCTTCATTTAAAGTGTTCAGGGTTAAAAAAACACTTTGTATTTCGAATTACAAATAATTGATTCGTTTTTCAGAAAGAAGCTAAATTATGCTTCAATTTTTGATATCGCTTAAAGTTGTCACATCAACAGTTATTTTTTTATGAATTTTTGAATTTGGATAAAGTTCGAAAAATTGAATTTATTTACCTGAACAGGACTTAGCCATCTTGTAGAGGTCGAAAAAAATTATAAATTTTCTAAAAAAAGTCACTTAAGGTGAGAAAGATTATAATAATTTGTTGATATACTGGGTGGCCACCCCAGACGTGGATCTCATTGCGATGGGGTAAATGAAGGTATATTTCGAAAAAAAAAATTGGTGATTTGTATAGGGAATACATAAGCATATTTCAAAATATTTCGTATTTATACCGGGTGTTCATTGGAAGAAGTGTCACTTTGGTCTATATCTTTGTTGTCGAACACCCGGTATACATACGAATTATTTTGAAATATACTTATGTATACTCTATACAAATCAACAATTTTTTTTCGAAAAATACCTTCATTTACTCCATCGCAATGAGATCCGCGTCTGGGGTGGCCACCCAGTATATCAACAAATCTTTATAATCTTTCTCACCTTCAGCGACTTTTTTAAGAAAATTTATAATTTTTTTCAACCTCTACAAGATGGCTAAGTCCTGTTCTGGTAAATAAATTCGATTTTTCGAACTTTATCCAAATTCAAAAATTCATAAAAAAATAACTGTTGATGTGACAACTTCAAGCGATATCACAAATTGAAGCATAATTTAGCTTCTTTCTGAGAAACGAATCAATTATTTGTAATTCGAAATAAAAAGTGTTTTTTTAACCCTGAACACTTTAAATGAAGATAAATGAGTCCGGCCCTGGAATGATGAAATCATTGATATCTTTCTGACTCGGCCTTAGCATGTGCCAATAATCTCCCAAGTTTCAATAATATCCGTCAATCAGTTTGGATTTTATGATGATGTAAGTATTTCCATGAAGTTCAAAAATCACCCTGTAGATTTCTAGGGAAATCCAGAAATTAATTTTTTATAGTCAATTTGTAATCAGCTAGTCCAACTCTATCTCTGGTATGAGTATGTACAGTTATTCCCCGGACACCCTGTATTATGCAGATGAAAAACAAAAAATCTGTTTAGATATGATGGTATACCTGTCAGTCTCCTGAAAACTAGTGCTTTAAAACTGGTTAAACCATTAACCCATATAATAAATAGAATACTGGAAACAGGGATCTACCAGAAGTTCTGAAAGACTCTTGGGTTAAACCAATTCACAAAAAAGGTAGTAAGAACAACTATGACAACTACAGACCTATATCTTTACTGTCGAATATCAATAAACTATTTGAAAAAATAATTTTTGATAAAACTATCAGCTTTTTTGAGTCAAATAACATTTTAGTAAAGCAACAATGTGGATTCAGACAAGGAAAGTCAACGACCAATGCTGTATATCAGGCCCTCAGCTCTGTAATAAAATCAATCAATAAAAAACAGGTAACAGCAGCACTGTGTCTTGATTTAACAAAAGCTTTTGACAGGATGCATCACGAGATCTTACTGAAGAAAATGGAAAGGTATGGCATAAGAGGTGTGGCTCTGAAACTGTTTAGGTCTTATCTAACTGAAAGAATTCAAAGAACAACTGAAAAAACGAAAGATGGAAAAGAAATAAAATCAGATGCCCTACTTGTAGAGACAGGTGTACCTCAGGGCTCAATACTGGGTCCCCTTTTGTACATTATATATACTAATGATTTAGTCCAAGAAACAGATGGTGATACCGTTATGTATGCTGATGATGTATCAGTGATTCGTGGTGGCACCACTGCAGTTCAATGCCAAACTAAGCTAATAGAAGATCTGAGAAAGCTAGACGAATGGTTCCAAATGAATGGCCTACTGATGAACATCACTAAAACAAAAATACTAGTTTTCAGAGAAAAGAATCAACAAACTATCGACGTAACATACAATAATGAAAACATAAAAGTTGAGGATTCATTACCTTTTCTGGGGATTAGCATTGATAACAACTTAAATTGGAAATCACAAATTGAAAATGTAGCTGGGAGTTTGGCAAGATACTGCTATGCTCTGACAGTTCTTACCAACACAGTTGGTGCTGATGCAGCCCTGACAGCATATCATGCTTGTGTGCATTCCAGACTCAGGTATGAAGTAATTTTCTGGGCAAATTCTGTTGAGGCGGATAGAATTTTTAGACTGCAGAAAAGGTGTATAAGAACTGTTTTCAAAATGAATCAAAGTGAAACTTGTAAAAATGTTTTTATTGAGCATAATATCTTAACACTGTACAGTTTGTATATCTATGAATGTGTAATGTATGTGATTACTAACTATAATGATTTTAAAGTCTTGCTGCTAAAACATGAGCATAACACCAGGGGTTAATCCTATTTATGTCCAGAAAAAACGAACTTTTTGTACAACTGTCAAAAAAACTTGACTTTTCTTCATCACTATGGATGCGTAAAATATTACTTTTTTTCACCGTTAAAAAAAGTCTTTTTTTCTCCAACCATCAAAAAATGTTGACATTTTTGTACTATTTTCAGGTGCAAAAGTCATAAATTTCCTTACCGTACAAAAATTCACTCGTTACTTAGCAACACTTTTAATCCTAGGATTAAAAACGCTACTTTTAATCCTTGGATTAAAAGTAAATGCATTTGAATTCTTCTTGACAATCACTGTCATGATTCTGTGTTCAAATTCATAACCAAATTATGAACGATTTTTCACTAAAACCAATTTTACTGTAATTTTGACTTGGTTGGAGAAAAAATAGTATATATTATTCGGATTAAAAGTGCCTATTTTAACTCGCAATTCTGCATTCGCTCGGCTGCGCCTCGCAACTGCAAATATTGCTCGTAAAAAAAAGATGCACTTTTAATCCTTATAATATAATATACTACTTTTCACCGTGAAAAATAGTATATTATATTATAAGGATTAAAAGTGCATCTTTTTTTACGAGCAATATTTGCAGTTGCGAGGCGCAGCCGAGCGAATGCAAAATTGCGAGTTAAAATAGGCACTTTTAATCCGAATAATATATACTATTTTTTCTCCAACCAAGTCAAAATTACAATAAAATTGGTTTTAGTGAAAAATCGTTCATAATTTGGTTATGAATTTGAACACAGAATCATGACAGTGATTGTCAAGTAGACTTCAAATGCATTTACTTTTAATCCAAGGATTAAAAGTAGCGTTTTTAATCCTAGGATTAAAAGTGTTGCTAAGCAACGAGCAAATTTTTGTACGGTAAGAGAACACTTTATTTTTCTTTCCTCGGTATTCAACGCTTTTGTTCTTAATAAGCGGGACATTGAGCTCCATAACGTGGAAGGTTTCAAAAGTTTTTATTTTTCCTCGAAATAGCATGTGAGCACATTTTCAGAATCCTTTTTCACGTTGTTCTTGTTGCACCATTCTCGAAATGGTTATATGTTTTCTCATATATTAGCTTTGATTTGGCTGGTAACGTATTAGATACAATTGTATTTGCTTCTTCAGCCATATCTGCGGGGGTATCACCACCACTATCATGTTCAACATCCATCTTCTTTAAAATAATTCGAAGTTGAAGCAATTACGAGCAAATACTGTCAAAGATTCAAACAGTTTCAACAAACTGTTTCTATAGTTACGACACAGAAAGATCACTGGATTCATTTAAATATTGTACTGGGAGCATTATCTTCAATAATTATACGTATATCAGACGATGTAAATTCACTTTCACAGTTGTACAAAAAATGTTGTTTGTATTTCGTGCGTGTAAAATTCGTGTTTTCATGGCACATTCGAGTGAATTTTTGTCCTCGACCTGCGGTCTCGGCCAAAATTGACACTCTCATGTGCCATGAAAAAAACACTCATTTTACGCACTTAATACAAAAATAACTATTACCTACATTCAAAAAAGTGCTCATTATCCAATGCTTAGATTCTGGAATATATTACCCCAAAATTTCAAAAATAAACATACAGTGTTGAAGATTTTCTCAGAGAGAGAGAGAGATTTTGGTGGACTCTAGTATCTGTAACTTGTATATCGTTTCTTTTTTTTTGTTGTACATGATCAACACCTCTGGGTTTAAAGATCAAATAAAGATTTATTATTATTATAGTTTAAAATTAATTGATCCGTCACTTCTTTCCACAATTCTTGGGATTTCTGCTTCGCGTTCACACACACAAATTTTCCCGTCAGAAGCTCAGGATGAGCTTCTAAAGAGTTCAATAATAGTTCCCAATGGTTAGGGTGTACACGCATTCTTTTCTGTTTCTCGGCCATGATGAATAAAAAATGAAAAAACTTCTATACAACTTACACGAGTGTTGGCGGCAAACTGATTGTACCCGACAGTGTACGTGTCGATAAAATCGACAAAAGAGACCTTGTTGATCGCATGTGGTACCGATTTTACCCGACTCGTCTTGAAGAAGGGTCGTCGGAAGGAGGGGTAAAGGGATTACTGTCGAGCCGAGCGCTTGTGGTTCCACTGCAGGCGTCAAACTTCTATTCAAAGAACCCCATTATATAAAGAGACTTTTTCTAGAAATGTTGGCCATTACAAATTCTGAAAATACAATGAACACAAAACAAGACACCAACAATCTCAATAATATATATTCATACTTAATTGAACTATCTAAAAATACACATGCACCATTTCGTGATTTGAAAATACATGATAGCATTAATGACTAATAGTTGTCAAATGTGATTAGCAATTGAACTTTCATGAATACTCAACTGTAATTCCATATTTTTTATGTATTAGAGGCAACATTAAAATTTTGTATCTCAGTGAGAGTGAGATTACCAAAAATTTTACTACTACTAGGATAAAAATCACACCATATGTATGTATAATAATTTTGTCACTTTAGTCCTTTATAACAGTATATTTATTTGTAGATCCTTGAGAAAGGTAATAAACATTACCGAAAGCTTGGGTAATATATAAGTGTATCACTAATCCTTCGACCGAGAAATCCTAATAAACTTTCAATTTCATAATAATATTTTCATTTGTTCGAAATTTTTCAATGAAACTTCAATAATTTATTCTGTATTAACAGATAAATAAATAATAACATCCACATTTATACAATTTCATTTATATATTTTAGGATCAACAAACTAAGACATCGAAGAAATTTCATTTGAAATAGTTAGTTAATTGCATTTTCAATGAAACTTGTGATTAATTGCATTATTCCAATAATTCCCTGGATTTTTAACACTTCCATCCCGCAAATGCAATGGAAATTTATAGAAGTTTCCCTATACATAATAATATTTTCATTTGTTCGAAATTTTTCAATGAAACTTCAATAATTTATTCTGTATTAACAGATAAATACTTTTCAATAACATCCAAACTCCGCCTGTGGTCTCTAAAGGGTGAATTGAGTAGCTCGGAGGGGACCACTGCCGGTCCTAAGCCCGGATGAAGGAGGAAGGTTGGGGCTATAGGTTAGCTCCCTATACCCCGTAAAAATGTGAAATGCTAAAAAACCCAATCAAAGCCTCGGAACTGGACGGATTAAACAGGTACGGACAAAGCAAAGGAAAAGGACAATGTATTTTGGAACGTGGAATGTACAAGGTATGTCTAGGAAGGTGAACGAAATAATAGCAGAGATCAAAGACCTTAGACTGGATGTGGTTGTGCTAACTGAGACCAAAAAGAAAGGAAAAGGGTCAGAAAACCTTGGCGAATATGACCATTTCTACAGTGGGGTGGATAAAGACCGAAGAGCTCAACAAGGAGTCTCTATATTGATAAAAACTCATTTGAGAAAATATGTTCACTCATGGGAGGCTGTCAATGAGCGAATTATTAAGATGAACATGACCATATGGGGTCATCGTATTACAGTGTTGGGGGCATATGGAATAAACGACGATGCTCTAGTAAATGAAAAAGACAAATTCTTTGAAGACCTAAACTACGAGATATCTAGAGGGGGAAAATCAAGAGAAATTATTTTGCTTGGTGATTTAAACGGTAGAGTTGGTAGAAGCAACAATAGCCAAACAGTAGGACCATTTGGAGAAAACACTAAGAACGACAATGGAAATCGACTCATAACAGTATGCGAACAAAATGAGTTGAAAATAATGAACGGTTTTTACCAACATCGCGATGTACACAAATACACCTGGATACAAAATACAAAACAACTAAGATCCATTATCGACTACACAATTATGAAGAAAACCTCAAATTTGAGAGTGCAAGACGTAAGAGTTCATAGAGGTGCAACATGTGGTAGTGACCATCACATAGTCAGAGCAAAAATTCTCTTTGGGATAAAGGGTCAAATACTGGATCTACAAGAACAGAAGCGAGATGACAGTTTGAAACCGATGAGATACAACATTGACAGCCTGGAGCATGAGAGTACGTTACAACTTTATAGGAGACGACTTGATCAGAAATTAATGGAAGGATTCTCGGAACATACAGATACAGATAAATATTACGAATTCATTAAAAAATGTATACACTCGGCTGCAGAAGAGGCATTGGGACATTACGAATACACAAGGAAACAGAAACCCTACTGGTGAGACCCTGATATAGAGGAAGCCATAAAAGAGAAAAAATTGAAGTACCAACAGTTCCTGAACACCAAAAAGGATACGGATAAAGAAGAGTATAAGAAAATACAGGCCAAAGTTCGTAGAGAAATAACAGAGAAGAAAAATGAAGATTGGGAGAGAAAATGTAACCACATTAACACTTTTCTTGGCGGAAGAAGAAGTACAGAAAGCTGGAGATTGTTGAAACAATTAAGACAAAATCAAGATAAAGACTTTATATCTACCATTCCAATGAGCAAATGGGAATCATATTTTGAAAGCCTACTAACTGAAAATAGACAACAATTCAAATCGAACAATGAAATATCGCAACAAATAACTTTACCGCATCTCCAATAAGATTGAGCTTCCAGGAGGTGAGGGAAGCATGTAAACAACTGAAAAATGAAAAATCATCCGGACCGGGAGACATACCAGGAGAATTAATAAAACATGGAACAAGAGACTTATTTAGACACCTACAAAAATTGTTTCAGATGTGTGTTAATGGCGCTGAGATCCCGAACGACTGGAAAACGGCATACATGTCTACAATCTTCAAAAAAGGAAAACGTGATGACTGCTCAAATTACAGAGGCCTGGCAGTTACAAGCACTCTGAGCCGAGTGTATGGAAAAATATTGAAGAGGAGAATTGAAAGCGAGTACCAAGAGATGGAAATGGAAGAGCAAGCGGGTTTTAGAGCGAGAAGATCGACCGTAGACCATCTTTTTACGCTGACCCAGATAATAGAAAAGAAAACGGCAAAAGACCAGGAATTATATTTATTATTTGTGGACCTCCAAAAAGCCTATGACAGTATACCCTTGACAAAATTATGGGATGCGCTGGAAGAAACTAACTTAAACGTAAACTTGATAAGAGCCATTAAGAATCTTTATAAGAACTCCACTGCCAGAATCAAGATCAAGAATACACTCTCAAACTATATACACATCACAAAAGGACTACGACAGGGATGTTGCCTCTCCCCAGTGCTCTTCAAGATATATCTTCAAAAGGCCTTACAACTATGGAGAAAAAATGTGAAGCAATGGGAATCCCCCTAAGTGACGAGAAAACCCTATACACATTGTTTTTTGCGGACGACCAAATACTACTAGCCCAAGACCAACAAGACCTCGAGTACATGACAAGAAAACTCATTGAAGAATATGAGAAATGGGGGCTAGAACTAAATATGGCGAAAACCCAAAGAATGAGCATAGGAGGAACTAGAGAAGATATCGTGCTGGAAGATGGACGAGTAATTAAGGACTGTGAGGAGTATAAGTACCTAGGATTGAAAATAACTAGAGATGGATTGATGGATGAGGGGATAAAGGAACGGGTAGTTCTGGGCAGGAAGGCGATATCAATGTTGAATGGAGTTTTATGGGATCAAAGAATATCCAAAGACAACAAAAAAAGGATATATAATACCATTGTAAGAAGTATGATAACTTATGGAAGTGAAGTTTGGCGGTTGAAAAAAAGAATGGAGAATGTACTGATGGTGACCGAGATGGATTTTTGGAGGAGGGCAGCAGGAAGATCTAGGATTGAAAGGATAAGGAATGAAAGAATAAGAGACATCATGGGTATAAAATACACAATTGTGGACGACATCAGGACAAAACAATTAATATGGTTTGGGCATGTCCAACGAATGCCAGAAAACAGAATACCCAAACAGACATTGCTGTGGAAACCACTAGGGAGAAATAGAAGAGGTAGACCAAGGCTAAGTTGGAGAGAAGGAATTGATAGAGAACTTAGAGATAGAGACATACCTGAGGATTTGTGGACAAATAGAGAAGAGTGGAGATTGGGGTCGGAAAACGACGTAGAACGTTTTAGGCCGGCTATATATATATATTGTATATATATATATATATATATATAAAACAGGGTTTAAGTATCGCCATGATATTGAAAACAATAAAGTAAGCAGAGAATAATATCAATCGATATAAATCAACATATTAAACTCATACTTCGGGACTAACTTCGTCCTTGTTCGAGACAAAATGCAAGGAAGTGGTATCAATCAGAGCACCTATGGATGGCCATTTCGTCCTTATTAGGACTCATCAGCATTAAGTCCAAGAAATACCTTCTATCATTCAGAGCTGACCTGTGCTGATGAGTCCTAATAAGGACGAAATGGCCATCCATAGTGCTCTGATTGATACCACTTCCTTGCATTTTGTCTCGAACAAGGACGAAGTTAGTCCCGAAGTATGAGTTTAATATTGGTTGATTTATATCGATTGATATTATTCTCTGCTTTCACTTTATATATATATATATATATACAATAACATCCACATTTATACAATTTCATTTATATATTTTAGGATCAACAAACTAAGACATCGAAGAAGTTTCATTTGAAATAGTTAGTTAATTGCATTTTCAATGAAACTTGCGATTAATTGCATTGTTCCAATCATTCCCCGGAGTTCTAACACTTCCATCCTGCAAATGCAATGGAAATGCTCCGCAGTGACGTCACATCTCGATGCGCGTCGGCATACCGGTGTGTGTGTATCGTGAGTCCGATCAAGATACACAAACACCGGTATGCCAGATTCGGGGTCTAAACTCGTCCGGCGCGAGCATCTACGTCATTGCGGAGCATATTAGAAACAAATTTGAAATGTGGTTTGAATATTGCGATAGCGTTCTAACCACGATACACACACACCGGTATGCCGACGCGCATCGAGATGTGACGTCACTGCGGAGCATTTCCATTGCATTTGCGGGATCGATGTGTTAGAACTCGAGGGAATTATTGGAATAATGCAATTAATCACAAGTTTCATTGAAAATGCGATTAACTAACTATTTCGAATGAAATTTCTTCGATGTCTTAGTTTGTTGATCCTAAAATATATAATTGAAATTGTATAAATGTGGATGTTGGTGAAAAGGGTTTATTTGTTAGTACAGAATAAATTATTTAAGTTTCATTTTAAAATTTCGAACAAATGAAAATATTATATAACTAACTTCTATGAATTTCCATTGCATTTGTGGGATGGAAGTGTTAGAATTCGAGGGAATTATTGGAGGAATTATTGGAATAATGCAATTAATCGCAAGTTTCATTGAAAATTTCTTCGATGTCTTTGTTTGTTGATCCTAAAATATATCAATGAAATTATATAAATATGGATGTTAGTGAAAAGTATGCACGAGTATTTGTTAATAGAGAATAAATTATTTAAGTTTCATTTAAAAACTTCGAATAAATGAAAATATTTTTATCATGTTTAGGGAAATTTCTATTAATTTCACTTTTAATTCGTGAATTTGGAAAGTTTTTTGTCCATTTTTTCTTCATATGCTGAAAACTGATCTTCTTATTCAGATCCCTATGTCTCAAGTTGGTACGGATTCTGCTCAAGCAAAGAAAAAGATCGAATGGAATCTGAATATCATTTTTCAGTTTTGCAACCGTGTTATCTCCTAACACTTTGAAAATATTTTTTTCCTTAGATAATGAAGTACAAACAGGATACTTCCGACTTCGGAAAGCAAAAGTACCTTATTTCGGTTCCCTTTGTAACTCTACTGTAATTCTTAGTGACAAAAACTGCGCAATTAGGCATGATTGCAGGTATTATAACAATAATAATATAACTCCACTTTCATTTCGCCAAATAATTCGTCTTTCACGTATTCATATACAATGAGCGCAATCCAATATACGGCAAACACTATAGCAATATTCAAACTTTTACTTCTACTCTGCTCCTCAATGACGTAGATGCTCGCGCAGGACGAGTTTTTAGACCCCGAATCTGGTGCCGTATTCTCGACAAGTGATAGTCCAAAACGTATACGAACTTCATTGCGCGGTGTGCATTTTTGCAGGTAGAACAGGGACTCGCGCAATGAAGTTCGTATACGTTTTCGAATATCACTTCTCGCGAATACGGCAGCTGGCATACCGGTGTGAGTGTATCGTGGTTCTTAAGGGGCCCACTCACTAGGAAAGAAGAATGCGCAGTTAAGCATCTGCACGTTTGCTGTAAAGTAAACGTGTACCGGGTTTTTCACTATAATTTGACCCCCCCTTCAACTTTGTTACTGAAGGAGATACAAAAAAATATTTCCTATAAAAATTTGACGAAATCAACTGAGGTTTTTCGATATGGGTCCAGAAACTGAAATATATACAGGGTGACCAACATATCGATGGCAACTTCATTTTTTCAAACGGAACACCCTGTATATTTTTCCATATTTGGTTAGTTCTTTTTCCCCTGATTTCGAATATGTAACATATGTTGGTCTATCTTTCTTATTCTGAGCACCACAGAGTTCCAAATTTCAATAACCATCTGGCAAAGCGTTTTGGAAGTTCGTGAATATTTTAGTGGCCAATTTGATCTTTGGGTTGGTAATGGCTCAGCCATTTTATGGCCACCAAATAGTCCCGATTTAACACCTTTGGACACGTTTTTATAGCCGTTCCTGAAAGAAAAAATTTACTCCAGCAATAATGACAATCAATGAAAACGGAGAATAATATTAATAATATAAAATCAACCAATATTGAACCCATAATTCGGAACTAATCCCGTTAACGCACAAAGAATTATGATAATATTGTAATGATTAGAAACAAATTTTGAAACTTTAATTTCTGACTTGAATCAGAGCCATAATAATGCTATCAAAAATAGTCTGAACAACTTAAGACAACTATATGAACCATGTGTATTGAATGAAGGTGGTCATTTCGAGCAATTTCTCTAGTTGATGTTATTCTTACCATACTACCATAGTTTATCATTTTTCATTGGTTAAGTAATTGTTAAGTATTCATTCTAAAATAATACTTTTAAGTAGATTGTTTGGATATAAAGAATTTCGTAGGTATTTCACTAATTTTTTTATTCGGTGTCATCATTTCAAAACTTTGAAACTCTGAAAATTGACATCCACATACGCATTTATATTCGAGATCAGGAGGAAATAGCCTATCAAAAAAGAAAGAATATACAGAACAGGGTATCCCATTTGAAAAAATATAGTTGCATTCAATGTTGTTCACCCTGTATATCTTCCCATTGACATTATTATAACTCCAAGAATGAGCATTTTCAGTAAACGCACTCTGTCACTTGTAAAATGATTACAGATCTTGGCAGGTGGTTCTTAAAATTTGAAACTCTGTGGTTCTCAGAATAAAAGAGATAGACCAACATATGTTACATATTCGAAATCAGGGGAGAAAGAGCTAACCAAATATGGAAAAATATACAGGGTGTTACATTTGAAAAAATGAAATTGCCATCAATATGTTGGCCACCCTTTATATATTTCAGTTTCTGGACTCATATAGAAAAACCTCAGTTGATTTCGTGAAACTTTTATACGAAACATTTTTTGTATCTCCTTTAGTAACAAAGTTAAAGGGGGGGTCAAATTATAGTGAAAAACCCGGTACATTCATATTTCCCACACACAGACACTTTTGCGTGTTGAGTGAGGATGTGCGACAAGCGTGAGATGACGTCGAATGTTAATGGCAGTGGCGTGTATTGTTATTAAGGAAAAAATGTCCAATGTATAAATAGCGAACCCGACACTGTATTGCTAAAAATATGAAACGTGCACAGACTTGTTGCCCATACACGGTCGTTCTTTCACATACTATGAGCAATGCACACGCTAAAAATCAAAACTATCTTGATTCCGACGGAGATAATTGCGCATTCCAAATTTCGAACGGCGGAACGCCATACACACACTGTTTTCACTGTACCCCGTACCACGCGCATTGAAGTCTTCCCGCTTCCCTCTTAGTGAGTGGGCCATTTACAGTGGCGTAAATAACACCCCCGCAGCCCCGCCGTGCGGGGGGGCGCAGCAGTCCGGGGGGCGCCGGAGGGCGAGAAGCGCCCTCCGCTATAGTCAGCTGGCGGGGGGGCGATCCATGGCTTAGTTACGCCACTGGCCCTTTAACACTTCTATCCTGCAAATGCAATGGAAATGCTCCGCAGTGACGTCATTCTCGATGCGCGTGGGCCGTCGGCATACCGGTGTGTGTATCGTAAGTGCGATGTCATATGGAAAACATATCAGGTCATGCAAAACCACGATATACTTACACCGGTGTACCGACGCGCATCGAGATGTGACGTCACTGCAGAGCATTTCCATTGCATTTCCGGCTTAGATTAGGGAAGTCTAAAACTTGCGGGATGGAAGTGTTAGAACTCCACAGAATGATTGGAATAATGCAATTAATCGCAAGTTTCATTGAAAATGCAATTAACTAACAATTTCAAATGAAATTTTTCCGATGTCTTTGTTTGTTGATTCTAAAATATATCAATGAAATTGTATAAATATGGATGTAAGTGAAAAGTATTTATTTGATACAGAATAAATTATTGAAGGTTCATTAAAAAACTTCGAATAAATGAAAATATTTTTATCATTATTAGGGAAATTTCAATGAATTTCACTTATAATTCGTGAATTTGAAAAGTTATTTGTCCACTTTTTTCTTCATATTCTGAAAACTGATCTTCTTATTTAGATCCCTGTCTCAAGTTGGTACGGATTGTGCTCAAGCAAAGAATAACATCGAATGGAATCTGAATGTCATTTTTCAGTTTTGCAACCGTGTTATCTTCTAAAACTTTGAAAATATTTTTTCCTCAGATAATGAAGTACTGACGGAATACTTCCGACTTCGGAAAGCAAAAGTACCTTATTTCGGTTCCCTTTTAACTCTTCTGTAATTCTTACAGCCAAAAACTGAGCAATTTGGCCTGAATGCAGGTATTATAACAATAATAATATAACTCCACATTTATCTCTGCTCCTCAATGACGTAGATGACGAGTTTAGACTCCGAATCTGGGCATACCGTGCAGAACGAACGCTGGAATCGTGGTGGGGAAGCTTCGAACTGGCTTTCCGCAGCATACACATACACTAACAGTAGGTTCCACTAAGCGATCACAACGACCACGTTCGTTCCCGTTCCAGTAGCTTATCACAAGGCCGCGGACGTTTTTGATTGTTTGCATGTGGAACGGTCGTTCGAGCGTTATGGGCGATTATTGACAGTTGTCGAAAGAGACTCAAATTTGTGTTTTGAATTTTACGCAGAAAAGTTGCCTTAACATATTTGGGGAATCATTTAACATCAATGATGATATATCTCGCTAATAATGCCGGGAGGAAACTTATAACTGCAATATTCAGTTATTTTACCAGGCTCTGAACATGTTTTTCACCTCCGTTCATAATATTTTACCTCTTACACATATTCGCTAATAGGTCTGAAATAGATTGAGATAGAATATTTTTGTTTGATTTATTCTTCAGAGAATCAGATGTGCAATATGTTTTTACCATCAATTATTACAATTATGTTGTCTCTCAATTGAAAAAAGCATTTGAAAGTATAATTTTTTTATTGAGTTTACAAATTATAGATATAATTCATAGTCCCTTCAGTATGAAATTTCAATAGAATAAAATCTAAAATGATAAATAAAATTCAACGCTATATCCACGTAACATCTATCGAAAGTTTAGCCGTAGAACCTAGATAACTTCGATTTATTTCTGCATTTTCAACCTCTTCACGATCTTCATCATCCTATTCCTCATTCAGCATGCGAAAATTATGTATAAGCATATGCCATTACTGAATTATTTCACAGGTTTCATTCATTCTCTCTTTATTGTGCTCGGCTCTTTGGCCATGTACACAGATCTGGGTATTTACCCTTATTTCATTACATATATCTCAATCATACTACACTAATATATCTGGGACAATTTTTATTTGTAGACAAACTTGGGACATACACAAACATCCATACCCACACCGGGATTCGAACCCAGACTTACAGCTTAGTAAGTACTTGTAGGCACACGCCATTGACATTTTAACCCTAATTTTCACGCGCTGTCATTCTGTCGAAAATCAAATGTTTTTGACGCCAAGTGTGATTGCATTGTGAATAACCTAGGAGTTTGTTGATGTTGAGGAAGCTTTTTCATTTTTTTCGTACGGGATAATCTGTTATAATTATGTTTATGTCACTGTCCTCAATTTTTGACTATTTATCTGCGTCCCCAAACAGCAGATGCATTGTAGAAGGTGAAGCTGTTCTGGCAGCGAACCATGTTATTGTGTGTGGAGTGAGAGAAAAAGTGGACAAAAAGTGGATGATCAGATCGTACTGTTTGCAAACTAGTGCAGTGAAAAGTGATCCCCATGAAATCAATGGAATATTTTCAATTATTTCAGATTGCAAGGTATGAATACAGACATTTACTTGCAGCTGTAAGGCAGGCACATCAGAATCTTGCAAACATGTAGCAGCAACACTTCTGTTTTGCTCAAGGTGGTATTATGACCGATTTATTTGATGGATAATCGTGCCCACTGCAATTTATAAGATTTCTGCAACCTTTTTTTACTTTAGGTTTCCTTTTTCTGTGCTTGTGTTTTTCTTTCAGAAAACCATTAGAAGAGTTAGAAGAGTTGTCTTCTACAGACACTGAATGTATATGGAAAGTTCAGAAAACCAAAGCAACAGATAAATATTTGCCACAGGCACTGAACAAAACTCAATGTTTCAGACCATTAAATATGTTGCCTCGAAAAAGATCATTTTCGAAGGAAGAAGTTGAAGAAATGTTTCAGTTGGCCTCGTTAGCACTCCCAAATTCTTCCTTCGCATTGAATAGGTAAACTTTCATCTGTATACTATTGATAAACAATTGAAATATATCATAGATATTTAAATCTGATTGTTACAGACAAGGGCGAAGAAACAATGTCAAGAAACCCAAAATTACCAAAGAAATGCCTTCACATATATCAGTGATTTTTGACAACTCCAAAGATTCCCCATTCATAGACAATTTGAATATAACTATTCCATCCCTATCAGATTGTTGTTTGATGGTGTTGGAATCATTTAAGAATAAAGACATTTTAGAAAGCATGTGCTGCCAGCAAGGAACATTGGAATGGAAAAGAAGGCGCAAGAATAAAATAACAGGTATTGAATGATAATTATTTATTTTCTTTTAGACAAACAACAAAGTTTGTAGAGAATTAGTCACAATGAAAACTTCAGCCTAATCTTATTGACATGTAAATGATGATGCAAATGATGCCTACAAGATTATTGGTGGGTTTCATTAAAATCGTTGATTGAGCGATTCACAGAATACTTGTCAAATCGACCAATAGAATTTCAAATTTACAGAATTTTTATCACAGAATCGCTCGATCAAGCACTTGATCGTCTGGTCAAAGTTTATGAAACCCAGCATATATCTGTTTATAAACAACTTGTATTCACTATTCATCATGTTTATCTAGCTGCTACTGATTTACTTTGAAGTTCTCTTGATTCACTCCCAGTAATTATGTCAACTTTCCAGGATCTACTTGTTATTCAATCTATACCTTCCAGAAGCAAGATTGGACAAAAATGTTGGGTAACTTTTTCAACCCCAAATCAGTAGTAACAAAAGAAATGAGATATGGATGTGAACAGGAATCTTTTGCACTTGAAGAATTCCAAAACATGAATCCTAATCTTCAAATTAAAAAAATAGGAATTATTATATGCCAAAAATATCCTTGGTTAGCTTATTCTCCAGATGGAATAGCATTTGAGGATGGAAAGCCAAGCAGACTTATAGATATCAAGTGCCCATATTTGGGTAATGTCAATAATGATTCAAGACTTTCCTTACTGTTTTAACCCTTTTTTGGGAAAAATCAAGTCAGAAACTGAGGCGATACCAACACTCAGGTATCTGAATTCAGACTGCACTCTGAAACAGAACCATCCTTATTATGGTCAAATTCAGTTTGGGATGGCTTTGCTGAATATGAGGATGTGTGAATTTATAGTTTATTTTTCAAAAGAAAAGCACTATTTACAGATTTCTGTTCCATTCGATGAGGGATTTGCAAAACATCTAATTGAAACAGTTTCAAAGAAATATTTCGAGAAAATGACTTGCTAAAACATATTGGCATATTCTTTAAAACATCTTCCTTAGATGGCAGATAAACAAAGTTGGCTAATATACCTGCAAGCACTTCAATAGTGTCCTGAAAAATTCTTCTACATGTTGGCACACTAAGACCACCAAACAAGACTCCCAAAGCAGAGTAGGTCAAATCAAGTTTGAATTTTAAAAACACTAAAAGAACCCTTTCTTTCACTGATAATCTTTGACATCTTGAGTCTTTTTTACAAGATGTAAATAAATTAACCAATAAAAATAATAAACTGAATGATGGGATTCCTGTTAGAATGTTCAAAGCTTTCTCATTTTGAATAAAATCAGAAATTGAAGACCAGTTTGTGTTCACTTGAATCTCCATATTGTATACTTCCTTGTAATCATTGAAATCTGTTTGAGTGGCAACATCAACGAATGTCTTCATGGTATGTAAAGTTTCTTTGGAAGTGTCTTCAACAAATGATAACTCCTGTTGATGAAGCTCCAGTAGTGCTTTAGCTCCATCAAAGTCACTAAACGAGTTTGATATCATGTCATCCTTGGAGGTGGTAGGGAGTTGATTAACCTGAAATTTTAAATGACCAATAGTTAGTAAGTATAGTTATTTAAATCGATTTCAAGCGATTAACCGGTAATGACCGAGTCTTTTCTTGTTCAACCCGCTTATCACATATGTTTCATCGCACTCGATTTGCCCAGTTGGTAATTACCAATGATGACCAGGTTATTTGCTTGAAATCGGATTTAGTTTTGACTTCGATAAAAATAACCAACAAGAGAACTTGCCTGTCTTCTTTCAATAAGTTTTTCATATCTTCTCTTTTTCTCTTCTATCTTCAGACTTTTTGATTTTGTTGTAATACTGGACACAGGTAAGTTTTTACTTGGTACAGCAGTCTTTTTCAGGTACCGTTTCTGATAGCCCCCTGAAAGATTGAGAGATAATTGTTTTAACCACATAATATAAAAAACAAAATACTTACAATCACTAGGAGTTATGAAATCGTCGTCGACAAAATGTTTAGAACAAACTCTCATGTTTTTGGTAACTCTCTTTCCTATTTTCAATTTGATCTCCCACAGTTTCTTTCTATCAACCATATTCATCATTCCGGATTCTCCCATATTCTCGACTCTCTGACCCTCATTTGGAAAATATTGAAAGGTCAAATCGGGGTTTTTTTATACAGGGTGTCCCGTAAAGACCACGTCAAACGAAAACGGAAAGTAGATCAGAATGTGCTCCATCTGATGTGAAAAAATCGTTCATATGAAAGTCTCACAGTTTTCGAGATATTTGATGTTTTATGAAAATGTTGAATTTTTTCACTTAAAATGCTTTCTCTCTTGCGGAAGCTACAATTAAATACTTTTCGAATCAGTTTTTTTCCATAAATATTGTTGAATGATTACTTCAATTCATGCAATGAAAAATAGCACAAAATATTATACAGGGATTCCGAAAAAAAAATTTAAAATTCTTGTTATGAAGGAAGTGTTTTTTTGAACTGAACTCTATCTGACGTGGTGTAAAAAAAAGACACTAGTGCTTTTCTGCATATTACGTTAAAAAGTTGCCCACTTTGTGAGGATTCCGAAAAGGTAAAATACAGGTGATAAAAATTCAGAAAAAAAGATATTCGAATGTTTATCGAAAATGGAGCATTTCTGTGAAAAACTGATTTTTTCACATTTTCAACAAATACTTTCATTTTGCAGATTTTGCTGTAACTTATTGAATAATTCTCTTGAAAAATTTCAGTTAGTCCTTAAATTACTTATAAAGTGAAATTATTCATTAATTGCAATGATATACGTAATAACGCACAGGACCTTCAACATCAACAAATCTATTGTGAAGAAACATTATAAAAATATTAATAATAAAAATTCAGTATTGTTATTAAAGAAAATGCTCAAAATGACCACCCCCTTCGCTAATACATGCCCTGCATCTATTGAGAAATGATCTTTTCAAACCATACAAACTTCTCTCCGCTATTTTGGCTGCTGAAATACGAATGCGGTCCCTTAGTTGTGCTTCATCTCTTATGGGATTCGAATGAATTTCATTTTTTAAAAAACCCCAGTAAAAAAAAATCCAGAGGATTTAAGTCTGGTGAACGGGGAGGCCACGAAATTTCACCGCCCCTTCCGATCCACCGGTGAGGATATGTTTGGTTTAAATATTCCCTAACATGACGACTGTAGTGTGCTGGGCACCCGTCGTGTTGAAACCATAGACTACGTCGCATTCCCAGTGGTACATCTTCTAAAAGTAAGGGTACACTGTTCCTTAAAAAATTTAAATAGTTGGTGCCGTTTAACGATTGCGGCAATTCTGTCGGATCGAATATTTTTCCATCGTATATTCCAGTCCATAAATTCACTGTTAATCGATATTGGGATCTATCTTGCCTTATATTGTGCGGATTTTCGATGTTCCAACTATGAAGATTATGCAGATTAATATACCCGCTTTGAGTACAGGAAGACTCATCAGTCCAAAGGATATTATTGAAAAAATCGGGATTTTCTGTATGTTTCGGCAACATTTGTTGACAAAATTCTACTCGGGCTTGGTAGTAGGTGTTGAACTCGCTGAATATGGTAGGGGTGATATTGGTGTTTCTTCAGGATTCTATGGGCACTTGATTTTGATATGCCTGTCATCTGGTTGATACTGAAGGATTATCTTCGACTTCATTCAAAATGGTGTCATCATCCACGATCGAAGGCCGGCCACTACTTTTACGACTCCCAGGAACTCTTCCTTCGACAATTGCATTATAGGTCCGGATAAAAACTTCGTAATTGGGATGTCGGCGATTGGGGTACCGCTCTGAATAAAGCCTCGATGCTGATCTAGCATTAAGACGTACTTCTCCATAAATAAGGTGCATATCGGCGTATTCTCTTGCAGTGTACGAAACATTTTCTGATGACATTTTACCCAGTATACTGTTAAGCATTAACTTCCACCAGATGGACGTTTCCATAGATACCTTAAGTATCTAAAGATTGAATCATTGAATCGCATCACATCATACCGATGTTCGAGAGTTCTTTAGGCAAAGAGAAAGAAATAAAAAACCCAGTGAGTGAATTGGCATCTTAATAACTTTTTATTGATTTGTTGATTGATTATTTTCAGCAGGAAGTGCAAAATGAAAGTATTTGTGGAAAATGTGAAAAAATCAGTTTTTCACAGAAATGCTCCATTTTCGATAAACATTCGAATATCTTTTTTCTGAAGAAGTTTATCACCTGTAATTTACCTTTTTCGGAATCCTCACAAAATGGGCAACTTTTTAACGTAATATGCAGAAAAGGTCTAGTGTCTTTTTTTTACACCACGTCAGATAAATGTAAGTACAAAAAACACTTCCTTCAAAACAAGAATTTAAATTTTTTTTTTCAGAATCCTTGTATAATATTTTGTGCTATTTTTCATTACATGAATTGAAGTAATCATTCAACAATATTCATGGAAAAAAAACTGATTCGAAAAGTATTTAATTGTAGCTTCCGCAAGAGAGAAAGCATTTTGAGTGAAAAAACTCAACATTTTCATAAAACGTCAAATATCTCGAAAACTGTGAGACTTTCATCTGAACGATTTTTTCACATCAGATAGAGAACATTCTGATCTACTTTCCGTTTTCGTTTGACGTGGTCTTTACGGGACACCCTGTATACAGAGTTACATCCAGGTACACAACAATTTGCTCTGCTGGGCATCTTCACTTTTAACAAACTATTTATCACTATCAAACAACTATAATCCCTCACACAAAAGCACGCTTAGATGTAAATAAACACAATGCAATCACACTTGCTGGTCACGTGACATTAATTCCGCCAGATAGCGTATTGCTTAGCATTAAAATACAATACCCTTACAGCCACCGAGGCGGTTATTTCACAGGTTTGCATGTTGAAAAACTCCTGAATGTCGGAAATGTTTTGATTTTGTTAACCTCTAAAGAGGAACGGATGACAGTTCTCCCTAAACGCTCACGACGACCACCGTTCTGACGTGGGTCTCCGTGGGCTTTGCGGGCGAAATTGATGCACTCGTGCGAGCGCTGCGATCGTTCAACGGAATGTAAACATGGGGCGTTTTGGGCGTTGTGATCGCTAAGTGGAACGTACTGTAAAACGGACCAAATTTTCGGACATGAAGCTGGGCCCGTATTCTCGACAAGTGATATTCGAAAACGTATACGAACTTCATTGCGCGGTGTGCATTTTTGCAGGTAAACAGGGACTCGCGCAATGAAGTTCGTATACGTTTTCGAATATCACTTGTCGAGAATACGGCACCTGATATGTTACAGTACGCCCAGACAATATTAAAGGAGCGGATTTTGAACCAATAAGAGAGCAGTAGGTATTTTTAAATTTGACAGACAGGATCTGTTTACATATTCGTCAGATGTTAGATTGACATTTGGAAGCATTCGGGTATACTTATTTTACAGTTATTTGTAGGTTGAAATTATGGGATTTTCAATTAAAACTCAAGTAAGAGGAGATCGTTGTATCCATTTGCCGTAGTTCGAATTATTTCGCTTTCGATAATGGTATGAATATATTGAAAATGGGCAATGATGACTTTGCTGTTCGAAGGTAACTTTATCCCTAATATCAATTTTTGATAATTTTTTCAAGTATTTATTTCAGATTTCATCTTATCTGTCCAGTATGCTAGGAAAAATATGCCATCAATATAAATTTAAAATAATAGAATGATGTACTCTGAAATTGGTTTGAAAAATATATTGTTTTATTCCATTTGCCAATAAAGAATGAGAAAAATCAATTTATGAAGACAAGTTTTAATTGAGGGACCTACATGTGCACGATTCACAAATAGAGAAATAGTTCGATGAGGGGTGAAAAACTTCGGTTATTGGCATTTGACTCGGTCAATTAATAATTGTTGTCATTATTCAAGTTTGATGGGAATAAATCGTTGTGTTATTATAAGAAGCGTAAAGCATTGGATAGGTCTATTTTTTGCAGTATGTTTAGAAGAATGATATAGTGGAAATTGAATTAACTTGATTTTTGCTCTTTGTCCAGAATAAAAAGTACCTTCTTAACTAATGATAATATCTAATCAAGTGCTGATCTTACAAGATATAAATGAACAAGTTGTGACGATGGATTTGTTTGTTATTGTTTTTTACTGAATTGGGTTTAATGTAAGCACTACGGCTGCTGTGTCTTCAGATGACCGGATAGTATGAATGTGAATAGAGCAACTTAAGTTTTATTTTCATAGAATAAGTGAACGATTGCTGATTACGATTGAAGGTGTTACAGCATAAAATTTCTATGTGGTGTAATTGAAATAAATGAACGAGAAAACTGATGTACAAAAACGAAAAAACACATTATTTGAACCAGTATTCAATATTTATTCAGAAAGAAAGAACAGTATCACTTTCTGGTCCTTTATGTGTTTCAATTATGTGTACTCTCACAACTGAACAGGAATACTAGGAATCAATTGTTCATATTGAAAGATTTAATGAATGATTACTTTAAGTGCCTGTAATCTTCATGAACAGGTACCAGATATTTTAATATTCTTTTCGGAAAGTGGATCGAAGTCGATAACAATATTTTGATTTTAACCCACAACAAATAAGTTGAGCATGATTGTTTCAGAAAAGTGTAAATTCTATAAAACTGATTCTAAGTCTGCGTTTAACATGTTACTTGAGTTGGATACTAACCATGCTTCGATTATTCAAAGTTTTGTATAATTCAATTGTAAACAATCATTTTTTATGGTATAATCTTTAAGTACCCTCGATTGTTGAAAATATTAATGTTGGGAGGTACAATGTGTTTAATTAGTGAAGAATTGCTGCATACGATCAAAGGTACTATTGCACAAATGCTGAAGGACTTCACTAAAAAAAAAAAAATAAAACAGGGTAAACTGATATAGGACAAAACTAGTAATTACAATTGGAATCATTATAAAGCAGGAGGAAATATAGATCACAATTCATGGCATAATATTTTTCTGTTATAATAAGTAGTTCTATAGTAGAGCAACTTCGCTTGATCTTGATTTTTTTAATAACTAACTGAAAAATGCAGGATAAAATTAAAACAATTGTAATAATAGATGCTGAATGAAGTCATTATTATGTAGACAGATAGAAAACTATCAATTTATTCGAGAGCATGTTCGTTTCTTTTTGAGAGTCATTACTCAGGCTCTTTATTGACGGCACATTTTTCCTGGTTTGCTGGATAAGATGAAACCTGAAATAATATCAATACTCGAAGAGATTCTCAATAATGAAAATTAGGGATAAAGTTACCTTCAAGTAGCAGAGTCATCTATGCCCATTTTCATATCATCATCGAGAAAGAAATAATTCCATCTAACGGGAATACGTACAATAATCTCCTCTTACTTTAGTTTTAATTGAGAATCCCATAATTTTAAGCTTTAAATAAAGTTTAAAATAAATAAAAATCGGAATGTTTTCGAATGCCAAGTTGACATCTGACGCTGACGAAAATGTAAAAAATGATGATCATTTGCAGTGTTTACAGAACTCGGAGTAGCACGACCTAGCCGATTCACGAATGAATCATCGATCGTGTCCGAAAGTTTGGTCCGTTTGAGTGTATGCTGCCATAGTGTTCTGTGATGCTGCTTTCCGCGATGTGCGATTCAAATAATTTTATCAATCTAAACGTGGAGAGCGTGAGAGCATATCGGTTTGAAGAGTAATTAGTTTCACCGTAAATTAATTATGATCTGTTTAGAAGGAAAAAGTCGAATAATAAAATGTTATTTTGGTGGTCAATCAATTCAGAAAACAATAAATTCATTTGTTGCCCCCCGAAATTTTTATTCTGAAATGAAATGTTTATCGATGTTATAAGGTGAAAACAACTCAAGTGATTTTACCAGAAGAAGATGTCAAATGAATGGATTTCGTGAAACAACGGTGGAAAAAAATTAAAATATGTAGTTCATTTTTGAACATCGATGAGTCATCGTTTTCCTGGAATAGAAAACATATACAGTATTTAAGATATTGGTCTAAGAATAATAAGCAACTGAGTATTTCTGTGCGTACCCAGTACCCTAAAAAAATTATACTGGAATACTGGGGAATGACATCATGGCTATTTTTCATAGACGGTAACCTACATGGAAGCTACAAAATATTTGGAGCTGTCAGAGAATAGACTAATCAGATATTTCAACAGCTACCAATTGATTTCGATCATGGCGAAAAATAACCAAAGTACTCATTTTTACCGAGGAAATTATTCGGTACATTTGATGTGGCAAATGAATTCCTCGCAATAGAACATAATTTTAATAATCATATTCAAATTGAATCGATACGATTTTATTATTTGAATGTTTCCTTCTAAACTGAATGATTTAGGAGAATCTAATTACGTTTCCAACTGATATGCTCTCACGATCTCCACGTTTACAATGGGTACGTTCAGAAGCACTCAACTGTTGACAACAGTTGAGTAAGTTGAGAATGCGATAGCGTTCAGCAGAACCGCTGACAGATCGATGTTTCTCGGCAGCTGTCGATTTCTAGCAGCGGTAAAAATTTGCGCTTTGGAACTCATCTGACCGCTGAGACATGAGCATATACCTATTTTGTGATTTTTTTTATGTTTAGGGTTTTTAGTTGAAGTTTGGTATTGTTGTGTTCTGTGAGTTGAAGTTTATTAAGGAGTATTTTGATTATTTCAATACACTCCAATTTATAATCTGCAAGTACAATAACAAAAAGTTTCTCAACTGGGTATAGCAAAATGAGGTTATATATCATGATATGTCAGATTTGCAAATCACTCAGCGAAGCGTTCAGAAAATTTTCATCCGCTAAAACTCAACTCTACTCAGCTGATTTTCGCTTTATGCCAACAGTTGAGTACTGCTGAACGTACCCAATGATAAAATAAGTTTTTTCAATTATATCAATAATAAAGAACCAACCATTAAATTTACGATGGAATTAGAACACAATAATCAAATTTCTTTTCTAGATGTTCTAATAAGAAAATTTATAGATCATTATGAAACAAGTGTATTTCGGAAACAAACACACACTAATAGATATCTAAATTTTTATTCCAATCATCAATTAAATGTAAAAACAGATATTATAAAAACACTTTATGATAGGGCCTTTTTGATTTCATCTACACCTGAAATTAGAAATAATGAAATTTCTTTCATTGAAGAGTTCCTACTAGATAATCAATACCCACCAAATTTTATAGAAAGAACAATTTCAAATTTAGAACGAAAAATATCTAATAGAAATTCAAATGATGATCAGGTACAAACAGAAAACCGTCAAGAACAACCAAATTTGTTGAACGTCATTCCTTATATTCTTGGCCTCTCAGAGAAAATAAGAAGAATTGGTTCCAAATTCAACATAAGAACTGTTTTCAAAACAAAAAATGATTTGAGATCCATTCTAACTAGAACGAAACCAATGAATGAGACACAACAATCAAAAAATTATGTTTACAATATTCCCTGTATATGTGGAAAATCTTATACAGGGGAGACATCAAGACCTTTAGAAATAAGAAAACGGGAACATAAGAATAACATCAAAAATAGAGACATCACAAGAGGACAAATCGCTGATCATGTATGTTCAAATAGCGGAGATCATATGATGAACTGGAACCACACAAAGATCCTCATGACGGAACCTGATAATTATAAAAGGAAAATTAAGGAATCTACATGTATTTTGTTAGATGAAGTAAATAATTTGGCCAATTGTTCTGTTGGAATAGATCGTATTTGGATTGATTTATTGAAGAAAGAAATGACATCAGGAAATTTCAAAATCAAATAAATCAACATCTCTATAGATTGACAACTATCAATGTCAATCAGATTACAAATGAGAAAATACACAATTCTGAAGATTTTTAGAGTTTGTCTGAAGAAGGTGTCTGATATAGCCACCGAAACGTTACAATATCCTTTTAATTTGTTTCATTTTTACTGTTAAGCAACAATTTTTTTCAAGACCAATTTGCTCCTGACAAATAAGTGCAAAGATTCTAGCAGGAGCACTTCACCTTAATCAAACATTTTTTAATTATTTATGTTTCAGAGACTGGGAGTGAAAACCTATAAAGTTTCTATAAGAAATGCAGAATCCTCCCAGAATATATTTCAATCGATATAAAATTATGTGAATCGCACATCGCGGAAAGCCAGTCCGAAGCATCCCCACCGCGATTCCAGCTTTCGTTCTGCATGTCCTGATGTGTTTTCCATATGGCATTGTACTGATGTTTCGATTCATCCACTGTTCCATTTAGTCTAAGAGCCCGTGAACACCAGACCTTCGTTATTTTATAAAAGCTGAAAACTTGTCTACGCATGCTCCCAACACAGGTAAGAACGATGGACCATTATGAAGTTTGGGTTACCCTGGCTTTGGCAGGTAAACGGTATTAAAGGGGTGTAAAATACTGATCTAATTTCGTCAAATTATAAAGTGTGATTTTTTTATATTACCTTCAGAATATCATTAAAAATCACGTCATTAATTGCCAGACACTTACTATAGTGGCAACCCCTTGCCAGACACCCTTAGTGTTCATTAAATTATATGTAATTCTACTTACGTTATAGTATAAAAGCTGATTTTCATATATAATACTTGGGTAATAATTAGATAATGTTTCCTCATTAGCCAGACATTTTTGATAGTGCCAACCCTTTGCCAGACAAGCTTGTAGTTTAGCTGCAGGTGCGAGCGCGAGACAGTATATATGAGTGGGTGCGAGTGAGACGGCATGATTATAATGACTTATGCAAATCAATTTTTTAGTACAGATTTATATAACTAATCATTTAAGTGAATCCCAAAAACATCTGAAGAAAAGACATTTGATGCTACAACTAAATAAAATTGTTAAAAATTTTAATTTATTCTATTAACAATTTAACTTAGTTGTAGCATCGAATGTCTTTTCTTCAGATGTTTTTGAGATTCACTTAAATGATTAGTTATATAAATATGTACCAAAAAATTGATTTGCATAAGTCATTATAATCATGCCGTCTCACTCGCACCCACTCATATATACTGATGGACAAAATTAGCGCACCACCTAAAATTTCGTTAAATTTTAACAATTGATATCTTCCCAATCTTTAGTCGGATTTTAACGTTTTTTTCTTTCAATTGTAGCTCTGTTATTGTTGAATTTCCTCCATTACACAGAAGTCCAAAAAATAAAATCTTCATGTTGTACAGGGCGTTTAAATAATATCATGTTTTATAGTCAAAATTTAACGTCTTCTGTGGGCAATGCCAGATTGCTGAGGTATATAAAAACAACAAAGTGTTGTAGCCTGGTGTCCCTCGAGTATTTTGTTTTTTTAAACCAATTTATCTTGAAATCGTCCAGAGATATTCAACATTTTATCAACTCTTGTATTTTGTGCATTAGCCATGAATATCTTCGCAACCATTTGTCCGATTGGAATGGTTTTCCTTAGTTTGTAGCTCTTTTATTGGCGAATATCGTACTGCAATGAGATGTTCAAAAAAAGAAATGCATCATGCTGTACAGGGCGTTTAAATTCTCGTTTTTTTTTCATTACAGTTTAACGCCTTCTGTGGGCAATACCAGATACCTGAGGCTTCTCTACTATACTATACTAACTATACAGTGATGTAGCCTGATGTTTCCTGAGTATTTTGTTTTTTCAAAAAGCAATTTAACTTGTACCCTTCCAGAGATATTCACATTTTTATAACATCTTGCATTTCATACAATACAGGGTGTCCGGGGAATAACTGTACAGGGTATCCCATTTTGGGCACTTTTACGGGATATCTCCGTTATTTTTAACGTTAGCGGGATGCGGTTTTCGCGACAGTGTGCTTCTTTTTTGTGAAACTAAAGATGGCGCAATCAGTTTTTGCATAGCTCTCTTAGTTTCTGCTCTACAGGGCGGAAATGAAAAGTATCACTTTTTAATCACCTCCCGTATCTCAGTTGTGCTTAAACTTGGAGAAATGGTTGAAACGCATTCCTATAGATTTTTTTCCGTAGAATCCAGTGGCGTAGTCAGTTTTTCAATTAAACTTTCCGTTTTTGAGTTATTGAGCAAACATACGTTTTTTAAATTGGACACCCTGTATGTTATTTTTTATTCTTATCAAGCACAATCTCAGCTTTTCAAAAACATATTATTTTATGCATTTATCTTCAAAACCAAGCTCAGAATTCAAGATTTTGTAATTAAATTGTCAATAACCAAGTAGTAGGCTATGACTGTTTATTAAAAACAAAAAATAAATGTCAAGATTTAGTCAGAAATCGAAAATAATGTTAACATAATATCTAGATTACAAACAAGCATGTCATATTTCTCGTAATTTTCGTAAGCAGCCGTAATGAGAAAAACTTAAAACTGAATCATTAATATGATATAATAAATAATAAAAACTGAGAGAACTGTAAACTTTTAAACCAACCGACAAAGCTTTGACATTTTTTTTGTTTTTAATAAACAGTCATAGAGCCTACTACTTAGTTATTCACAATTGAATTACAAAATCTTGAATTCTGAGCTTGGTTTTGAAAATAAATGCATAAAATAATATGTTTTTGAAAAGCTGAGATTGTGCTTCATAAGAATAAAAAATAATATACAGGGTGTCCAATTTAAAAAACATATGTTTGCCTAATAACTCAAAAACCGAAAGTTAAATTGAAAAACTGACTACGCCACTGGATTCTACGGAAAAAAATCTATAGGAATGCGTTTCAACCATTTCTCCAAGTTTAAGCACAACTGAGATACGGGAGGTGATTAAAAAGTGATACTTTTCATTTCCGCCCTGTATAGCAAAAACTAAGAGAGCTAGGCAAAAACTGATTGCGCCATCTTTAGTTTCACAAAAAAGTAGCACACTGTCGCGAAAACCGCATCCCGCTAACGTTAAAAATAACGGAGATATCCCGTAAAAGTGCCCAAAATGGGATACCCTGTACATACTCATACCAGAGATAGAGTTGGACTAGCTGATTACGAATATATTATAAAATATTAATTTCTGGATTTCCCTAGAAATCTACAGGGTGATTTTCGAACTTCATGGAAATACTTACATCATCATAAAATCCAAACTGATTGACGGATATTATTGAAACTTGGGAGATTATTGGCACATGCTAAGGCCGAGTTAGAAAGATATAAATGATTTCATCATTCCAGGGCCGGACTCATTTATCTTCATTTAAAGTGTTCACACTTGTATTTCGAATTACAAATAATTGATTCGTTTTTCAGAAAGAAGCTAAATTATGCTTCAATTTGTGATATCGCTTGAAGTTGTCACATCAACAGTTATTTTTTTATGAATTTTTGAATTTGGATAAAGTTCGAAAAATTTAATTTATTTACCTGAACAGGACTTAGCCATCTTGTAGAGATCGAAAAAAATTATAAATTTTCTAAAAAAAGTCACTTAAGGTGAGAAAGATTATAATAATTTGTTGATATACTGGGTGGCCACCCCAGACGTGGATCTCATTGCGATGGGGTAAATGAAGGTATATTTCGAAAAAAAAAATTGGTGATTTGTATAGGGAATACATAAGCATATTTCAAAATATTTCGTATTTATACCGGGTGTTCATTGGAAGAAGTGTCACTTTGGTCTATATCTTTGTTGTCGAACACCCGGTATACATACGAATTATTTTGAAATATACTTATGTATACTCTATACAAATCAACAATTTTTTTTTCGAAAAATACCTTCATTTACTCCATCGCAATGAGATCCGCGTCTGGGGTGGCCACCCAGTATATCAACAAATTTTTATAATCTTTCTCACCTTCAGCGACTTTTTTAAGAAAATTTATAATTTTTTTCAACCTCTACAAGATGGCTAAGTCCTGTTCTGGTAAATAAATTCGATTTTTCGAACTTTATCCAAATTCAAAAATTCATAAAAAAATAACTGTTGATGTGACAACTTCAAGCGATATCACAAATTGAAGCATAATTTAGCTTCTTTCTGAGAAACGAATCAATTATTTGTAATTCGAAATGCAAAGTGTTTTTTTAACCCTGAACACTTTAAATGAAGATAAATGAGTCCGGCCCTGGAATGATGAAATCATTGATATCTTTCTGACTCGGCCTTAGCATGTGCCAATAATCTCCCAAGTTTCAATAATATCCGTCAATCAGTTTGGATTTTATGATGATGTAAGTATTTCCATGAAGTTCAAAAATCGCCCTGTAGATTTCTAGGGAAATCCAGAAATTAATTTTTTATAGTCAATTTGTAATCAGCTAGTCCAACTCTATCTCTGGTATGAGTATGTACAGTTATTCCCCGGACACCCTGTATATTGACAATGAATATTATCAGTCAAGTGATACTGGGGTTTACAGTTGTCATAATTTTTTCTAATTAATAAAATTCATTTGAAATTAATAATTGTGTTAATTTCTAAAGTATTGTTTACTTAAATATGCTTTTCATTCGACGTTGAATCCTTTTAAGCTTTCTTCAGTGAAGTGAAAAAAGCTAATCCATATTCATTCAGTCTTCTTCTGGCAGTTTTTGATGAAATTGTAACATTTCGGACAACTCGAAGGCGGTTTTTTTACTTTGATCTGGTCTTTTAACGTGAGAGCCCGTTTCCATAAGTCTACGGAGACAACGACCAAAGAAAAATAAATAAGAATTAACTTTCAACACAAAAAAAAAACGAAAACAAATTAAGAAAAACAGAAAAATGCAAGATGTTATAAAAATGTGAATATCTCTGGAATGGTACAAGTTAAATTGCTTTTCGAAAAAGCAAAATACTCAGGAAACATCAGGCTATATCACTGTATAGGTTTTAAAATCCTCATATATCTGGTATTGCCCACAGAAGGCGTTAAACTGTAATGAAAAAAACCCGAAAATTTAAACGCCCTGTACAGCATGACGTATTTCTTTTTCGAACATCTCATTGTAGTATAATATTCGCCAATAAAACTAAAAAAACAGTTAAATCGGCAAATGGCTGCGAAGATATTCATGGCTAATGCATAAAATACAAGAGTTGATAAAAAGTTGAATATCTCTGGACGACTTCAAGATAGATTGATTTTTAAAAAAACAAAATACTCAAGAGATACTAGGCTACAAAGTTTTATTGTTTTTATTTGCCTCAGCAACCTGGCATTGCCCACAGAAGACGTTAAAATTTGACTATAAAACATGATATTACTTAAACGCCCAGTACAACATGAAGGTTTTATTTTACTTCTGTTCAATAGAGGGAATTTGACAATAACAGAGCTACTATTTAAAGAAAAAAACGTTGAAATCCGACTAAAGATTGGGAAGATATCAATTGTTAAAATTTAACGAAATTTTAGGTGGTGCGCTAATTTTGTCCATCAGTATATACTGTCTCGCGCTCGCACCTGCAGCTAAACTACAAGCTTGTCTGGCAAAGGGTTGGCACTATCAAAAATGTCTGGCTAATGAGGAAACATTATCTAATTATTACCCAAGTATTATATATAAAAATCAGCTTTTATACAGGGTCTTTATTGATGATTGTAACAGCGCAGTTGGCTTTGGATTACAGAATACCAATATCTAACCAATCAGAGCATAGCATGATCACAGAATTTTGTGGTTTGCATAATCCAAAGCCAACTGCGCTTTTACAATCATTTATAGAGACCCTGTACTATAACGTAAGTAGAATTACATATAATTTAATGAACATTAAGGGTGTCTGGCAAGGGGTTGCCACTATAGTAAGTGTCTGGCGTGATTTTTAATGATATTCTGAAGGTAATATCAAAAAAACACACTTTATAATTTGACGAAATTAGATCAGTATTTTACACCCCTTCAATACCGTTTACCCCAAACTTCAAAATGGCCCATCGTTCTTACCTGTGTTGGGAGCATGCGTAGACAAGTTTTCAGCTTTTATAAAATAACGAAGGTCTGGGATTCACGGACTCTTGCTGTAATTGGAATCGGAGCGACTTGGATATTTGCACGTTAAATCCTATATTTCGGAGCGAATTTTCCGAACCTGTATGTGATATCAATAGAGTTTGTAAGAATACTTGACCTAGCGTTAATTCTGATGATGATTTTTGAGCGCTCGTTATACTTAAACGAGTGCTATATCGATTTGCCCAAATGTCTGTAATTTTAGAATTTTGAGCCGAACATGATTTCAAACAATAGAGTTCGACTTCCTGATGACGAATTCGTGGTCAAATTAAATTCAGTACGTGGATCCCTCTGTCCGTTAGCACGATAACTTTCGTAGGGATTGTCCAGAGACTTGAGATTTTCAGGGTTAGTTCGGTTTCCAAAAGCCTCGGTTAAGTTCTTCAACCAACCAAATCGTACATGGTGTTCCAGAAACTATGGCCATTCAAAATTTTTGTTCCTCAATATCTAAGACAAAACGAAACCACTCGAAATGAAATGTTGAGGCCAATGCAAGATGCTCATATTAAGCCTCCTGCGAAATTTTGTGGACATAGTGTACACACAACAATAGAAAATTCCATTGGAATATTGAAAAGAAGAAACGTCATATTTACAACATGAAAAGATATCCAATTCGAGTGAAATTTATTTTGTGAATGAAAATTGATCTGATATACTGAATGTTCATACAAAATTGCGAGGGAAAGCATCAGCAAAACCGATATTTTTTAATTATTCATTTTTGAGCGCTAGTTCTGCTTGAACGAGTGCTATATCGGTTTGCCCCGATGTCTGTACTTTTCGAATCTTGAGCCGAAAATTACCGCAAACGATAAGGTTAGACTCCCTGATGACCAATTCTTGGTCAAATTCAGTTCTGTCCGTGGGACCGTCCGGCCGTCCGTTAGCACAATAACTTTCGAAGGGATTGTCCTAGAGACAGGATGAGTTCGTGTCCCAAATGACTCGGTTCTTTAGCGAAAACTATGAGGGATATGTAGGTGCCTATTGTGTTAACGGATGTGTAGGACGTTCTACAGCAGATCTTCACTACTAATTTTGATTCGACTCAATTGTCGCTTGATAGGTGCCGTTAAAATTGCCCAGGTGGGACATATTTGTCCCAGTGCCCATAGGAAACCCCTCTTCAACCAGTTTTCTTGTATCGAGAAGTTTGTTTTCGATTAACGTGAATTCTATACTGCGAATCTTTCTGTGCTGTGTCTCTTCTGAATAATTGCGATATGTGGAATTAATTTAAGTGAAAAAATGATTGTGACCGCCCTTCTTCTTTTCATAATTTTGATTTTGAAGCCGTCGGTACAATTAATTTTTATACGAATGTTATTTCACTTTGTTCACATATCGGCCTGATATTATCAATAATTTTTTTGGCGAAAAAATATTTCAGCTAGGAAGATTTTCTAGAAAATTCCAAAAAATCTGCCCAAAATCGCCTACTCACTTTCTATTTCTCAACAGTTTCTACAAAAGTCATTATATTCATACAACAATGCTTGTCAAATAAGCTACTCCGAACATTTTTTCTTCAAACATTTTGCTGAATAAAATGAAATAAGAATTTTATTTTCGTTGTTTCCAAGAAATCTTTTATTTCTTGTTTCTTCTAAATAAAAAATTTATGAGCACTTTTTTTGATTATTTTATTACTTATCAGTTATAATTATCACTCCTCCGTTTTTCATTCGATAATGTTTAATTATTTCAGGTAATTTAATTGGTGATGCATTATTGTCCCTATGTTCTTTAAGCGAAAAATTATGCCTGTAACGGTCACTGGGACTAATATGTACCACCCAAAATTTTGAGTTTGGGGCTATATCGAAAAAAACTGAATACACTTTGGATCACTAGGGACTTTTCACAATATTTCCACAAAATTTCAGGATGATATTCCAAGCCCCACTCTTTTGCCCTATAAAGGGTTAAGTTCGTTAACCAGCCAATTCGTACAGGGTGTTCGAAGAAATATGGCCATTCAAAATTTCTGTTCCACAATATCTCAGAAAAAACGGAACCAATCGAAATGAAATGTTACGGCCAAATGCAAGATGCTCATAACAAACATCATGCAAAATTGTGTGGCCAAGTCTTATTGTATTGTCTCCAAAAATATAATAAATAAGATGAGATCATTTAAACACGATCACAAACAATGCCTTGATCTTGGTCACTGTCATTGTGGCTTTTCCATAACTTCTTCGATATTCCTCTGGATTATTCAGGACAAGTAAATTACTAAATAGGTTAGTCCTAACAAGTTGGCATAAAACCATTGTTTTTACCGAGGTTTTTACGATGCCACATTATAATGAGCTTTAAAATAATTTTGACCGTTAGACGTTATATAACAAACTTGGTTATGATAACAGATGTACTTGTACTACGTTTCTCGTTTATCTTCAAACTTAAATAGGAAAAATGATTTATTGAACAATGCTCATTTGGTTAGTACATCCTTTATATCTCTTTTTACTTACTTAAGCTTGAGTTTTGGATGCTTGACAGTTTCAACACTTAGAATTGTATCTATCGGAAAATGTTCTTTTATATTTTCACAAGAGTTGTTGGAATAACAAACAAAAACTCCGTTTTCCAACATGCACCATCTACCACTGTACTCTCCGAATAGGTCTTCCACAGGACCGTTTTGCACCTTGTACAGCATTCCTTTCTTGTAAGCCGAATTTTTCATGTGAACCATTGGCCTCTGAATCAAACCTTGAAAAAAAAATTACTTTGATTGAATACTTGACAATCATAACTTTGCCAGTTTTAAAGTCAGACATAATTCATCACAGAATCTTGATTTATTCATTCTTGATATTGAGAATACCAGAAAAAACTGGAAACAGTTCATTCTAGAAAAATTCGCGTATTCATTCTAGAGGTCTATAAATAACGCGGCTCAACTAAAAAAGTCCTTTAAACACTGCAAAAAAACTGAGATCGTACCAGTGAACAGCAAGTTCTTGCTTGCGCCGTTCAATAGCTGTGATAATCGAAAGCGAAAGTTGTAAAAAGAGAGAATATTATAATTTGTTGCAAAACACGTGAATGAAGCAAAGTCAGGTTAAATCTGAAAATTACGATTTTTCTTTGAATAAACTATCAAAAAAAATAAAAATGTTAGTCTTGAGAGTTGGGTCCTCAGTCGTATAAAAATCAAACTAGTCAATATCTTCAGACTACTGTTCCAACTTTTGGTAGTCTATAACTACTTTAAGTTTGTGTTGGCGAATAGTATCCTCAGTTTCATTTCGAATATTTTAGGGTTCGACTCCCTGATGAAGAATCCGTGGCCCAACTCAATTCTGTCTGTGGGGCCGACCGTCCGTTAACACGATAACTTTCGAAGGGATTGTCTTATAGACATGAGATTGTCATAACAACTGTCCATCAGCCATCTTCAGAAATATTCCAACTTTTCGATAAATTATATTTGATGGCAGAAGGAAGGACCGCTTTCTTGAGTACCACATCGGAGGCGAACATCTATTTCTCTAAGTATGATGTTTTCTTAATTTTCTAAGAATCGATTTATTTTTCGTTTTATAAAATGGGTCACTCTATGTATAGCGAAAAATATATAGTCCGTTCACGAAAGTTTGAGCGCATAGTAGGCGTTTGTTTATTTATCTGAAGTTGGCAGTATTTGCTGTCATAACGTAAAATAAAGTTAACATTGCCGAATGTACCCGGCCTCGTCCGACGAGCTAGAGATTTATCAGAGAACTCTATGCGATATTGACAACATTGCGTATAAATCTGTCAAGAAATAAACAACATAACCTAAAATTTTAATATACACAGTGGAATAAGCCAAATTTCTATGGCTCAACCTTTCGTGAACGGACCTACTTTGATTGAATACTTGACAATCATAACTTTGCCAGTAATAGTTGAAGAGATTTGTGATGCACTGTATTTCAGTCTCAAAGATTATATTGATTATATTCATTTATTTTCTTTCCTCGTCTTTTAGAGAGCTCGTTCTACTTAAACGAGTGCTATATCGTTTTACCCAAATGTCTGTTACTTTCGAATTTTGATACGAAAATGAAGTCAAACGATGAGGTTGGACTCTCTGATGACGAATCCGTGTTCAAATTCAATTCCGTCCGTGAGGCCGGCCATCCGGTCGTAAACACGATAACTTTCGAAGAGATTTGACTTGAGATTTTCAGGGTGGGTTTGGTTTCCAAATGCCCCAGTTAAGTTCTTCGACCAGCCAAATCATACAGGGTGCTCCATTAAATATGGCCTTTCAAAATTTTGTTGCAAATATTTCTGACAAAACAAAACCAACCGAAATGGAATTTTGCGGCCACATGCAAGATGCCCATAATAAGCCTCATGCAAAATTTTGTGGTCATAGTGTTACTATAACCATTGAAAATTTAGTTGGCATATTGAAAGGAAGAATCTTTATATTTTCGTAACAAGATATCCGATTCGAGTGAAATTTATTTTGTTTGTGAAGATTGATATACTGACTGTTCATGCAGAATTTCAAAAGAATCTTATCATAAGAACCATAAAATTCCATTCTTTTTATTGTCAAGGTTTTACATATTTCAGTTTTTGAATAATTTCCATAATATTATTCCTATCGTACTGAGATTATGCATTTATATATGTATTCCTATAGCCCTATAGAAAATTTTGAGGTAATAGTCTCATCGCTCTACCTATGAACGAATGCTCAAAAGCACCTGCTCAAGGCTTTCTTAAATTTTTTATCTTGAGAACACTCCTTTCGCTATCAGTTTAAATCTCGAAAGGGACAATTCAAACAAACACCTTCTACGGCGTCTTCAGAATTACTGAATTTTTATTGCACAATATAGGGTACAGAGTGAGCAAAATTCGACTAATCCGAATATGAAAACAGATCGAGCCTAAACTTTCGTAGATTTTGAGCTATGAATGAAAATTGAGAAATTTTCACTTTCAATAATGCTGAATAATTCGATTGTTTGAACTCGTATTTGGAATACGTTGTTAAATTCTACAGGAACTTTTTCAAAGGGCAGATAATATGATTGATTTTTTTAGGGCAGCCGTTCATGAGTAATGAGTAGGATTTTCTATTTTTCAAATGTAGACTATACTTAGTCGAAAGTTCTATCATCTGGTTACAAAATTTTTGCTGATTTAAAAAATGTATCACATGTTTGAATTCACTCTAATATTAGGTACATGAAAAATAAAAATTTAATACTGTTTTCTTCTGTTCAGTTCACTGTGAAACTTTAAGTATGCTGGTGTTACCAGAAGCAACCGTCGAAAGTGCATTATATCGTGCGTTCAAAAAAAATCGTGGTCTGTGGATTCTAATTTTCCTAAGAGTCTATGAGGGGAAAAATAGAATCCACAGCTTACTTGACCACGAATTTTTTTGAACGCACGTTAGTACGTGAACTCCACATATTTCTGTGAACTCATCCTTCTGTGACAGGAATCACCGAATGTCGAATAATTATCATTTTTGCTGAGCATCGATATGTTTCAATAAATAATGAAAGACTTTCATGTAATTATTGATGAAGAAATCCATCTCTGTTTAACAATAACAATAACTTTATTCTCAGAATCACAAACAGAAATGAGAACTTGTCACAAAAAACAAATGAAGTATAAACATTCGAAATCATTGGATAATTCATAAATTCACAAATAATCGAATAGGGTTCGATTTTTACAATTAAATCGAATATTTTTTCTTTAAACTTCTTGTAATTGCTTATGTCTAGAATGATTTTAGGTAAGTACACTATTATATAATTTAATGCACATATATTCGGTATTTTTCTCTATCAGTGTCAAAGTGTGTAAGGGGAAGTGAAAGGGAATTTTGCGCCTAGTGTTATCATTATTTTTAAGATGTTCCTAATAATGCGGATTCTTTCATGAGAATACATTCTAGAATGTTCCAAAAAAGATAGGAATTCCATTGTGCCTGAGCCGTCCCCTACATGACTCTCGAAGTAGAACTATCTTAGAACTCTCAGAACTACCACCCCAAATAACAATTCCATATACTTAGAGTGTGTTTGGTCATGACTTAGCGATAATTAAAGAGCATCAAATATACCTAATTTTATCGACAAAAACACCCAAATTTGGAAGTTTACCCCCTTAGTTTTGGAGTAGCCCCCATTTTAAATTTACTTTTTTATTTCCGTTGACCCTTCCAAATAATATCGATTTCTTTGGACATACAGGTAATACAGATGTGGAAAGAATGTTTTTTGAAAGATTATACTACCACCTTTTATTGAAGTATAACAATATAAAAACATTTAACTTGAAAACGCCGTAAAAAATTCTTTAAAAAAGTTTTAGTAAAAATATGTACTGATTTTCTTAGTATATCCGCAATAGTACGAGAACTAGCACATTGAAGTATAATTTTTTTTTCAATGATTTAACACACAAGGATATAAGCTACAAAACAACACTTACATCATTTCTGTAAGTTACATGATTTTGAGAGTTATTGCTGTTCGAACATGATCACTACGCGAGGAAAAGACACAAGACTGCCTGTCTACAGAGCAGAGGCAGCCATTTTGAGCAATTTTTATGACTAATTTGTTTGTTTGGCCATTAAAAATATCGAGTACAGTACTGAGGTTTTTTTTTATTATAAATTTTCATAAGGGTCATTTTCGAACAGCAATTACTTTCTAAATATGTAACTTACAGAAATTATGTTGGTATCGTTTTGTAGCTAATATCCGTGCGTGTTAGCTCGTTGAGAAAAAATTATACTTCAATGTGCTAGTTCTTGTACTATTGCGAATTTACTAAGAAAATCAGTACATTTTTTCAATAAATTTTTTTTTAAGAATTTTTTTATAACAGTTATTTGTTTTCATATTGTATCACTTCAATAAAAGGGGTAGTATCATCTTTCAAAAAACATTTTTTCACATCAGTAGGACCTTTATGTTCAAAGAAATAGATATTATTTGGAAGGGTCAACAAAAATGAAAAAGCAAATTCAAAATGTGGGCTACTCCAAAACTAAGGGGGTGAACTTTCAAATTTGGGTGTTTTTGTCGATAAAATTAGGTATATTTGATGCCCTTAAATTATCGCCAAGTCATGACCAAACACACTGTATAAGCGAAATAGACAGACCTCAAGAGTTCAATATCCACACGGCGTTATAACACTCTTATCATATACAGAGCCTGATTCAATATTTTACTCAGTTTTGAATATGTTGATGCCAATTCAGGTAAGTGTCAACATGAACTCCCAAAAAGTTGATGGAATTGTGCAATTTTAATTGAGCTGTTATTAAAATCCATTGTTCGCGGAGAAGTTTCATTTGATTGAATGGTCCTGAACATAACACACTCAGTTTTATCAAAATTCAAGTGAAGGTCGTTTTGAACACACCATGCATTTATCAGATCAAAGGCTGTTTGGGTCTGATATATACATGAATTCAAATCTTTTTTTCTCACTAGAGCATTCGCGTCATCTAAAAACATGGCATTTTTATAATTCTTAGAATTAACTCAGACAAGGCCTTAGGCAGATCATTTATATATATGTATTTAAAAAAGTAGGGGCCCCAGAACACTCCCTCAGACACACCCTCGGACATGTGACCCTGTCGCCCGTATCAACGGAAACTCTCTGCTTTCTATTCTGCCGTCCTAACATCAAAGGTCCTATCTGCAAAATTCATGTTTTGAGATAATCTGGTTTTGTTTCATTTCATTGTATAACTTACGGTATTTGAACAAACTCTCACATTTTATTTTATATATTATGTCAAAGAATACAATTAAATTGAAAAACATAATTTCGATGAATCTCTTTCGCATTAGTAGATTTTTGATTAGATTGTCACTTAGGACAAGATAGCCTAGTATTGAAATTACTTGCACTTACTGCAAATGTCCTAAATGAAACTTATTGTCGATTTACTGAACACTCTTTATTCCAATAATTTTTCAAACTTAATACGTACTTCACATTGTAGCATGTATATGAAAATAAATGTATAATAACTAATACAACATTATAGAAAGAAAAAAATATTATTCAGTTTCTTCTTGAGAACCACTTCATTGACTGGATTTCTTCCCAAAATTTCATTCGATTCTGAGGAATGTGAGCTTTTAATTTGGCTATTAGATTATTTTTTCGATCTAAAGCCACTCCGCGACATATGCTACGAGTTTGCGGCTTTGTGAGCTTGCCCTTGGTGTACTTCATAATAAAAATATTTTTCATTCAATGAAATCTTTTTCGAATTCCGTTTTGTAGGAAATAAAAATTTCCTCTTTTGAAATGAAGAAAGCATATCTTTAAGGTAGACACGTGAAGTGAGCTTTTGCAGCTTATATTTGGAAGTATAATCAGTGAAGTTGAAAATTGAGAAATTTGCATTTTAACAACATTAACTTTCGATGATTGGCTTGTTTGACTTCTTCTCAAAAATCATCGAAATCATTCACTTTTTTATTTTTTTTTGAGGGCAAGCTCAACTTGGTGGTGAAAAGTATCCGCTGCCATAAAAATGGCCGGGCTCAAAAACTTGATTATTATATCTTCAACAGCAACTTCTGAACTGTTCACCAATACAGAAAGAAACTGAAAAGGGACCATTTTTTATTTTGACTCGAACAATTATCAAGCCAACTAGTATGTTTGTGCTTAATGTCCCTATTTGCCAGAAAAAAAACATAAATGTAGAAATGATATCATCTTTGGATCGGCCAGCAATTCCCTCGTGCCACAACAAGCCAGGGGTATTTTTGGATTTTTTATTGAGTTAAAAATAAAAAAAAGAAATAACACCCAATTTGTGACAGTCACAAATACCCTTTACAGTTGATTATTTGAGGTTAAGTGACTCACGTGCTTCTGATATACTAATAGTACAGTCAAATAGGGTTTTAGCAGAAATTTTGGGGTAGTTTTGATTTTTCGGTTTTTTATGTTTTTTGGGGTGCTGAATCCGAATATGAGGTTTGCTAACAATTTCGTGAGGAACATTGAAAAATACAAAAAAGAGAAAAATCTCATTCTTTGGCAGTTTTTGCTTATAACTCGGAAACTATCAACTTTTCGTGAAAAACCTTTCCATACAAATGAAAGTACATAAATTTCCTACAAATGTATTACCACAGCTTGTTCTGCGACAACCCGTTCTGGCTCAAATTATAGTTGAAAATGAGGTATTTTCTATGACTCAATAAATGAAAATAATTTAATTCCGTGGTTCCGATAATGCGAACCAATCGAAATGAAATGGTGCGGCCAAATGCAACATGCTCATAATAAGCCTTATGCAAAATTGTGTGACGATAGTGTGAAGAGAACCATAGAAAATTGAATTGGAATATTGAAAAGAAGAATCTTTATATTCCATAACAAGATATCCGATTCGAGTGAAAAATTTTTTGTGAATCGAGACTGATATACTGAATGTTCATGCAAAATTTCAAGACGTTCGCATTATCGAAACCACGGAATTTAATTTATTTTCATTATTGAGTCTAGAAAATACCTCATTTTCAACTATAATTTGAGCCAGAACGGGTTGTCGCAGAACAAGCTGTTGTAATACATTTGTAGGAAATTTTATGTACTTTCATTTTGGTGGAAAGGTTTTTCACGAAAAGTTGATAGTTTCCGAATTATAAGCAGAAAACTGCCAAGAATGAGATTTTTTCTCTTTTTTTGTATTTTATTCAGTGTTCCCTCACGAAATTTTGTTAGCAAACCTCAGATTCGGTTCGCACCCCCAAAAAACATAAAAATCGAAAAAATCAAAACCACCCAGAACTTTCCTGCTAGGGGTTCTTTTGAGCACAATTGACTGGACTATAAGCTTTATTGTCCTAAATGATCTCGCTCTGTACAAAATGCTAGCTTAAATGTCTGTACTGCATTTTCAAAGTGAGAAAGGACTTTTTTCTTAGTATATGTGAGATCGGACATTTTATGTTAGTAAACAGAGCATTATTCAGTTAGGACAAACATTTAGGTATAAAAAAGGAACTTAGAGAGCATATAGGAAATCTCCTTTTGTACATACATAAATAATGTGTCTACGAATACTTGAGCCAAAAAAGCCAATTTATCAAATTTTGCAGATAGGACCTTTGTTGTTAGCACTCAGTATTGCTCAGGGAACTACGTATCAATTCAAGCTAAGCCATAGCAATGTAATTTATTCAAGAACCTCTCATGATTCACATTATCGAAGGCTTCAGAGAAATCAAGAAAAAGTCCAATAGGCACCTCACCATTTTCAAGTGCTTCAATAATATAAGGTGTTAATTCATCTTTAGCCGTGGTCTTGTTGTCAATTTGGTTCTTTGAAAATATACGGAACTTATGGAAAAAGTTAAGCAACCTATCAACCAAAATTCCTTCAAATATGTTCGAAAATGAATTAAGTAATCTGATGGGACGGTAGTAACAAATATCGATAGTATCTCCTTTTTGTGAAGAGTTCCGATGGAAAGGAACCTTCAGTGATAGCAAGGTTTATGATGTGCGTCAGAGGTTTAGCAATTATTTGAATTGTGTTATTAATGGCAGTTATATGTATGCCATCACAACCACAAGAGTTTTCACTTTTCATTTTTTGAACCACATTTACTAACTCCTTCCCGTTCACAGGAAAATAACAAAAGACAGCAACAGATGTACCTAGCACCGATATATTTGAATTGCTGTTGCATTTTACATTAGCGTTGACGAAAAAATGACTGAAATTTTCCGCTAGAGCTTCAGGGTCCCTACCTTCCTTGAAAACATTTTCATTCTTCATATATTTTTCCGGTTAATTTATTCGGCATGTTCCAAAATGTTTTACATTCGTCTTTGATGGCAGATATGACTTCTCTGAAATATTCTTGATTCGTTTTATCAACGCTTTATCATACATCAACTTATTCCTTTTATAATGATTGATATAATCGGTATTCTGTCTAGACTCTCATGACTAAGAAATTGTTCAAACAATTTCGGAGTTCTTGAACTTGCGGTGTTATAGGAATTCTAATTTTATTATTGTCTCTAATGAAAACATGCGGAAAAGAACCATCAAATACCCTCATATAAGCTGCATGAACGTTGTTTCATAAGGAGTCAACACTAGTACAATGGTCGGATGAAAAGATACTCCAGTCGACTTGCGACAGGGATGTGACAAATGCTTCGGTGTTAGATTGACCAAATAAGCGAATTTTTTTCCTGGAATTATTATTTCTGAGAACTGAAATTGAAAACGTTTGAGATGTGTGATGGGAGAAATGCTCATTAACCACACTAACCGATGTTTTATACTCAATATTAGTTATTATTATGTATACATGTAGCAGAAAACGGTGTTATTCTTGTGGGTTCTCTAATCATGAATCATGAAACCATCAACAAGTGAAATGAACTTTTCCGAAACATTATTAGTTGATAGAATGTGGATATTGAATTCTCCAGAGATCAGATAGTAACAAGATTCAGCCATTAGCTTTACAAGAATATCATATATTTTCTCGAAAAAAACACACCACGGGCGATATATACAAATGATTATCTTTGAATTATTGAGCAAACATTCCAAAGCTCGAATACAAATGGAATCAAGACATAAGGTCAATTCACTACCTGCTAACAATTTCATTCTTAAAATATATGGCGCAGTCTCCGTGCCTGTTAACATTTCGACAGAAATAGGAAATTAAATTATAGTTCAAAAATTTGTACATATTTAGTTCATTCTTACTTTTCCAATGTTCTGTGATCGTGACATATGACACTTCAGATTTGTTTATCAATAATTCTAACTGATTGAAGCAATTTCCTTTGTGGATCAGAGTATACTGCTTATTCTTTATTCGTTGACCTTGTTCCTCAAGACGAAATGAAAAATAATATAATAATAATAACAACCTTTTTGAGGTTAAGTACTTCAGATTTAAGTGAATCAAACATCGGCAGAAAAGTTTTTTGTAAAGTTCTTCTGATTCGAATTTACAATTCACCCATATTCGACTCACTGCTTTCCAAAGTATTTTTAACCTGGGGAATGGTTTCAACTGATGAACATAGGAGGCATAACCATCCCTGTGAACTTGTAGATTCTTTCAATTTTTCTAATTCTTCCACAGTAATATTCACACATTCATTATGAAAAATATGTTAACTATTGTCGTTACACGATATAGAATCATTATATCTGCTGAAAGATTTTGAGCACTTTATGTCATTTCGAATTATTGAATTATTTTCTTTATATTCATGGAATAAGTTCAAAGAATCAGTAATATACCTTCGTCAACTATAATTTTCATTTTCATAAAAGTGTCTCATAAGGGATGAAAACCATTCCAATCATGGAGACTCAAAAGATAATGCATATTCAACGGTCGGTATGGTAACGCCAGCCCACTCATAATTTCACAGTGAACTGAATAGCAGGAAAAAGTATTAATTTTTTTTTTAATTATATATATTCGGGTGAATATAAACATGTGATACATTTTTGAAATACGAGTTCAAACAAGCCAGTTATTCAGCAATAATGACTGACAATTTCTCTTCCATTCATAACTCAAAATCTATGAAAGTAACATTAGATCTGTTAGCACGAGCGAAATGATATTCTGGAAATTATTGAAAAACTGAAATATGTGAAAACTTGACAATAAAAATAATCAAATTCTATGGTTCTGATGATGCGATACTCTTGAAATTTTGAATGAACATGCGGTTTATCAATCTTCCTACACAAAATGAATTTTACTCGAATCGAATATCTTATTATGGAAATCTTTCTATGGCTACAAAATTTTGCATGAAAATTCAGTATCAGTCTTCAAACACAAAAGAAGCTTTACTCGAATCCGATATCCCGTTGTGGAAATATAAAGATTCTGACTTTCAATATTGCAATTGAATTTTCTATGGTTCTGGTAACACTACACCACAAAATTTTGCATGATTATTCAGTAGGTATATAAATCTCCATTACCAAAATAAATTTCACTCGAATCGGATATCTTTTATGGAAATATGAAGTGTCTTCTTTTCAATATTCCAATTGAATTTTCTATGGTTCTGTGTACACTTTCACCACATTTGCATTATAATGGGTATCTTGCAAGTGGCCGCAATATTTCATTTCGATAGGATTTTGGCTGAGATATTGAGGAATAAATGTTATGAATGGGTATATTTTATAGAAATAAAATGGCTGGTTGAAGAACTTAACCGAGGCATTTGGGAACCGAACTCATCCTGAGAATCTCAAGTCCTAGGACAATCCCTTCGAAAGTTATCGTACTAACGGACGGACGAACGGCCCCACGGACAGAATTGAATTTGACCACAGATTCGACATCAGGGAGTCGAACCCTATCGTTTGAGACCCTTTTCGGCTCAAAATTAGAAAATTACAGACATTTGGGCAAAACGATTATGTAGAACGAGCGCTCAAAAATATTCATTTTTTTTAATTCTGAATAAAAAAATAAGTACATTATCACTGCATTTTTGAGCGTTCGTTCTACTTAAACGAGTGCTATATCGTTTTGTGGGTGGATTGAGTAGCTCGGAGGCTGCCCCTGCCGGTTCCAAGATAAAGGAGGAGGGTTCTGAGGTGAGGCTAGCCATCTGCCGAAGGTGAAAGGATCCATTGGCTCACAGAAACCATGGTAAAGCCTCGGATGATGGACTGTATTTACAGGTGACTTGCGCGAGAAGCAGGATTGATAAAGAAACAAAACTTGTGAGGTTTGATGCTGAAATATAACTTCATGGAATGAAAGAGATTAGGAAGATTTAATAGAGATGAACAAGCACAGAATAGATATATGTGCCCTCTCAGAGACGAAACGCAAAAGAAAAGGTATCGAAACTATGTACATACCTACTCGCTTACAGTGGAAAACCAAAGCAAGAAAGAGCTGTATCTGAGGTCGGAATATTACTTCATGAAAAGTTTTCTAATATAATCGAAGATATCGAATATACCAGCGATCACACGTTAATACCCCGATTACACTCAGCTCACTTCCACGGCATGGAGCAGGGAATTGAGCAGGGAAGTGGACAGCACGAGAATGTAATCACTGCACTTCCCAGCTGCATGCCGCGAATCCACGTGCTGCCTCATGCTCCCTGAAGTGGCGGTTTTTCGGACGGAAGTCAAAGGAGTGGTAATACGGGCGCAGTGTGTGATTACATTCAGCTAGGTTGCTGTGGCTGCGCTGACAAAAGATCGCCCTGCGCTCTCATGAAATTTAATAATTTTTACGAAAATATTGTTTTTATTATTATCGAAAAAATGTCCACGATGGAATGGAGAAATGAAAATCGTGGTAAGTTTTTGGAACATTTGGAGAATGAGAGAGTGATCTGGGATTGCTCCATGAAGGAACGTATGAAACACAAAATTCCTATACAAAATTCATGACGCCTGGAAGAGAATAAGTAGTAATATGTGCGATATTCCAGTGGAAGAACTTAAATAAAAAAAATCCCTAATGGCACATTCCGTCCCATTCCCAAGAGAAAAATACAATCAATTAAGTCAGGATCAGGGACAGAGGATGTCTTCCAACTTCTTTTTTTATCATCGGTTGTATTTTGTTCAAGAGAAATTCAAAATCTGCAGGTGACATTCTGCAAAAATTGGTAAATTCCCCATATCCTTCACAAGTCATTTCATTCAAAAAACTTTCCATCCCGTTCCTGTATACGAAACATCGAATAATTGTAGATTGTAGATACAAATTGGAATAATACAGGGTGTTTCATTGGGAAACAGAAATACTTCACAGGTGAATAGGTGAAACCAAGGCGATTCTGGAGATACCCCATTTATTGGGTCTTACTGTCTTCGTAGCCGAGATACAGGGTGTTTTTATGAATTTTGCCCGTTTCTTTCTGAGGCCATATCTAACGAACCGCCCGGTATATTTTCTTCATATTTGGCAAATATGTTCTTAATTGAGAGCCGAAACGTATCGTGGAATAACCGCCTTGAATCGTTTGAATCCTCGAAACAACACCCTGTACATCGGAATTTTGAAAATCTGTTTTAATATTCGAAAACACCATTAAACACTAAACTGAGACGTATGCTCCAAATTTTCGCGCAGATAGTTTTACTACACAAATTTTCAACGTAAAAGAAGTTTTTAAGTGGTTTGAACTGACTTTTAACAATGAATTATGAACAATATTGAATTCATAATGATTTCAACATTACTTTGTAAATCATTTTCACATTGGTTTTCCTTTTTATAGCTGTATACCATTTCAGTTTTTATTTTTGAGTTACTCTCTAGTCGTTTCTCATTACTGCACAATTTTCAACGTTAACGTGAAGTTTTTAAGAATTTGGTTCGCTGAAAGTGATTTAAAGTAACTTTTAGTGATGAATCTATGAGTAAGTTATTGAAAGCATAGTCATTCTTTGTGTGTAAAGCACAAACGTATCATACAATAACCACCTTGAAAATCCATGTCCGGGTTAACAAAAAATTATGAATCGTTCGAATCAAAGTAAGTATAATAAAATATTAGGACCCTATTTTCTACCTGAACGTTTAAGTGGCGAAGTATTCCTGGAATTTCTGGAAAATGTGTTATCAGTTTTGCTCCATGATGAGAATGTGAACACTGCTGGCATGTTCTTTCAGCACGATGGTTCATCGCCCCATTACAGGCTAATCGTTCGAGACTTTTTAAATAACAATTTCGGTAATTTATAAATTGGTCGGGGAGGCCCTCATAATTGGCCTTCAAGATCCCCTGGTTTGGTTTGAATCCCGTGGATTATTATGTCTGGGGTCACATGAAATCGTTAATTTATTCCTCTGAAATCAATACTCGAGATCAGAAAAATAGTTGAGGCTAACCAGAAAATGAAAAACAATCCAATTGTGATTCGGAAAGCAGTTCGAGATATTCTCAAACGAGCAAAAAAATGTTAAGATCAAAATGGAGGACATTTCGAGCAGTTTTTGTAGTAATTTTTCTAATTATTTTATTATTATGTTTTTTTTATTCATAATTGTTTCAAAATATACGATATCAACCTAATGCAACTCAATTCATAATAAATAAAAACCAATATGAAAATGAATTACAAAGTTATGTTGAAATGATTATGGATTTCAATATTTTGATAATTCATCGTTAAAAGTCACTTCAAACCACTTTCAGGTATCCAAATTCTTCACTTTTACGTTGAAAATTTGTGCAGCAAAATTGTCTGCGCGAAAATTTGAAGTATACGTCTCAGTTTAGTTTTTAGTGGTGTTTTCGAATTTTAAAACAGATTTTCCAAATTCCGATGTACAGGGTGTTGTTTCGAGGATTCAAACGATTCATAATTTTTTGTTAACCCGGACCTGGATTTTCAAGGTGGTTATTGCAATTGCATGATACATTTGGGCTTTACACACAAAAAATGACTATGCTCTCAATAACTAACTCATAGAAAGAAACGGGCAAAATTCATGAAACACCCTGTATCTCGGCTACGAAGATAGTAAGACCCAATAAATGGGGTATCTCCAGAACCTCCTTGCTGCCACCTATGCACTTGTGAAGTATTTCCGTTTACCATTGAAACATCCTGTATAATAATAGTTAGAACTATTTTTGTTTGAATAGATAAAAAAAACGGTAAATTGATACTGAGGGATATATAGTGTTCTATTATGATGTATGGAGAGCATCCACCATCTTTTACGACGACGAACTTTCTTTTTTTCTCTACATGTTTTCAAGACACCCACATATTTATACAAATCAACGAGACAAAGCGATGAGGCTGCAATTTCTTCGTTCGTCATTGCCGAACCGTGATCACGAGAGCCATGTTGCTGCAGAGTGTAAATGCGCACTGCCTTCGAAACTGATGCAGAAGTATTTCGGGAATTATACGCCGCATTAGTGGTGACGTCACACGTCAAAGACGGGGTTCCAAACAAACCTCATTTCAACTGGAATTTGAACTTACGATTGTTCTATGTACGATTTCGTCGTGTTTAAGACGTTTTAAACATAAATTAAGCGTATTTTGTGAATCATCATATCATTCAGATGAATCTTGCAAAAGAGGGAAATCAAGCCAAGTTGAGGTTATGTAATTATGTTTATATTTTTACATTGATTCTGTAGTTTTAAGGAACTGATGATTCACAAAATAAGCCAGAATAAGTTTTTTCTTCCTAAAAACGTTTTCAACACGACCAAATCGTAAAGAGAACTATCGGTAGTTCAAATTCCAATGTTTGTTTGGAGCGCAGTGACAGCTTGTGACGTCACACTAATCCGGCCGACAACGCGAGTGGCAGTAGGGAGGGCTGAATGTAATTGAGGCTTAAGAATCAAAGTCGCTCCTACCGAAGGTCCCTTACGTGTTATAAGTGTCTACGTCCCAGATAAATCTAGACCCAAAGAGGAATCAGAGGTGTTCTATAAGAACCACTAGGGTGTCATCGAAAAAATTAGTGGTACCGAGAATTTTGTGACTTCAACGCTAGAGTTGGCTCGGAAGAGATACAGGGCGTGAAACAGAGATTCACTGAAGAAGTTATGAACTAAATGAGGGAACTTCTTATAGAGTTCTGTGCAATAAACGAGCTTAGAATAAACAATAGCCACAAAAAGCAGCGTGAATATACATTTAACAATACAAGAGAACATAATTCTGTTATAGACTACATAATATCCATTAGAAAAATACACCCTAAACAAATCAAGGATGTAGGGGTGCTGACATCTGCTAATGTAGGGACATAATATCATAATCTAGGAGTGGAAAAAATTGAAATAGGAAAATACCGAAGACCAAACCAAAAACCACATTTCATTGATAAGTTCAACCTGGAGTCGTTTGAGCATGACAGCTTTGAGGAGTTGTATCGGCGAAGGGTCAAGGATAAACAGATGGCTGTGGATATGGCAGAGGACAGTGTGGAGGAGACCTGGGAGAAGGTTAAATTATGTTTTCATGCAGCAGCCAATAATGCCATTGGAAAGAGGAGGATAAACTTAAATTCCCGTAACAACAATAAACCTTGGTTCACCCAGGGTTCATAGATGAGGAAGTTATGAAATAGGCAAGCTTATGGGCGCGGGGGTACCTAAGGTAAGGGGGCAGAATGGGTTGGCAATTCTGTTGGTGATTTCTGGTTATTTTCTTTCTTACTTAATAAATGGACACTTCAAATTGATTTGTTGACTTTCTATTCGTTTCGAAATTCGAATAAATTATTCAAATTTACTAAGTTTCATAAATGAGCTAATCATATAAGCCACTCAGATTCGTTTATTGCGATACCTGTGAAGTGGTTCCAAATTGAATTCGAAAAATGCTCCTGCTTCTTATAGTAACGAGTGCTTTCCAACAAATGAAGGTTTGTATTTGTACTTAAATAAATGTAATTCGTCCTTTGTAATACCTATTTATTGGACTGTCCACTATCTTGTCAAAAATTTGAATGAAATGAATTGGAAAACGAATTAACATCAATGAAAAAACAAGCAGTGGGATATATGGCATTGGCAATAAAATGAGCAATGAGAAGTGGACATATCGAATTGACAAGATGCCAAGAGCCTTTCTCAAACAGAGAATATTTGTTCAAAATAAGAAAAAATTTATTCCGAAAAATAAGAGAAAATTGAAAGCAGCTTTGGTCAACCTTCTGAACTATTTCACTCAGATTGAAGTTTTTGCTTGAAGTAAAATGTCATCCTTGAATGAGACGGGTGTGTCAATAGCAACGGATCCTAGCAACAGATTTTGAGACGGAATATATGATCGACCAAAACGACCGTTGCTGGGGATTTTTTCATGTCGATCGTTCATTTAGATCTCGTAGAACATGATGTATACAGTGGAATCGTTTGTGAGCCCCAAACTCTATCCATAATTGCCCCCAATGTTATAAAAATAAGGACATCGACTAAAACGACCGTTGCTGAGGATTTTTTTATGACAATTGTTTATCAAGATCTTAAAAAACACAGATGTACAGGGGGCATATTTAGATGTTTTAGCACCACAACTTTTGGACCAGAGGAGATAGACCAAATCTGATACCCACATCTCGATCTATTCTTCTGAAAAAGACAAGAGTATTATTCATTTTTGGCTATCTTCTTTTGTTTTCGAGTTATAAGCGAAAATTAGAAAAGTGGCGATATTGAAAAAAATTCATAGCTCCGCTAATACTGATGATAGGGCTCTGACATTAAAACATTATAGAGACACTTTCTTGCGAAGAATCCAGTGGCGTGCTCGTCATTTTTGAACCATTTTTAATTACGAAGCTATGACCAAAAATTATGTTTTTTAATGGGAACACTAGATTTTTGTGGTATTTTCTGAAAGCTAATTTTTTTCTGATTTCAAAAATATATAACATTGTATGGTATGTATTAATATGAGTATAGAAAATGGTCAAAAATATATCGATTGAAACGGAGGGTCATGTGGATCTTTTCGTTATTTCGTAATCCATTTTGAGATTAAAGAGTGTATGAAATATATCCATGTTGGATTTTGTAAAAATAAGTTGAAAGCATAGAAATAATGAGATTGACGGAAGGAGACTGCTCTTGCTATTATAGGAGCTCCATTTTCTTTGCTCATCAACAGTTGAAAGCATAGAAAATATTGAGACTCAGATGAAAATAGGTTTCATAAAATGGCACATTCCCATTCAAAAAAACATAACTTAAGGACATAGCTTCGTAATCAGAAATGGTGCAAAAGAGACGAGCACGTCACTGGATTCTACGTAAAAAAGTGCCTGTATAATGTTTTAATTTCAGAGCTCTATCTAGTCTCAGAATCTAATGCTCTAAACCTCATGTTTTCGTAACAAGATATCCGATTTGAGTGAAATTTATTTTATGAATGGATGTTCATGCAGTATTTCAAGAAGAACATCTGAATCATAGAAAATTCAATTGGAATATTGAAAAAAAGAATCTCTATATTTCCTTAACGAGTGAAATTTCTTTTGTGAATGAAGACTGATATACTGAGTTTTCATACCAAATTTTGTAGCTATATATAATATTTGTTTTGAAGAGTTTCGTGCTTCTGAGCTGTGCCACTGCTGTGTGCAGCTATGGCAACCCGTATTTCGAGCTTTTGAGTTACTTGGGAGCACGAAACTCTTCAAAACGAAAAGGCTAATAGTGTTAACGGAACCATAGAAAATGCGATATGAAAATATTCTTCTTTTCAATAGAAAAGAAGAACCTTCATATTTCCATAACAGTATATCCGATTCGAGTAAAATTCATTTTGTGTATGAAGATTGAGAAACTTAATGTTTAAGCAAAATTTCAAGAGGTTCGCATCATCAGAACCATAGATTCATTTTTCTAGTTGTTAAGTTTGTACATAATTCAGTTTTCGAATAATTTCCAGAACATTATTCCGATCGTGCTGAGATTTTGCATTTATATATTTAGTATCAATCTCAAGTCGTATACTAATATTAAATGCCTCATTGCTTCTCCAATGAACGAGCGCTCAAAAGCAACTGCTTTCTTGAATTTTTCATTTTGCAGAATTATGAGTAATGAGTAATTTTTAGCACACAAGCTGAGACTACTGGTTACCTTCTTTACTCTTTCCCTTTATAATTTCAGAAGAGGCTATAACGACATCCTTGACATGTTTCAACCAACTCCTCCGGTGTTCACCCACATTCTTCGAGTGATTGTTGTTCGGTGGGTTAACCACACAGGGTCTTTCCTTCTCATCCTTCGCGTTAGTTGTTGTAGGCTCTTCCTGAAGGGAATCTAACCTTACGGGAGGCGAAGGGGGGTTGCCGAATTCCTCAGCCTCAGAATCCGATATGCTCCATGTGTCTATAGTCCTATGAGCAGAAATGTTACCGTATAGATCTTCCTGAAGGATGTCCTCCAGCATTTTGTAGTCTTCAATTTTCGTGCCTGAAGCTGAAAAATGAAGTTTGAGAGAGGATTAACAATACTCATGCGATTTTATGAATACTTCTAGTAGGGGCAAGAAGCACAGACAAAAAGTAACGAAAAATCCATTTGGTTCTATTTTATCGGGCGAGTAGAGTACCCCACCATGCGATACTCTTCACTCGCTCAAGGACTAGACAGGTCCGAACCGATCAGTTATTAGTCGACTACATTAGTATTATTATTTGCCGTCAACATGTCCCATAGATAACCTAAAATCATAGGTAATATACCTGTTCTATGCCGAAAATGTATTTCCGTTGGAACGAAGAACTCTTAAATTCGTAACAGAGTAACTCGAGCATGAATGTTTGTGGAATATTAAATCTCAATCATAGAAAAACAAGCAGATGAAGCAGTTCGCATACCAGGATACAAATTTCATCATCCACCTCTTCTAAAATAGTTATCACGATTAGATTCACAAGTTTATTTACTTTATTACTTTGCAATTTGTCCATCTTACTAATGATTTCGTTTCGCTTCGAAGAAATCGCGTAAAAATTTGTGAGTTGGGAGTTGTTCATTCGACAAAGCGCTTCTCACTTGTGAACTCCACTCGACCAAAGTGCGAACGATTGGATGGACAGTAGCTACTAAATTTCTCATTACTCGACTAAGCTACTAGCGTAGTGCGAACAAAACTTAAATCGAACTATACATAACTCGAAGAAAAATCGTGGTCCCGTGGATTTCGAGTTAGCGAGAGTCGACTGTACATTACAGTATTGTCAGTATTCCGAAACTCCATTCGTGTTTCTGAGCCGAAATAATTTAATATTTAGGAATACGCCTGAATTTCGCTGCGATAAATTTTCAAATAGGTAATGTTTTCATCATATGTATTTTTTTCGTGAGTGCAAAGACTTCACGTTGGTACTAATATTCGTCGCATTTGTTTATAAAAGAATTCATAGGTGTCAAAAAAAACTTGTTTAAAATGAAGTCCAACCAAATAAATTCACGTTTTGCGATTCAATTAAAAACACGTTTAATTTAGCAAAAACCAAGAATTATTCTTATATTCAATTTTTCCAATTTCATATCTTTCCTTCAACTGTGATTCAAATTCCAAACTCATTCTCTTCACTATTTTAATCTTAGAATAGAAAACGTGGAATCGTATAACAAAAACAGACCCCGTAATTTCGATTCTTCAAACTTCACGTCATAAAAATATAGTTTCATAGCCGAAGTAGAAACCTCTTTACCGATAAGTAATTATTCAAGTATCCGCCAAGAGGGCGTATAAGGATGGACCCTAAAAATTCAGAGTTTGCCACATAATTCTAATAGGTTTATTCGTGACCTCAAATATTGTTTGGTCTGGCCAATGGAAGATTTTCCACAAGAACAAGGTATTTTAAATATAACATTACACAAGGAAGGCAACGGTTTAGGGTCTTCTAAACGCGTGATTTTAAAAACCACAACCGAACTGCTCGAATCTCAGTATCATACTGACTGGTGACTGGTGAAGTAAGGGACAACGGCTAACTGGAGATAAAGGACCTCAAACTGAAAGAGGATTATAGGTTTAAATGTCCCATAAGTTCCAGAGATACAGGGTGTTTTTTGCAAAAGTGCTAAAACTATAAACTCCCATATACTTGTCAATATGGCAAATTTTTCGCTGATATTTGACAAGCTTGTTTCTATATATATTATCAATAGGATCGAGAGCGAGACATTTTCAGAAATTGCAGGTCCGAATTCAAAAATTTCAATTTCCGTGTCAAGTGAGAAATAACACTCGGTATATGAGATGAATAAAATTGAAATGGAAAGTATAAATCTGCAAAAAAACACTGAGTAAAAATCTGTTTTCAGTTTGAATGGCACAAATTTTTGATAGTTTTTATGATATGTTGAAAGTCGAATTTTACAATTTATTCATATTCACTCGAAGAATCATACTATTCCTGATAAAAAAAACACTGAATTCGATATGCTTAAAAAATCCTGACACATTTTAAATATTCCCTCACATCTTGAAATCCCTTTATAATAATTAATCTATCAATATTATAAGAAAAATTCAAAAAACAATACAAACACAAAAAGAGGAACAGTAGCACATATGATTCATAAAAAAAATCAAATGAACAACGAATATCGAGGTGCGTCCGAGTTATTCCAAAAACAACAATAGTGGTGTTATAATTTTATTAAGCACCAATACCACTTAATATTTGTCACTCAATTACTGTGAAACTAAAAATGATAGCAGAGCCGTTTTGAAAGCACTAATAGGCACTAATTGATGAAACAAAAATTTTGAAGAAATTCGAATATGTTGGTGCTGATCTCTAATATTATATTAATAATAATAATAATAATAATAATAATAAATGGCATCAGAACAATCAAGCTGAAATCGTTGGTGGAATCGATTATCTATCGAAATCGCAAGCACTCAAGCTATGAAGAAGAAAACACAACAGTAAAGCAGTGCATCGACACACTGAAACAAAAACTCAGTGTCTACTCCGAGAGATTGCGAAGATATAAAGAGAGCAACAGGAGGAAACAAGATAACATCTCCTTTGAAAACTCGGAGAAAAATTTCTACAGACATCTGGATGGAAAACAACAGAACTCCCCAAACATCTATCCGAATAAGGATGACATGGAAAAATTCTGGACCGAACAACTGTCAACACCTACTACTTACAACAAAAATGCCGAGTGGATAAAAAACGAAGAGAAAACTCAAACCAACACCGCACAAATGTCCCTTACGGTCATCACAGAACAAGAGCTTTCGGATATTCTCAAAGAAATGCACAACTGGAAATCACCTGGACCAGACGGGCTCCACAGTTTTTGGCTGAAAAAATTCAACTGTTTGCATAGTAATTTAACTAAGGCAGTTAATGAAATTCTACAAGGTGCAGAGAGTATGCCCTCCTTCCTGACAGAGGGTATAACTTATCTTCTGCCAAAAAATCACCAAAGTACAGACGATCCAGCAACGTACAGGCCAGTGACATGCCTGCCAACTATGTACAAGCTCATAACATCTTGCATTACCCGTCGACTATACTCCCATTGCGAACGAAATAATATAATTGCATCAGAACAGAAAGGATGCTCCAGGGGTGCAATGGGATCCAAAGAACAACTGATAATCGACTCTATAATCTGCAACCAAGCCCATAAGAAGAGGAGAAATTTGTTCACGGCTTATCTTGACTACAAGAAAGCTTTCGACTCCATGCCGCACGAATGGCTCATAAAAGTTTTAGAGATCTATAAAGTAGATCCAAGAATAGTGAGCTTTCTCAGAACAGTTATGTCAACTTGGCGAACTAACATCGAAATCAGCGGAACAGGCATAAGAACTGGCACAGTATCCATCAGGAGAGGAATTTTTCAAGGAGACTCTTTGAGTTCATTGTGGTTCTGCATGGCAATGAACCCGTTATCAACTATTTTAAAATCCTCCAGAAAGGGATTCAACCTGAAAGGCAACACTAGCAATATGTTGATTAACCACCTTTTATACGTCGATGACTTAAAACTGATTGCAGCAAACAGAGACCAACTAGAGTGCCTACTACGATTAGTGGAGATGTTTTCCAAAGACGTCAGCATGAACTTTGGACTGGACAAATGTCGTTCCCTAAATATAGCAGGAGGGAAAATCCAACAGACACCTCTCACCTTATCTAACGGAGAAGAAATAAAGGCAATGCTGGCAGGTGATCTATACAAATACCTAGGTATGAAGCAATGTCAAAGGATAGACCAACGAGTGATGAAGGACGAACTAACAGCAGAGTTCACCAGAAGAATGAGGAGCGTTCTGAAAACGAAACTGAACAGCAGAAATCTCACAAAAGCTGTTAACACCTACGCTTGCTCAGTTCTCACCTACTCTTTCGGAATAGTAAAGTGGAGTAATACAGATCTCGATCGTCTCCAACGGAAAATGAGAACATTATGTACAAAGGCCAACAAGCATCACCCTAAATGCTGTGTTGAAAGAACAACAATTCCAAGAACTCAAGGCGGACAAGGCTTTGTGGACATAAAGAAAATGGCAGCTGAACAAATAAACAACTTGAGAAATTATTTTATAGATAAAGCAAACACATCGGACTTACATAAGATACTGATTGAAGCAGATTGTTCAACACCTCTATCACTAAGCGAGCACCCTCATGAAAACACCACACAGACGGATAGTGATAAAATTCAAAGATGGAGAGAAAAGCCCCTACATGGAAGACACCTGAACGAGGTCACCCAGGAACATGTCGACATTCCTGCGTCGAACTACTGGCTGACTTCTGGAAGATTGTTTCCTGAGACAGAAGGTTTCCTCCTTGCCATTCAAGATCAAGTAGTGCAAACTAAAAACTATCAGAAATATATCATGAAGGATAGGAGCCTCACCGACGATAGATGCCGCTACGGATGCCAAACATCAGAAACAATCCAACATATCACAGGAGGCTGCCAAATGTTTGCTGGAAATGAATATAAGAGTCGACATGATGCAGTTTGTAAAATACTTCATCAGGAACTCGCCATCCAACTGAAGATTCTGCAGTCCGAAACAATTCCATATTATAAGTATCAGCCTGAAGTAATACTGGAGAACAACCTTTACAGGTTATACTGGGACCGCACAGTACTTACAAATTTAACAGTTGCTAATAACAGGCCAGATATAATCCTAGTGAAGAAAAAAGAGAAGAGAGCAATACTTATAGACGTAGCCATCCCGAACAACAACAATCTACGTCAAAAATATGCTGAAAAAATATCGAAATATCGAGAGCTAGAACTTCAGATTAAAAGGCAGTGGGGAATGTCTAGTACCAGAACCATTCCCATTCTCATATCAACCACAGGAATTATTCCTAAGAGCCTCAAGTCCAACCTCAAGGAGCTAGATTTGGATGAAAACCTGTTTAAAGTAATGCAAAAAGCAGTACTTCTTGGTACTGCTAGAACGGTAAGGAAGTTTGTAGGTCACGATGGACACCAGGAACAACCATGGAGGGAAACACTGCAAAACCAACTACCACGACTTCAACCGAGAGATCCAGGACCAAGCAACGAAGGACGAACAACCCAGGACCCAGGAGAAGAAGAACACCGAAGACCTCAGAGCTCAATCCCCCTGATACTTGCTATCCGGGATGAGTGAATGTTCCCCTTAGTAGGGAGTGTGATAGCCGATCGCTAGGGGGTGTGAAAAATCACACCCTTTCTACGCTAATAGGCTCAAGTCGATAGCTATAATAATAATAACCCCTCAGGGGCTCTGGAATGGTAAGTTCTAGAGTACGGGCTTAGCAAACCCGAGGTACCCGAGCTAAACCTGGCAGTAGGTATAAAATGCAACCCATAATGATGGTGCAATTAAGGAATAGGAATATTGAGTCGCTGCCTGAGGATCGTCAGGGCATGTCTGGAGCTGGCGCTGGACATGACAGCATGCGGGACGTCAGTGGCAGGGTGCTGAGGAGGCGGGCCCCTGTCATACAAAACACTACAGCTCAACAGGAAGAACCAAGGAGACAAACAACAGCAGTGTCACCCCCTACAGTGAGTGCTACGCAGGATCTTCAACCAGCGTTCACTCAAGCAGGTTTACCCAGAAGACGCATGAAATGGACAAGTTGTATGAACGAAACGATCATGCGCTTATACTTTAAAATAACAAACATGGGTCAAGAACAAACTGGATACAGACAACGGTTATTCAATGAATTCAAGCGATGTTTTCCAGACCTACAAGTAACTGAACAGAGGATAGCTGATCAGTATCGTGTAATCCTTAGAAACAAACTTATCTCAGAAGATAGGCTACAGGAAATTAAAAATGAAGTTGTGAATGAATTGAACATCGAAGAAAACCGAACTAGAGAAGAACACACAACTTATGAAAACAGAGATCACAACAGCGAAACAACAAGAGAAGGAATCACAACAGAACTACAATTACCGCTCCAAGAAAATGTCCGCACGAATGAAGAGACACAGACTGAACACATACCATCTCAGGTTAATTCTTCGGACGATGAACGACAAGCACTGGTGGAACGTCTGCAATCAGCAATGTGCAGAGTATTCATCGAATACAACGGCACCGATCCACTCTCCAGACCAACACTACCCAGGATCAGATCATCCAAAAAACTAGCGGTCATTCTCAAGATAATGAACACTGATGTCATACCAAAGTTCATCTCAATGGCAACACAACTGGAAACAATCCATCTTATCCTTTACTGTGCCGCAACAACTGTAGTGGAAGTGCTAGGGATGAAGACCAAACCAAGACAGCACACAATTCAACCCTGTCCGCAACCTCGCCTACCTCACTGGCAAAGAAGGCTGGAGGAAAAAGTTCAACGCTGTCGGCAGGACATAGGAAGGCTGACACAATATGAAAATGGAATAAGAACAATCAAGCTGAAATCGTTGGTAGAATCGATTATCTATCGAAATCGCAAGCACTCCAGCTATGAGGAAGAAAATACAACAGTTAAGCAGTGCATCGACACACTGAAACAAAAACTCAGTGTCTACTCCGAGAGATTACGAAGATATAAAGAGAGCAACAGGAGGAAGCAAGATAACATCTCCTTTGAAAACTCTGAGAAAAATTTCTATAGACATCTGAATGGAAAACAACAGAACTCCTCAAACATTTATCCGAATAAGGATGACATGGAGAAATTTTGGACCGAACAACTGTCAACGCCTACTTCTTACAACACAAATGCAGAGTGGATAAAAGACGAAGAGAAAACTCAAACCAACACCGAACAAATGCCCCTTACAGTCATAACAGCACAAGAGCTTTCGGATATTCTCAAAGAAATGCACAACTGGAAATCACCTGGACCAGACGGGCTCCACAGTTTTTGGCTGAAAAAATTCAACTGTTTGCATAGTAGTTTAACTAAGGCAGTAAATGAAATCCTACGAGTTCCAGAGAGTATGCCCTCCTTCCTGACAGAGGGTGTAACTTATCTTCTGCCAAAAAATCACCAAAGTACAGACGATCCAGCAACGTACAGGCCAGTGACTTGCCTGCCAACTATGTACAAGCTCATAACATCTTGCATTACACGTCGACTATACTCCCATTGCGAACGAAATAATATAATTGCATCGGAACAGAAAGGATGCTCCAGGGGTGCAATGGGATCCAAAGAACAGCTGATTGTCGACTCTATAATCTGCAACCAAGCCCATAAGAAGAGGAGGAATTTGTTCACGGCTTATCTTGACTACAAGAAAGCTTTCGACTCCATGCCGCATGAATGGCTCATAAAAGTTCTAGAAATCTATAAAGTAGATCCGAGAATAGTGAGCTTTCTCAAAACAGTTATGTCAACTTGGCGCACTAACATCGAAATTAGCGGAACAGGCATAAGAACTGGCACAGTGTCCATCAAGAGAGGAATTTTTCAGGGAGACTCTTTGAGTTCATTGTGGTTCTGCATGGCACTGAACCCGTTATCAACTATTTTAAAATCCTCCAGAAAGGGATTCAACCTCAAAGGCAACACACGCAACATGTTGATAAACCACCTTTTATACGTCGATGACTTGAAACTGTTTGCAGCAAACAGAGACCAACTAGAGTGCCTACTACGACTTGTGGAGAAGTTTTCCAAAGACGTCAGCATGAACTTTGGACTGGACAAATGTCGTTCCCTAAATATAGCAGGAGGGAAAATCCAACAGACACCTCTCACCTTATCTAACGGAGAAGAAATAAAGGCAATGCTGGCAGGTGATCTATACAAATACCTTGGTATGAAGCAATGTCAAAGGATAGACCAACGAGTGATGAAGGACGAACTAACAGCAGAGTTCACCAGAAGAATGAGGAGCGTTCTGAAAACGAAACTGAACAGCAGAAATCTAACAAAAGCTGTTAACACCTACGCTTGCTCAGTTCTCACCTACTCTTTCGGAATCGTTAAGTGGAGTAATACAGATCTCGATCATCTCCAACGGAAAATGAGAACACTGTGTACGAAGGCCAACAAACATCATCCTAAATGCTGTGTTGAAAGAACAACGATTCCAAGACCTCAAGGCGGGCAAGGCTTCGTGGACATAAAGAAAATGGCGGCTGAACAGCTAAGCAACTTAAGAAATTACTTTGTAGACAAGTCAAACACATCAGACTTACATAAGATACTGATCGAAGCAGATGGTTCAACACCTCTACTACTCAGTGAGCACCCTCATGAAAACACCACACAGACGGATAGTGATAAAATTCAAAGATGGAGAGAAGAGCCCCTACATGGAAGACACATGAACGAGGTCACCCAGGAACATGTCGACATTCCTGCGTCGAACTACTGGCTGACTTCTGGAAGATTGTTTCCTGAAACAGAAGGTTTTCTTCTAGCCATTCAAGACCAAGTAGTGCAAACCAAAAACTATCAGAAATATATCATGAAGGATAGAAGCCTCACAGACGATAAATGCCGCTACGGATGCCAAACATCAGAAACAATCCAACATATTACAGGAGGCTGCCAAATGTTTGCTGGAAATGAATATAAGAGTCGGCATGATGCAGTTTGTAAGATACTTCATCAGGAACTCGCCATCCAACTGAAGATTATGCAGTCCGAAACAGTTCCATATTATAAGTATCAGCCTGAAGTAATACTGGAGAACCACCATTACAGGCTATATTGGGATCGCACAGTACTTACAAATTTAACAGTTGCTAATAACAGGCCAGACATAATTTTAGTGAAGAAAAAAGAGAAGAGAGCAATACTTATAGACGTAGCCATCCCGAATAACAACAATCTACGTCAAAAATACGCTGAAAAAATATCGAAATATCGAGAGCTAGAACTTCAGATCAAAAGACAGTGGGGAATGTCTAATACCAGAACCATTCCCATTCTCATATCTACCACAGGAGTTATCCCTAAGAGCCTCAAGTCCAGCCTAAAGGAGCTAGATGTGGATGAAAACCTTTACAAAATAATGCAAAAAGCTGTACTACTCGGTACTGCTAGAACGGTAAGGAAGTTTGTAGGTCACGATGGACACCAGGAACAACCATGGAGGGAAATATCGCAAGACCGGCTGGCAGGACATCAAGCGAGAAATCCAGGACCAAGCAACGAAGGACGACCAACCCAGGGCCCAGGAGAAGAAGAACACCGAGGACCTCAGAGCTCAATCCCCCTGATACTTGCTATCCGGGATGAGTGAATGTTCCCCTTAGTAGGGAGTGTGATAGCCGATCGCTAGGGGGTGTGAGAAATCACACCCTTTCTACGCTAATAGGCTCAAGTCGAATAATAATAACCCCTCAGGGGCTCTGGAATGGTAAGTTCTAGAGTACGGGCTTAGCAAACCCGAGGTACCCGAGCTAAACCTGGCAGTAGGTATAAAATGCAACCCATAATGATGGTGCAATTAAGGAGTAGAAATATTGAGTCGCTGCCTGAGGATCGTCAGGGCATGTCTGGAGCTGGCGCTGGACATGACAGCATGCGGGACGTCAGTGGCAGGGCGCTGAGGAGGCGGGCCCCTGTCATACAAAACACTACAGCTCAACAGGAAGAACCAAGGAGGCAAACAACAGCAGTGCCACCCCCTACAAATAGTGCTACGCAGGATCTTCAACCAGCGTTCACTCAAGCAGGGTTACCCAGAAGACGCATGAAATGGACAAGTTGTATCAATGAATGCGCATCTACTATAAAATAACAAACCTGGGTCAAGAACTAACTGGGTACAGACAACGGTTATTCAATGAATTCAAGCGATGTTTTCCAGATCTACAAGTAACTGAACAGAGGATAGCTGACCAATATCGCGTAATCCTCAGAAACAAACTTATATCAGAAGACAGATTGCAGGAATTAAAAATGAAGTTGTCAATGAATTAAACAACGAAGAAGACCATAATAGAGAAGAACACACAACTTCTGGAAACAGAGAGCACAACCATGGAGCAACACATGAAGAAAGAACAACTGAACTCCAATTACCGCTCCAAGAAGATATTCAAACGTACGACGAAACACAGAATGAACATTCATCATCTCAGGTTCATACCTCGGTAGAAACTGCCCATAAAATTTCGAACGAAGAACGACAAGCTCTAGTGGAACGTCTTCAATCAGCAATGCACAGATTATTCAGCGAATACAACGGCACTGATCCACTCTCCAGACCAACACTACCTAGGATCAGATCATCCAAAAAGCTTGCAGTCATCCTCAAGATAATGATCACTGATGTCATACCAAAATTCCTTTCCATGGCAACACAACTGGAAACGATCCATCTCATCCTTTATTGTGCCGCAACAACTGTAGTGGAAGTGCTGGGCATGAAGACCAAACCAAGACCACTCAAATCAACCCTGTCCACAACCTCGCCTACCTCACTGGCAAAGGAGGCTGGAGGAAAAAGTTCAACGCTGTCGGCAGGACATAGGAAGGCTGACACAATATGAAAATGGCATCAGAACAATCAAGCTGAAATCGTTGGTGGAATCGATTATCTATCGAAATCGCAAGCACTCAAGCTATGAAGAAGAAAACACAACAGTAAAGCAGTGCATCGACACACTGAAACAAAAACTCAGTGTCTACTCCGATAGATTGCGAAGATATAAAGAGAGCAACAGGAGGAAGCAAGATAACATCTCCTTTGAAAACTCGGAGAAAAATTTCTACAGACATCTGGATGGAAAACAACAGAACTCCCCAAACATCTATCCGAATAAGGATGACATGGAAAAATTCTGGACCGAACAACTGTCAACACCTACTACTTACAACAAAAATGCCGAGTGGATAAAAAACGAAGAGAAAACTCAAACCAACACCGCACAAATGTCCCTTACGGTCATCACAGAACAAGAGCTTTCGGATATTCTCAAAGAAATGCACAACTGGAAATCACCTGGACCAGACGGGCTCCACAGTTTTTGGCTGAAAAAATTCAACTGTTTGCATAGTAATTTAACTAAGGCAGTTAATGAAATTCTACGAGGTCCAGAGAGTATGCCCTCCTTCCTGACAGAGGGTATAACTTATCTTCTGCCAAAAAATCACCGAAGTACAGACGATCCAGCAACGTACAGGCCAGTGACATGCCTGCCAACTATGTACAAGCTCATAACATCTTGCATTACACGTCGACTATACTCCCACTGCGAACGAAATAATATAATTGCATCAGAACAGAAAGGATGCTCCAGGGGTGCAATGGGATCCAAAGAGCAACTGATTATCGACTCTATAATCTGCAACCAAGCCCATAAAAAGAAGAGAAATTTGTTCACGGCTTATCTTGACTACAAGAAAGCTTTCGACTCCATGCCGCATGAATGGCTCATAAAAGTTTTAGAGATCTATAAAGTAGATCCAAGAATAGTGAGCTTTCTCAAAACAGTTATGTCAACTTGGCGAACTAACATCGAAATCAGCGGAACAGGCATAAGAACTGGCACAGTATCCATCAGGAGAGGAATCTTTCAAGGAGACTCTTTGAGTTCATTGTGGTTCTGCATGGCAATGAACCCGTTGTCAACTACTTTAAAATCCTCCAGAAAGGGATTCAACCTGAAAGGCAACACCAGCAACATGTTGATTAACCATCTTTTATACGTCGATGACTTAAAACTGATTGCAGCAAACAGAGAACAACTAGAGTGCCTACTACGACTAGTGGAGATGTTTTCCAAAGATGTCAGCATGAACTTTGGACTGGACAAAATAATGTCGTTCCCTAAGTATAGCAGGAGGGAAAATCCAACAGACACCTCTCACCTTATCTAACGGAGAAGAAATAAAGGCAATGCTGGCAGGTGATCTATACAAATACCTGGGTATGAAGCAATGTCAAAGGATAGACCAACGAGTGATGAAGGACGAACTAACAGCAGAGTTCACCAGAAGAATGAGGAGCGTTCTGAAAACGAAACTGAACAGCAGAAATCTCACAAAAGCTGTTAGCACCTACGGTTGCTCAGTTCTCACCTACTCTTTCGGAATAGTAAAGTGGAGTAATACAGATCTCGATCGTCTCCAACGGAAAATGAGAACACTATGTACAAAGGCCAACAAGCATCATCCTAAATGCTGTGTTGAAAGAACAACAATTCCAAGAGCTCAAGGCGGACAAGGCTTTGTGGACATAAAGAAAATGGCAGCTGAACAAATAAACAACTTGAGAAATTATTTTATAGATAAAGCAAACACATCGGACTTACATAAGATACTGATTGAAGCAGATTGTTCAACACCTCTATTACTAAGCGAGCACCCTCATGAAAACACCACACAGACGGATAGTGATAAAATTCAAAGCTGGAGAGGAAAGCCCCTACATGGAAGACACCTGAACGAGGTCACCCAGGAACATGTCGACATTCCTGCGTCGAACTACTGGCTGACTTCTGGAAGATTGTTTCCTGAGACAGAAGGTTTCCTCCTTGCCATTCAAGATCAAGTAGTGCAAACTAAAAACTATCAGAAATATATCATGAAGGATAGGAGCCTCACCGACGATAGATGCCGCTACGGATGCCAAACATCAGAAACAATCCAACATATTACAGGAGGCTGCCAAATGTTTGCTGGAAATGAATATAAGAGTCGACATGATGCAGTTTGTAAAATACTTCATCAGGAACTCGCCATCCAACTGAAGATTCTGCAGTCCGAAACAATTCCATATTATAAGTATCAGCCTGAAGTAATACTGGAGAACAACCTTTACAGGTTATACTGGGACCGCACAGTACTTACAAATTTAACAGTTGCTAATAACAGGCCAGATATAATCCTAGTGAAGAAAAAAGAGAAGAGAGCAATACTTATAGACGTAGCCATCCCGAACAACAACAATCTACGTCAAAAATATGCTGAAAAAATATCGAAATATCGAGAGCTTGAACTTCAGATTAAAAGGCAGTGGGGAATGTCTAGTACCAGAACCATTCCCATTCTCATATCAACCACAGGAATTATTCCTAAGAGCCTCAAGTCCAACCTCAAGGAGCTAGATTTGGATGAAAACCTGTTTAAAGTAATGCAAAAAGCAGTACTTCTTGGTACTGCTAGAACGGTAAGGAAGTTTGTAGGTCACGATGGACACCAGGAACAACCATGGAGGGAAACATTGCAAAACCAACTACCACGACATCAACCGAGAGATCCAGGACCAAGCAACGAAGGACGAACAACCCAGGACCCAGGAGAAGAAGAACACCGAAGACCTCAGAGCTCAATCCCCCTGATACTTGCTATCCGGGATGAGTGAATGTTCCCCTTAGTAGGGAGTGTGATAGCCGATCGCTAGGGGGTGTGAAAAATCACACCCTTTCCACGCTAATAGGCTCAAGTCGATAATAATAAATCCTCAGGGGCTCTGGAATGGTAAGTTCTAGAGTACGGGCTTAGCAAACCCGAGGTACCCGAGCTCAACCTGGCAGTAGGTATAAAATGCAACCCATAATGATGGTGCAATTAAGGAATAGGAATATTGAGTCGCTGCCCAATTTTTGGAGTAGACACGAAATCTTTCATTTATTCGGAATAAATAATAGCTCCAATTAATAAGATGGACAACATATCTGACACCTATACAGGGTGATATTCATCCTATGGCTGAAATTTCAAAGTTCAATAACTCTTGAACTATTCAATCGAATGATTTCAAATTCACTTTTGTCACTCTTTTAGGATTACCATCTTTCAATATTTCAGATATTGAATAAATCAGATCCGGACTAAAAAAAATTCGGGCTTTTTCTGTTTTCACGAATATTGGAACACCCTGTAGGTGAACATTATGTTTTTGTTTTATTTTCGTAACCACAAAGAATCATTTAATGAGAAAAATGTTAAATCTCTGCTTGGCACGGTCAAACATAGTGATCAATAAGTGATAAAGAAATATTACCTCATGAGTGAAATTTAAGAGTTCAATCATTCTTGAACTATTTAAACGAATGATTTCAAATCTGGAAGTTTTGCCACCCTCTACGATTGCCATCTTTCAATATTTCAGAAATTTAATAAATCAGATCCGGACCAGAAAAATTTTGGACTTTTTCTATTTTCATGAATAATGGAACACCCTGTAGATGAACACTATGTTTTTATTTCATTTTCGTAGCTCTGGAATGGTAAGTTCTAGAGTACGGGCTTAGCAAACCCGAGGTACCCGAGCTAAACCTGGCAGTAGGTATAAAATGCAACCCATAATGATGGTGCAATTAAGGAATAGGAATATTGAGTCGCTGCCTGAGGATCGTCAGGGCATGTCTGGAGCTGGCGCTGGACATGACAGGATGCGGGACGTCAGTGGCAGGGTGCTGAGGAGGCGGGCCCCTGTCATACAAAACACTACAGCTCAACAGGAAGAACCAAGGAGACAAACAACAGCAGTGTCACCCCCTACAGTGAGTGCTACGCAGGATCTTCAACCAGCGTTCACTCAAGCAGGGTTACCCAGAAGACGCATGAAATGGACAAGTTGTATGAATGAAACGATCATGCGCATCTACTTTAAAATAACAAACATGGGTCAAGAACAAACTGGAGACAGACAACGGTTATTCAATGAATTCAAGCGATGTTTTCCAGACCTACAAGTAACAGAGGATAGTTGATCAGTATCGCGTAATCCTTAGAAACAAACTTATCTCAGAAGATAGGCTACAGGAAATTAAAAATGAAGTTGTGAATGAATTGAACATCGAAGAAAACCGAACTAGAGAAGAACACACAACTTATGAAAACAGAGATCACAACAGCGAAACAACAAGAGAAGGAATTACAACAGAACTACAATTACCGCTCCAAGAAAATGTCCGCACGAATGAAGAGACACAGACTGAACACATACCATCTCAGGTTAATTCTTCGGACGATGAACGACAAGCACTGGTGGAACGTCTGCAATCAGCAATGTGCAGACTATTCATCGAATACAACGGCACCGATCCACTCTCCAGACCAACACTACCCAGGATCAGATCATCCAAAAAACTAGCGGTCATTCTCAAGATAATGAACACTGATGTCATACCAAAGTTCATCTCAATGGCAACACAACTGGAAACAATCCATCTTATCAATTTGTATTTCACGTCCTTTCCATATTATTATTATTATTGGTAGAATCACAGGTTTTAGGACTAATATAAACAACTTTTCAAAACAAAGTCGACGTTTCGTCGATATATTTCGACTTCCTCAAGACTGAAATAGAACAGCAACATTAGAACAGAAGCACAATTACAACTCAACAGGACAGCCATTTCTCACCTAGTTCTGTCAGTTATTCAAAATAAAATACATGTAATACACAACAGAAGCAAACAATAGGGCACCTTGTTCCATAAATAAAATCGAAATATTTGTCAAACAATCAAAACATCGAAAACATAAACATACAGCATTAAGAATCGGACAATAATACACATGGATGACGTACAATGACAATATCGAACGTCTAACACAATTGATCTAACTATTAACAAAAGTAGTTCACTTCAGCGGCAACTGAACTGTTTGAACAGGGAAATCAAATGATTGTAGGATCGATTTAATCCCTGGGTATCACTTCTTTGATTCACAGTATTGTTCAAGTTGATATATACCATCTCACTGAGATTTCTCTTCATCCAATTTTTTTCACCATCCAAAACCGAAACCTCACGAAAGCTGAACTGGTGTCTGAACTGAAAGAATGCACAGCTAGAGCAGTTAAACCATCTTTATTTCTAAATTTTTCGCAGCAATCATTCTTGTGTTGCTTTACCCTATTTGAAAGCAATTGTTTGGTTTGTCCTATATAGCATCTATCACAATCTGTGCAAGGAATTTTGTATATGACATTTGAACGATCCAGGGTTTCAGTTTTATCTTTCAACCTTGAAAATAGTGAGTTTACACTCTTTAGATTATAGAAAACCAATCTTGTATTTTCGGAGACTCTACTTATCGATTTGGCTATTCTTGAGGACAACTTCGGTATGAAGAGGAATCTGAAATGATGATAAGCATCCTGTGGTTCTTCTGAACGAGTATCACGAATAGATGTGGGCCTGTATTCATTAATTATTTTATTGACAATAGAAGTTGGATAACCATTAAGTTTTAAAATTTGTTTCGTTTTCATCAAATTTTCTCTGAGAAATTCGCTGCTGCTCAGATTGATGGCCCTGTATAATAAATTTTTTATTACTGAAATTTTGTACTTTCTGCACGTGTCAGATTTAAAGTTCAACAATCTTCCTGAGCTTGTAGGTTTCATGTACCATTGTGTACTTAAAGTTCTGTCCGCTCTCCTGCCAACCTTTACATCTAGGAACGATAATTCACTATCTGTCTCACGTTCTACAGTGAACTGTATGCGAGGATGGAATGCATTGAATGTTTCTAACAGGGTATCAACCTGGTCAGAACGCACGATCAAAAACAAATCGTCCACATATAGCCTAATGAAGGCTATGATGAACTTCAATTCCCTCAAACATTCGTTGATAAGCTCAGTCATCACTAAATTTGCCAAAGACGGACTTGCTGGATTACCCATGGCAGACCCATCACTCTGCTCGTAGAATTCACCATCAAACCTGAAGTAACTCGAATTGAACAAAAAGTTTATGATTCTGAGAAACAATTTCTTATCAATCTCTGTATATGCAGAAATGAACTGCCATCTTTTATTTATTATAGAATTTATCAGATCTTTAGGGATGTTGGTGAATAGTGACACAACATCCAGCGAAATCATCTCATAACCTTCAGGAACTGTTAAGGTTGACGCTCACTTGGGCGAGACGAGACGAAACGAAGCGAAGAGTTGTTTTCCGCAGGCACGATTTGCACTGAATCAAATGGGTAGACGCTCACTTGGGAGGCGCGAAGCGAAGATCAGAATCGTTAGGCGCGTGGCAGATCAGACGCGCACTTGGACGAAGCGAAGCGGTCGGAAGGAACGCGTCGTTTTCCGCTGGGATCTTTTGCATTGAAATAAATGGGTAGACACGCACCTGGGAGACGCGAAGCGAAGATCAACGAGGCGGCGAGTCGTTGGTCGCCAGGAAGATCTTTGGGGCATGTGAGCGAAATTTCTCGAGGCGGCAAGTAGGTATCCGACGGCCGGGAAGTTCGGCGCGCTGTATTTCAAATTTTGTACTCGAATTTTGTCAATGGGGAAATACACAGTTATTTTTGAATTTGTGTGAAATGAGTTTGTTTTGAATGGCTCATGAGAGTGTTGGTTAGAATTTTCTCGATTGAGATCTGGAAAAACGAAATTTATATACAAAACGAACAAAATTAATGTATTTTGTACAACTGTAAATGTGAATTCAAATCGTCTGAAGGATAGGTATTTTATTATGTAAATACAACAAAATATTGAGGAACCCTTCATCCGAAGAAATTAAAATATCTGATAGAATTGGAAAACTGTGGAATAATTCCTTTTTGGGATATATGATATGCAAACATTGAACTTTCGATTACTACTTGCTTTGTTTTTTTTAATCGGTTAAAGAGAAAATAAGCATTTCGTATCAATTATTTATATTTAATTGTATTCCTGGATGAAGAACTATGAGGATTTCATTGGAAAATTCCCAATTAAAACATGATCATGACCAAAACACGATTCTTACAAATGTTTCATGGCTGACCAAGGCCATAGCGAGGGGGGGGTCCGGACCCCATTGGACCCTAAATTTTTCTGAAGTACAGGACTAGAAAAATTGTCATTCGGTGGACCCCCCGAAAATTTTTTCTAGCTACGGCCTTGTGGCTGACCATACCCAAAAATAACCAGGGACAGCGCCATATTTTACCGCCCCGGCAAAAGTATATTCAGAATAAATTGAATATGAATTAGTCTGATTTGAAGCTTATACAGGTAAGCGGTATGCAGCAAGGTAATAAAAAATGCAACTTCCCAGAAATCATTACTGGAAATTTTTCGATATTGTCGTAGGAAAAGTATTTTTTTCTGAAATCACCAGAATGAAGGAATTAGATTAATACTTAATTTTTTCAATCGGTTAAAGAGAAAATAAAAATTTCGTATCAATGATTTTATATATAGTTTTGAAAAAATAACTCTCGGTTTTTGTCACCCTCCGCTTCTCGTTGGAAGACAACATAACCTCGATCTAAAATCTAGTACTGTTTTCCCTTGTATAATACATGATTTTTTTCTGTGACTAGAAAAATGACGATGGAAAGAAATATAACTTTTCACGAAATTAATAATAATAATAAGAGAGTTTATGCAGTAACATTTAGTACATAAAAAACTCTATCCGGCAGAAAAGTGAGTACTTTTTTCCCGAATACATATATACACTCACTTTTTTCCCGGGGAAAAAAGTAATTTCGAGAAGAAAAGTTATATTTTGTAACTTGCCAACAGAGATAAAATTTCGAATTTTTTCCACGTCACATATTTTTTTTTCATTCCTATATGAAGGTGGGACGACGAAGCTATTAAAACAAGATTATGACCAAAAACACGATTCGAACAATAGCTCTACCCTTGTTCATTCGGGTAGTCAGCATTCAGCATGGGTAATAAAAATTTATTGCGGCCCAAAAATAGGGGGAATTTCTTCCGATGGCTGATCGTCGCTTCGCTTCGTCCAAGTGCGCGGTCCCAGGCGAACTAACGCGTCGCTTAGTTTCGTCTCGTCTCGTCCAAGTGAGCGTCAACCTTTAAACCTTCCATGGAGGCAACGAATTCGAAGGAATTTTTTACCGTGAATGGGCATGTTGAATTAACCCTGGCTAAAATCTTGTGTACAAAAACCGACAGATCGTAAGTAGGAGTAGGAATTATGAAAATCTGTTCAAGCGTATCAAGAAATCCAATAAGAGTAAATTACGCGCGTTGCAGTCATTATACAGGGCGCCCCCAAAAGCGATCAATGATCGAGGTGTCGAGTTCATTCACAATTTCACTAACACACCACTACCAGAAGAAGTAAACGATATACTGTCTCTCGGTCCTAATTTTAGCGTTCCATTGACAAAAAAAGAATTTTCCATTCCTACAATTATAAAAGAACTAGAGTATTGTGTGCAGGGCTTACAGTTGAGTACTGAGGAAAAAGATTTAGTTAGGTCTGAGAACGTGAACATCCTGACAAACTTTTGGCATACTTTTCAAGCTAATGCAAGACCTAGGCCAATTCAAAAGGCTTTTGATAATACAAGGTTTTTCCTCAGACAAAATCCTGAATTGGTCGTAATGAAATCTGACAAGGGCAATTCAACGGTAATCATGTACAAGTCGGAGTACCTTGAGAGTATGAAACAAATGTTATCAGACGAGAGAACTTACAAGAATTAATAGAGACCCGACTAACAAATTCCAAACGAGGGCAAATGATTTAATAAATGAGCTCAAAACTAAGAACATTATTGATGACAAGTTGGCTAAGGCGATGAGGCGGTATAATTCAATTTCTCCTAGATTATATGGCTTACGAAAAACCCATAAGCCGGGAATCAAATTGAGACCTATCGTTAGCTGCGTTGGTGCTCCTACTTACGATCTGTCGGTTTTTGTACACAAGATTTTAGCCAGGGTTAATTCAACATGCCCATTCACGGTAAAAAATTCCTTCGAATTCGTTGCCTCCATGGAAGGTTTAACGGTTCCTGAAGGTTATGAGATGATTTCGCTGGATGTTGTGTCACTATTCACCAACATCCCTAAAGATCTGATAAATTCTATAATAAATAAAAGATGGCAGTTCATTTCTGCATATACAGAGATTGATAAGGAATTGTTTCTCAGAATCATAAACTTTTTGTTCAATTCGAGTTACTTCAGGTTTGATGGTGAATTCTACGAGCAGAGTGATGGGTCTGCCATGGGTAATCCAGCAAGTCCGTCTTTGGCAAATTTAGTGATGACTGAGCTTATCAACGAATGTTTGAGGGAATTGAAGTTCATCACAGCCTTCATTAGGCTATATGTGGACGATTTGTTTTTGATCGTGCGTTCTGACCAGGTTGATACCCTGTTAGAAACATTCAATGCATTCCATCCTCGCATACAGTTCACTGTAGAACGTGAGACAGATAGTGAATTATCGTTCTTAGAAGGTTGGCAGGAGAGCGGACAGAACTTTAAGTACACAATGGTACATGAAACCTACAAGCTCAGGAAGATTGTTGAACTTTAAATCTGACACGTGCAGAAAGTACAAAATTTCAGTAATAAAAAATTTATTATACAGGGCCATCAATCTGAGCAGCAGCGAATTTCTCAGAGAAAATTTGATGAAAACGAAACAAATTTTAAAACTTAATGGTTATCCAACTTCTATTGTTAATAAAATAATTAATGAATACAGGCCCACATCTATTCGTCATACTCGTTTAGAAGAACCACAGGATGCTTATCATCATTTCAGATTCCCCTTCATACCGAAGTTGTCCTCAAGAATAGCCAAATCGATAAGTAGAGTCTCCGAAAATACAAGATTGGTTTTCTATAATCTAAAGAGTGTAAACTCACTATTTTCAAGGTTGAAAGATAAAACTGAAACCCTGGATCGTTCAAATGTCATATACAAAATTCCTTGCACAGATTGTGATAGATGCTATATAGGACAAACCAAACAATTGCTTTCAAATAGGGTAAAGCAACACAAGAATGATTGCTGCGAAAAATTTAGAAATAAAGATGGTTTAACTGCTCTAGCTGTGCATTCTTTCAGTTCAGGACACCAGTTCAGCTTTCGTGAGGTTTCGGTTTTGGATGGTGAAAAAAATTGGATGAAGAGAAATCTCAGTGAGATGGTATATATCAACTTGAACAATACTGTGAATCATAGAAGTGATACCCAGGGATTAAATCGATCCTACAATCATTTGATTTCCCTGTTCAAACAGTTCAGTTGCCGCTGAAGTGAACTACTTTTGTTAATAGTTAGATCAATTGTGTTAGACGTTCGATATTGTCATTGTACGTCATCCATGTGTATTATTGTCCGATTCTTAATGCTGTATGTTTATGTTTTTGATGTTTTGATTGTTTGACAAATATTTCGATTTTATTTATGGAACAAGGTGCCCTATTGTTTGCTTCTGTTGTGTATTACATGTATTTTATTTTGAATAACTGACAGAACTAGGTGAGACATGGCTGTCCTGTTGAGTTGTAATTGTGCTTCTGTTCTAATGTTGCTGTTCTATTTCAGTCTTGAGGAAGTCGAAATATATCGACGAAACGTCGACTTTGTTTTGAAAAGTTGTTTATATTAGTCCTAAAACCTGTGATTCTACCAATAATAATCCATCTTATCCTTTATTGTGCCGCAACAACTGTAGTGGAAGTGCTAGGGATGAAGACCAAACCAAGACAGCACACAATTCAACCCTGTCCACAACCTCGCCTACCTCACTGGCAAAGAAGGCTGGAGGAAATAGTTCAACGCTGTCGGCAGGACATAGGAAGGCTGACACAATATGAAATTGGAATAAGAACAATCAAGCTGAAAACGTTGGTAGAATCGATTATCTATCGAAATCGCAAGCACTTCAGCTATAAGGAAGAAAATACAACAGTTAAGCAGTGCATCGACACACTGAAACAAAAACTCAATGTCTACTCCGAGAGATTACGAAGATTGAAAACTCTGAGAAAAATGTCTACAGACATCTGGATGGAAAACAACAGAACTCCTCAAACATTTATCCGAATAAGGATAACATGGAGAAATTTTGTACCGAACAACTGTCAACGCCTACTTCTTGCAACACAAATGCAGAGTGGATAAAAGACGAAGAGAAAACTCAAACCAACACCGAACAAATGCCCCTTATAGTCATAACACCACAAGAGCTTTCGGAAATTTTCAAAGAAATGCACAACTGGAAATCACCTGGTCTAGATGGGCTCCACAGTTTCTGGCTGAAAAAATTTAACTGTTTACATAGTAATTTAACTAACGCAGTGAATGAAATTCTACGAGTTCCAGAAAGTATGCCCTCTTTCCTGACAGAGGTTGTAACTTATCTTCTGCCAAAAAATCACCAATCCAGCAATCCAGCAACGTACAGGCCAGTGACTTGCCTGCCAACTATGTACCGGGTTTTTCACTATAATTTGACCCCCCCTTTAACTTTGTTACTGAAGGAGATACAAAAAAATGTTTCGTATAAAAGTTTTACGAAATCAACTGAGTTTTTTTTATATGAGTCCAGAAACTGAAATATATACAGGGTGACCGACATATTTAAGGCAACTAAATTTTTTCAAATGGAACACTTTGTATATTTTTCCATATTTGGTTAGCTCTTTTTTCCCTGATTTCAAATATGTAACATATGTTGGTCTATCTTTCTCATTCTAAGCACCACAGAGTTTCCAATTCAAATAAACATTTGGCATAGCGTTTTGGAAGTTCGTGAATATTCAAGTGGCCAATTTGATCTTTGGATTAGAAATGGCGCTCCCATTTTATGGCCACCAAATAGTCCCGATTTAACACCGTTGGACACGTTTTCATAGCCGTTCCTGAAGAAAAAAATTTACTTCAGCAATAATGACAATCAATACTAAACCCATAATTCGGAACTAATCCCGTCAACGCACAAAGAATAATGATAATATTGTAATGACTAGAAACAAATTTTGAAGCTTTAATTTCTGACTTGAATCAGAGCCATAAAAATGCTATCAAAAATAGTCTAAACAACTTAAGACAACTATATGAACTATGTGTATCGAATGAAGGGGGCCATTTGAGCAATTTCTTTCGTTGATGTTATTCTTATCATACTACCATAGTTTATCACTTTTCATTGGTTAAGTAATTGTTAAGTATTCATTCTAAAATAATACTTTTAAGTAGTATTGTTTGGATATAAAGAATTTTGAGGGTATTTCACATATTTTTTTATTCGGTGTCATAATTTCAATACTTTGAAACTCTGAAAATTGAAGAGACACATCCACATACGCATTTATATTCGAGATCAGGAGGAAATGGCCTATCAAAAAAAGGAAGAATATAGAGGACAGGGTGTCCTATTTGAAAAAATATAGGTGCATTCAATGTTGTTCACCCTGTATATCTTCCCATTGACGTTATTATAACTCCAAAAATGAGAATTTTCAGTAAACGCACTCTGCCACTTGTAAAATGATTACAGATCTTATCAGGTGGTTCTTAAAATTTGAAACTCTGTGGTTTTCAGAATAAAAGAGATAGACCAACATATGTTACATATTCGAAATCAGCGGAAAAAGAGCTAGCCAAAAATGGAAAAATATACAGGGTGTTTCATTTGAAAAAATGAAGTTGCCATCAATATGTTGGCCACCCTGTATATATTTCAATTTCTTGACTCATATCAAAAAACCTCATTTGACTTCGTGAAACTTTTATACGAAACATTTTTTCGTATCTCCTTTAGTAACAAAGTTAAAGGGGGGGTCAAATTATAGTGAAAAACCCGGTACAAGCTCAGAACATCTTGCATTACACGTCGACTATACTCCCATTGCGAACGAAATAATATAATTGCATCGGAACAGAAAGGATGCTCCAGGGGTGCAATGGGATCCAAAGAACAACTGATTATCGACTCTATAATCTGCAACCAAGCCCATAAGAAGAGGAGGAATTTGTTCACGGCTTATCTTGACTACAAGAAAGCTTTCGACTCCATGCCGCATGAATGGCTCATAAAAGTTCTAGAAATCTATAAAGTAGATCCGAGAATAGTGAGCTTTCTCAAAACAGTTATGTCAACTTGGCGCACTAACATCGAAATCAGCGGAACAGGCATAAGAACTGGCACAGTGTCCATCAAGAGAGGAATTTTTCAGGGAGACTCTTTGAGTTCATTGTGGTTCTGCATGGCAATGAACCCGTTATCAAGTATTTTAAAATCCTCCAGAAAGGGATTCAACCTCAAAGGCAACACACGCAACATGTTGATAAACCACCTTTTATACGTCGATGACTTGAAACTGTTTGCAGCAAACAGAGACCAACTAGAGTGCCTACTACGACTTGTGGAGAAGTTTTCCAAAGACGTCAGCATGAACTTTGGACCGGACAAATGTCGTTCCCTAAATATAGCAGGAGGAAAAATCCAACAGACACCTCACACCTTGTCTAAGGCTACGTTCAGATGATGAGCGCTCAACGCGCGTTTTGCTAACGCGCGTTTACAACTACATGTATTTTAAACGCCCATCATCTGAACGTTCAGATGATGGGCGTTCAAAATATATGTACTTGTAAACGCGCGTTAGCAAAACGCGCGTTGAGCGCTCATCATCTGAACGTAGCCTAACGGAGAAGAAATTAAAGCAATGCTGGCAGGTGATCTATACAAATACCTAGGTATGAAACAATGTCAAAGCGTTCTGAAAACGAAACTGAACAGCAGAAATCTCACAAAAGCTGTTAACACCTACGCTTGCTCAGTTCTCACCTACTCTTTCGGAATCGTAAAGTGGAGTAATACAGATCTCGATAATCTCCAACGGAAAATGAGAACACTGTGTACGAAGGCCAACAAACATCATCCTAAATGCTGTGTTGAAAGAACAACGATTCCAAGAACTCAAGGCGGGCAAGGCTTCGTGGACATAAAGAAAATGGCGGCTGAACAGATAAGCAACTTAAGAAATTACTTTGTAGACAAGTCAAACACATCGGACTTACATAAGATACTGATCGAAGCAGATGGTTCAACACCTCTTTTATTAAGCGAACACCCTCATGAAAACACCACACAGACGGATAGTGATAAAATTCAAAGATGGAAAGAAAACCCCCTACATGGAAGACACCTGAACGAGGTCATCCAGGAACATGTCGACATTCCTGCGTCGAACTACTGGCTGACTTCTGAAAGATTGTTTCCTCAAACAGAAGGTTTTCTCCTTGCCATTCAAGACCAAGTAGTGCAAACCAAAAACTATCAGAAATATATCATGAAGGATAGAAGCCTCACAGACGATAAATGCCGCTACGGATGCCAAACATCAGAAACAATCCAACATATTACAGGAGGCTGCCAAATGTTTGCTGGAAATGAATATAAGAGTCGACATGATGCAGTTTCCATCAGGAACTCGCCATCCAACTGAAGATGCTGCAATCCGAACCAATTCCATATTATAAGTATCAGCCTGAAGTTATACTGGAGAACCACCATTACAGGCTATACTGGGATCGCACAGTACTTACCAATTTAACAGTTGCTAATAACAGGCCAGACATAATTCTAGTGAAGAAAAAAGAGAAGAAAGCAATACTCATAGACGTAGCCATCCCAAATAACAACAATCTACGTCAAAAATATGCTGAAAAAATATCGAAATATCGAGAGCTTGAACTTCAGATCAAACGGCAGTGGGGAATGTCTAGTACCAGAACCATTCCGATTCTCATATCAACCACAGGAATTATTCCTATTATTATGTCATTTTGACATAAGTTTGTCACACGTTTTTTATCATTATTCCGAAATTAAATTCGATATTTAGGATGAAATACCACTATTGAAATCTATGGGAGATGATTACCCTTCAGTAGGGTCCTGTAGCGGTCTTAGAAGAACAGAAGATTCGAAAATCATCACTTGGAACGCCAGACCTGGTTTAAAACACCCTCCTGGCCCAAGAGCAAGAATTACGTATTTTGTATCTAAATATTGAAGGTATTTATTCAAATAGTTAGTTAAGTTTCAATTTTGTAAAAACGGCAAGGCAGGGTTTTTTCTACTGAGGGTTTTCCCTGTGCTCTGGTATCATACGACAGAATAGTATGGTACCCCGTTTTTGCACCAACCTCAGCTAGGGACTTTTTTTGTTTCATGTATTGTATTTTGTTAGCTCCCAATTCAAAAGAATATATATATATATATTCCTAAGAGCCTCCAGTCCAACCTCAAGGAGCTAGATTTGGATGAAAACCTTTTTAAAGTAATGCAAAAAGCAGTACTTCTTGGTACTGCTAGAACGGTAAGGAAGTTTGTAGGTCACGATGGACACCAGGAACAACCATGGAGGGAAACATTGCAAAACCAACAACCACGACGTCAACCGAGAGATCCAGGACCAAGCAACGAAGGACGAACAACCCAGGACCCAGGAGAAGAAGAACACCGAAGACCTCAGAGCTCAATCCCCCTGATACTTGCTATCCGGTATGAGTGAATGTTCCCCTTAGTAGGGAGTGTGATAGCCGACCGCTAGGGGGTGTGAAAAATCACACCCTTTCTACGCTAATAGGCTCAAGTCGATAATAATAATAATAATCTTTATTCCATGGTATGTACACACATAAAAGGAACAGTGTCAAAAAGAAAGAAAAAAATCACCTCAAATAATCATGCAAAGAATATGGTTCTAAATCAACCAAGTATTCCTTGACATTTTTCTTGAAAATCTTAATATTATTTAATAGCTTAATCCTATTAGGTAGATTATTATATAATTTGATGCACATATAAGATGGGTGTCTTTCTGATAATGACAACCTATGTACAGGGTAATGTAAGTTCTGTACTCTTAAATCATAATTACTTCTACTTGTATGAAGCGAAAACATAACTCTATTTTTAAAGAACTACTAACATCTGAGCTCGATCCCCAAAATATGATACCATATCTCGACAGGCATTCAAAATGGGCAAAAAATATAGTTTTCAAGTTATTTAGACTCAAGTAATTTGACATCGTTCTTATAGCAAATCCGACACGACATAACTTCCCGGAAAGGTAATCAATATGATATGACCATTTCAGGAAGCTATCCAGATATACCCCCAGAAATTTAACAGATTCTTCAATATTGATGTTACAATCAGGTAGTTTCAAAACACTTTCCTTAAATTTTTGTGATCTATTTGTGCTAAATAATACTGCTGTTGTTTTGCTTTCATTCATAATTAATTTATTTTTCTCGAACCACATTTTCAATTGATCGTAGATTGAAACGGCCTTGGCTTTAATTTCACTGAAATCACCTCCTCCTATCATCAAGTTCGTGTCATCGAAAAAAGATGTTAATAATTTTATGATTTCCTCAATAATGTCACATATATCAATGATAAAAATAATAAATAGGATGGGACCCAGAACACTTCCCTGAGGAACCCCAAAATCACATTCAATTAAATCTGATTTTACAGTTTTACCATTTTTAACGATAGCAACTCTCTGCAAACGCCCGGAAAGATATTATGAAGCTATCCATTCTTTCGCTCTACCTCTAAGTACGTCACACTAAATTCATGAGTTTTTGAGCCCCACCCCCCCCCCGCGTCCTTGTCACAGGTGGTCACATTTCTGAGACCCCCCCTCCCTAATGTGACGTCACATGTTTTGCAATTTAACATCGAAAAATTATTAAATTAAAACAGCAGTTCCGAAATTGGTTTTATTTCCATTTAAATTAAGTACTTTTTTATTAAATCAATATAATATCAAATATTTGAAACAATAACTATTAGTACCTCTAGATTTTGAAATGTGATGTCACGAAACTTAGGACCCCTCCCACCCCTTGTCACACCATGTCACACTTTGTCGACCCGCCCCCCTTTACGTGTGACCTACTTTATGGATGGCCCCTAATTCCCAGTTTCTCAAGTTTAATCAACAAATAAGGTCTGAATAGACAGTCATAAGCACTCGCCAGATCAATGAACAAACCTAAGCCAAGTTTATCATCCTCCAGTAGCGCTATAACCCTCTCCGTAAACTGATATAACGCAGTTTGAACCGATCTACCCTCCAGATAGCCATGCTGGGAATCATTGAATAAATTACACTCATTCATGAAATTTAAGAGCCTCCTACACATTACATGTTCAAATATTTTGGAAAAACTGGACAAAATACTGATGGGCCTGTAGCTTTCGAAAGAAGTTTCATTCCCTTTTTTATAAATGGGTTTTATTAATGCCAGTTTCAAATGTTTTGGAACTATTCCAAATTTTAAAGAATTGTTCACTATACAGGGTGAGTCTTTGACTTGTACATATATTTTAACCGAATATTCCTGGGGTCAAAAGAAACACTTTTTTCCTCTACCTTTTTGTCCGATTCGGCCTAAATAAGAAGATATAGCCCTTTTTTATTTTCAGAATGAGCTATGCCGCCACTGGTAAACTAACCACTGAATTTTTGCAAGTACGAGATCTAGCATTCAAACCTTTGAAATAAGCTATTGTATCAAAGAAACGAGTAGATATACCATTCGAAATTTTCAAATAAGCTGCTGTATTAAATGAAAAAATATAAACTCACTTTTTCAATACCAGTTGTATTTCTAATGCAATTATTGATTCATCCAAAATTTTGCTGGTGATAAAATGAAAGAGAATAATCTCTTCTTGATGTATACTTCATTTTTGATTATATCGGATTAACTTTTAAACCACCTATTTCATCTATAGCATTCATTTCCAATATCTCTTGAAATCTTCCGTGCAAGAATTTCCGAAATCAAAACAACAACTCAACCATAAAATTTGAATAAATGACATATTCACTTGAACAGTCTAAAAATCTAAACCACAGAACATGAATATAAGAAGTGTGAGCTGCCTACTAACACGGCCTTCTAAACCTACGGGCACGGTCATAGCCAAGAGCGGCAACGCTGTAGAAAGGTATACCCTCCCGACATATTACAAGCACAGCCTTCTAAAGTAGTCCCGTTCTGTGGTAGTCCCTATGTATGTACAGTTGTGTTACAGGCGCAAGCGTGAGCGCTAGTGAACATCTAGTGGTAAATAAATATGTTTTTAATGTCGATTGTGGTCGTAAATGTAGAAAATAAGTGTATTATAATTAACTGTTGTGATTGTTTGAGCGCTGTGAACAGTGAAAGTGTTTGTGATATTGGTGTAGTGAATTTTCCTTGGGATAACTACTTTCGTCTTTTTGTAGGTGTCTCTAACCTATAAATCAAACTCATCTTCCTCGAAAAATGGTAGGAACGTTTTATATTTTGTCGTGTAGAAGTTATATCCGTCTAAAAAACTTGAGGATATTTCAATTGTTTCAGTTTGCCGAAACATGAACAGCGTAAGGTTTTATAAATGAGGGCCATACTGCGAAATTTCATTCCAACAAGAGTTTTGATTGTGAAAAACATTTCGATTCCAACGATATAATTAAGTTCCATAAACATTCACAAGCAGATGGAACAATTAAATTATAATACTTTCTTTGACATACCAAAAATCAAAAGAACTGACCCATTAAATTTAATTATCGTTCATAATTATGTGCTCTATTTTGAAATATATCTATTTTGAACGACAACGAAACTTTTTTTGAAGAGTTAAGAACAAAAATGAATTTTATGTGAACTGATTATTCATAGCATTGAATTGAACTTTTATTACCTATTCAAAATTCATAGAAAATTGTATGTACTTGTTTTTTGAATTCGAAGTTCATTCTTAATTAGCTTAGTTCAATTCTTTCATGAATAATAACTTTATTAAGGCCATTTTAGTAGTAATAAATATGATGAATAAATGAGAAATGAACGTATTCTAATCGTAATGTAAATTTGGATCAACGTATCTATGTCAAATCTCAACGAAACAAAATTGCAATACTTCGAAAGTGGTGTAGAAATTTGCTTGAATAGATAAGGATTTACACTGAAGAAGTGTAGAGGTGAGCTCATTCATTGTAACCCCATTTTTAAAGAAAACCCGCTAGTTCTCTTAGCATTTATCATTCCAGATAACAAATTCTCGAATTATTCTTGAAATTTGTCAACGTGACAACGTAGGGAAAATTGAATTCTGTGAATATTTTCGATAGAATTGCATTCAGCCAAAGTACCCAATTTTTCGAATTTCTAAGATTTTTTTTTTCTTTCAACATCGAATTACTCGGAATTTTGTATTCTGGAAAGATCATCATATCCATGAAAAACTATGTTCCAAAAATCAATTCATTTGAAGAAATCGTTTGCGAGATATTACTGAAAATTTATGCTTTTCATGGGTTTTCAACAGCCTGTATCTTTTTAACCAGGCCGAATCGGAAAAAATGGTAGAGGAAAAAAGTGTTTCTTTTGACCTCAGGAATCTACGGTTAAAATATATGTACAAGTCAAAGACTCACCCTGTATACGAAATAACATATTTTATCTCATCAGCACAATTTTTCATAATATTAACAGGTATTCCGTCATCTCCACTACAGTATTTATTTTTTATTTTTCTTATTATTTCAACTATTTCATCAGGAGTAGTTGGCTGCAAATCAATTGAACTAGGGTTACTTGGTAAACTACAAGAGAAAATCTTATTATCCAAACTATTCAACATATTAGGGATTTTTTCAACTAAAAAATCATTATATCTTTCAGCCACATCCACTAGACCTTCACTAAAAATGTTGTTTTTATTCTTATGCTCCCTACCTCTAATATCATCACAAATAGACCACATTGTTCTACTTTTGTTGTCAGATGACTGGATTTTTATATTATAATAATTTGCTCTAGCCGCAGTTAGAAGTTTGTTATAATTTCATTTTCAGAATCATATAAGGCATTGTAAGAACTATCACATGATTTCAAAGTGAGCAAAATGTCTAGCTTTGATTTACTATCCCTGACTTCCTTGGTATCATAAAAGTTATTCAATTTCTTTTTTCTTAGTTTACACAATTTCAATGGAAAATGTTTCTCAAATATACAACAAAAAGATCGCATAAAACATTCCCACTGTAAATCAACATCTCACTCATTAATAGAAAATACTGACTGCCAGCCCTCCTGTTGCAGATCACTTCGGAAAGTAATTTTTCCTTCATCACTATAAAACCTACGATAGACAGTTATTATGTTTAGTTTGCTCCATAACTATATTGAAACTTATTTTTTGGGCGAAATGATCTGAAACAGTGGTATTGAGCACTTCAGCATCGACATCAAAATTCACAAATATATTATCAGTAGTAATATCCCTAGGACATTGATAATAGACGAGATAATTTTATGACAATCGAAAGTTCATTACTTGGTAACAGCCCGAAGCCGAAGGCTGAGGGCTGTTACCAAGGAATGAGCTGGAGATATTTGTCATAAAATTATGAGGCATTTGTCAATGTCCGAGGGATATTCGGAAGAAAATTTTTTGACAAAAAACTGTATGACTCAGCACAACAAAACATTTATTTATTTATTTATTAAAAGTACAATTAGTGAAAGTGCAATTACTAAAATTTAACGTTACATTAGATTCGTTGCTGTTCTCTACATTAGAACTATTACCACGCATAATATTTATGATCTTGTTGTGGTGTTCTTGATCGAGGTTCAGGTATAGTTTAATGGAATTTTGATTGCTATGACCAGTAATTTTCAGCAATTGCTGTTCTTCCACACCACTTTTTGCCAATTGGCTAACAGCAGTTGATCTATTGGAATGATTTGTGATCTTTTTGTCCTTTATGTTCAAGCCAATTGCTTCGGCAGCAGATTTAGTCCATCCATTTATGGTATTTCTTCCAACAGGTACATTATCGTACCATTTGTCATTTTGATTTTTCCAATGTCTATTTGGTTTTAAGAATAGTCGTGGCGAGGTAATATTTTCACCTCGTTTTGATATAAGGTTATGAAAAAGACGTACAGGGCAGCTTTCTCTCTTACTATTGGAAACCAACCATTTACTACTTGTGCAACTTTTAGAACCACCTTGGCACGTTTTACTAAATACTGGATTGTATTCAATGCGATTTGTTGGAGAGCCATCGTTATTTTTTTCGACTTGAAAAAAATCCACCATGCAAGCAACTGCCTCTCCTCCTCTCCACGCTAATTCGACTGCAGCAATATGGTAAAATTTACGCATAAGGCCTTCAGGAGTATCTTCATCCCATAGCATTATTATTTTGTTAACTTGAGACAAATTTAACGAAACTGAACTGGATTTACGTTTACATGGGTTTGCTTGCAATTTTTTTCGGATTGCATCGCGGGCATCTCAGGCTGGTTTAAATATTATACTTTGGAACGGGTCAATCATAATGTTGTAGTCCTTATAATACTTTTCTTGTAGGAGTTTGCTCGAAACATTCCACATAGTTTTCACCGTTGCTTCTTTGAATTCTGTCCCGTCTTTTTTTCTCATATTGACCGCCCAATCTTTGAGTATCAACGCCAATTCTTCTAAGCTTCTGTGTTCATTCAATTCGTATGCTCATTCGCAGCAAAATTCCATAAATATTCCCCAAATATATTTGTGGCTATAGGAAGTATTTCTGGGAATGTTTTCCTTGATAAGCGCATTTATACTTTTAACATTGCCAAAACGTGACATTTTCAATTTTGTTCGGAATTATGTTGTGAGACTGTGCTGTCATGGTAATTGATAACTGCATTGAATGCAATTTTCGATGTAATGTTGACATGATTGGGTTAATGAGGGCTACCGCGTATGAATTTTCCGCTAGAGGCGCTAGTGTTGCGTGAGGTCCACGAGAATTTGAATTGTCAAATATTCAAACGTAATTGTGAATCTGTATTCTGTTTATTTTCAATCTTTACGAGGATGGGAGTAGTTTCACATACACATTCAGATTAATAACACCAAATATGAATCACGGATCAAAGAATATCACTGCTTTGAAAGCGGTATTACAGAAGATAGTTGCCCAATTAAGCGGGCTAAAAGGAGAGCTAATTCAAAGGTGAGTTTGTTCAGAGTTTCAATACGCATTTCTTGCGGAAAGTATGCTTATTTATTGAGTTTAGAGTTATGGTTTTTCTTTTTACAGATCCAAATACTATGATAGGAATGAAAATTCCAGTGGAAACACATTATCATGATTTGAAATAAGTTTATTACAGAAGTAGATTATCATTTCAAGAGAAATTCCTTTTTATCCTACTTACATGATACCTGTGATAGCTGAAAAGTGTTGAAACTTGGAGTAGAACAATAAAACCTCACACAATCCTCTCATTTATCATTATAAGTAAATGTATAGAAAAAACAGTATGTGCGAAAAGGAAAACCTCAGAGATCAATGTATACTAACTAATCACTAATCATTCATTTAAAGAAGGGTCATTTATTTATTTACACAAGTTCTTGATATATATTTTTACAGTAAATGTTTTCCTTGAGTTAGTGAGTTGATTGATAACAAACATGAAATGTTTGTAGTTGTAAAATCCAGAGTAAAATTGTACCAATTAGATTTTCAATTCGAAGTAGGTATGTTTCTATTACTCTTAAGTTCCGACAAAAAAGCAGTATCAGTTGAGCTCTTTTGACTACATATTGATTTTCTTCTACAGTTTAAACGATTCTTGCATTTTCAAATTTCTTTCTGCGTTCAAGAACTCTCTCTACTAGTATTTTATTCATATCTGTCCTCACCTTCCTGGTACCCAGAAAATTGGTATTAGGATCGTTAGGTCATGTATTATAACCAGGGTTGAAATGTTTATCAAGAAAATAAGAATGTTTTGATGGGGTAACATCAGCTGCTTTAGGACAGTCCTATCGTTCCCTTTTTCTCTGTACAATACGGAACTGCACAACCCTGCGGCAAGCTCGATATTGTACAGTATTCAAGGAATAGAATGTACACTTTTTTCACAGGACTTATAACACCGAACACTTATAAATATTAATTTGTTTTAAAAATAATAAATCAATGACAGTACAAAGAACTTTGACAGGACCTCACGCAACAGAGGCGCCAACTAGCGAGGAAAAAAACGGCAGCCCTCATTGTTCCATGTGATAAAAAATCATAAGATTTGATTGGTTTTTAGAACTGTTAAAAAATTTTCTAAGCAACTACTTGTATTATGTGTAACCCTGGTAGGTACACTGAGTGTGGGAAAAAGTTGAAATTTGAATTGTGAGAAATTCAGATCTTTTACTTGTGTTGACTAAAAGGTCAATATTAAAGTCCCCAGCAACAATAATATTTTTATTCTCCTCAACCACTATTGTTAGAACCTTCTCCAGTTGAACCAGAAACACATCCATATCACAACCCACACTGCATGGCCTGTACACTGCTAGCACAATAAAACTTTCACTTCCTAAACATAACTCAGCAGCAGCACACTCGAACTGTCCAATGATAGAAAAATCTTCCAACTTCTTCCTTCTCCTACAATTGACATCTTTGTGGATGTATATTGCCGCACCACCATGTTTACCTTTGGGCCTGCATACATGTGAGATTAGGTTGAAATTATTTAACTTTTGTACTATTTCATCTTCACTTTGCCAGTGTTCTGTTACACAAACAATTTTACAGTTTTGTTGAGTTGAAAGAAAATGCTGAAAAGAGTCCACACTATTACCCATGGACTGCAGATTTTGATGGATAAGACAATTATAATTTTTCTTGGTGCAATTTAGATTGGTTCTGATTATCTTAGGTTCATCAAATCGTACTTGGGCTTGCAAATTTATAAAAAAATCCGCCGCAGCACAATTTTTTCTGTAAACATGCATGTTAAATCTTTTGATAACAACATTTCAGGCCAGAATTCAGAATTATATAACTCATCTTTTCTTTTAATTGGTACCTTCACTAGGAAAGACTTAAGGTCACCCTTCTTCTTTTCAAACTGTAACTGTTTAATTTCCATTACTTCCTTTTCGAAACCTGGTTTCCTTCTTATGTATTTTTCAATGATTTGTTCCGTAACATGAGCCTTAACACGTCCTATAAAAAACCATGCCGTTCTTTCTTGACCCAGAAAACCTGTCTCTGAATCACCCTCAGCAATTTTATTTGTTCCGAGCCTAGCTGGCCTGAAATTTCTTCTTTTTCTGCTCTGTACAGTTTTCCATTCTCCTTCATTTTGCACGGTTGGCTGAATATGCGATATGTTGGGAACTGAAACTGTATGTTTTTCATTAGCGGTGTTTATGTTTATATTATTTATGTCATCACTGTCATTTTCACCAAGACTGATGACATCCATCATTTTCTTTCTTTGCGCAGCTTCCAACGGGGCACCACAGAATTTTTGTTTACCGCAGTATCCGGACAGGAAACATTTGTTACTGCTCTTTTCAGTGATTTCGGCACATTTGCCTTAACCTCAATTTGATTGTAATCATTTTTTTCTGAGGACCTTATCTTATCACATTGAGATAACATTTCCTTTTCTAATGTTGATATTTTGTATTTCAACAATATATTATTATCGATCAGTAATTGATTCTTTTCTTCCAAATCTCTTATAATTTTAATCATAAATTCGACCTGATTTGTTTGATTGGTTATTTCAAACTTGTTTACCAGATTGAAATTTATTTCGCTGGACTCCATCTTTGACGAATTATCATCTGATTCTTCACCGGTATTTTTACCAGAACAGCAAATTATCGATGATTCACTCACCACTTTTAGATGTTTCAGGCGGGTAGTACAACCAGGATGAAATATCTTACAACAACTTTCACATTTAATTGATGATTTCACGACAATTCTACGACAATATCCGCAGAGCGCTTCAATGACAACCTTCTCGCTTGACATCTTGACTACTAAAAACGGGTGAAAAAAATAAAAACGGTTCATTTTTTTCCATTGGTTTCAAAAGCACCAATTAAGCACTAAATATTGGTATATTAATTTCATGGTAATCTGAAAATTTCGGTGCCGAGCGTGAAGTCAGCACCAGAAACTATAAGTGCCAATTTCTCAAAAACTATAGTGGTGCTGAAAGAGGATGATGAAGCACTAATAGGCACAATTAAGCACTAAGTATTGGGCATAGTTTCAGAATTAGTGCTTCCAACCTTTCGCTAACGTGGACCCGGGCTGGTGAGGGTCAACTCTTGACCGACAAAATCGAGTGTTAGGTATATTATAAATAAAATTAATAATAATAATAAAATGATTTTTTTTCAATTTTGAAAAATTTATGACTGTTTCCTTGAAACCAATGGTGAGGCTCGGGAGGTTCATTTCTTGCTCGACAAAAGCGAATGTTATATTATTCCAATAGACGACATCAAGCTGCATAGATTCGAACAAAAAAAAATCATTTCCTTTCAGTTTTGAAAAATTTATGGCGGTTTCCTTGAAAACAATGGTGGTGCTCGATAAGGTTCAATTCTTGCCCGACAAAATCGAGTGTTATATTATTCTAATAGAGGATATCAAGCAGCATAGATTCGAACAAAAAAAATTCAATTCGTTCAATTTTGAGGAATTTATGACTTTTGATTGAAAACGATGGTGGAGCTCGTAGGGGGTCAATACTTGCCCGACAAAATCGAGTGTTCTATAATTCTCATAGGCGATGTCAGCAGCATAAATTCGAACAGAAAAAAATCAATTTTGAAAAATGTTGACTGTTTCCTTGAAAAAAGGGAGGTCAATTTTTTTCGACAATATCGATTTTCATATTATTTTTATAGAGTACAGCAAGCAGCATAAATGGCCAGACATGGTGTTCCGCCTACTCTTTGTCGGTGGACGGGGTCTCTGCTTGGTTCACGTAGCATCGTGGCTCGGCTGGGCGGCTCGACCATAGGGGGCTCGCCAGGAAGGGGATGTCCGCAGGGCGGTGTTCTGTCTCCGATACTGTGGAATCTCGTCCTGGATGAGCTCCTGGTGGAGTTAAGGAAGGCTGGGTTCGTTGTGGTGGCCTATGCGGACGACCTTGTTATATTAATCAGGGGTAAGGTGATCAGTGTCATTGGGGATCTGATGCAGAATGCTCTGCGACGGGTCGAACAATGGTGCTTGAAAAACGAGCTCTCGGTAAATCCTAGTAAGACAGAGATGGTTCTCTTTACTAGAAAGAGGGTGCCTAGCAACTTACGACTTCCCAGTCTGTTTGGAGTTGGGCTCACTCTATCCGAACAAGTTCGTTATCTCGGGGTGATATTGGACCGCAAACTTTTGTGGAACAAACACGTTGAGACTCAAACGAATAAAGCCAATGTAATATTCTGGTCCACTCGGAGGGTGCTGGGTAATGGATGGGGCTTCAAACCGCACATTATGCACTGGTTGTATACTGCCGTGGTGAGGCCTATCCTGACCTATGCCTCTGTGGTGTGGTGGCCTTCTATGGAGAGGGCCGTCAACCAGAACATTATGACTAAATGCCAGAGGAAAGCTTGTTTAAGTATTACAGGCGCTCTGAGGTCTACCCCTACAGCAGCGATGGAATGTCTGCTGGGTCTCCCTCCTTTGCACTTAGTTGTGAAGGAGGTGGCTATGAAGACAGCTCTAGGAATCTGGGAACGGGGACAATGGCGCGATGGAGGACTCTTCACTGGGCACGCGAGGGCCCTCAAAATGGTCAAGGATGCTCACGCTCCCCTTCTCCAGAGAGGTGACCGCGCGGGCACTAGGTTCTGCTTCGACGAACCCTACAGGGTAATTGTTCCCGACAGAGACCTATGGTCTTCATCAAACAGGCTTCTTAGTCCAGAAGGTCCCACCTGGTTCACTGATGGCTCTGTCACAGCAACAGGGTCTGGGGCCGGAATCGTGGGTCCTCACTTTAATCAGGCTATCCCTCTGGGGAAGGACTGTTCCATTGTACAGGCTGAGCTATTTGCGGTTCTTGCATGCGCACTGGAAAACATTCGCAGGGGATACTCTGGCCAGCACATTTATATATGTTGCGACAGCCAGGGAACTCTGAAATCTCTATCTGATGTTAGAGTTGACTCTCTTCTGGTAGAAGAATGCAGGAAAGCTCTGCGTGGGCTGGGCTCTGATAACTTTTTGAAAGTGGTCTGGTGTCCGGCTCATGCGGATATACCTGGTAACGTCAAGGCAGATGAACTGGCTAGGCGGGGAGCCGGATTAGCATTTGTTGGTCCGGAGCCTTCGCTGCCAATCTGTCGCACATCTGTCAGAAGTTTCTTCAGGAACTGGCTGAACAGGGAATTTTCCTCGGAATGGAGCGCAGGGGTGGGCCTGAGGTGGTCGAGGATTCTCATTGAGAGACCGTCCTCGCGATCTGAGGTCAATAGGCTTCTGCTGCTGGAGAGGAAACAACTCAGTCTGGTGACTGGTGCATTGACTGGTCACCTGTTTAACAAGCATTTGAAGAGAATGGGATTGACGAGCTGCTCCCTATGCCGGTGGTGCAGGAGTACTGATGAAACGGTTGAGCATATTTTGTTCAACTGTGAAAACCTTACTGAGTTAAGGTCAACACACCTAGGAAATCCAACACCTTCTATTCCTATGGTGAGAGGGACCACTCCTGGCAGGATCGCGACATTTCTGTCTTCGTGTCTGAGGAGCTGAGTCTCTGTAGAATGATGCGGGTGAACAATGGGCCACTAGGCCTCAGTTCGGCCGGTAAGGCACCGCACAGAGAAGAAGAAGAAGCAGCATAAATTAGTCAATTAAAAAATGCATTTCGAAAGACTAATGAGGTTTTCACGATCATAATAGACCGGCGTGTGCTTAGTGACACCGGAATAGTATGGCATGATCATAATCGGTCATGAGACATCTCTTTTATGGTTGGATGAAAAAATTAGGTTTTCGCTAGTAAGTCAAAGGTCCATAAAAAAATGACTCGTTTAATTCAGTATGACAGTTTGAGGCGCCGCATCGGTATGGTATACGACTCCGTCATACTCTGGCTCTATCGAATATATGATATAACACAAGAATTACCTTTGAGCTGATTAGTCAACAGCGTGGATTTTTTTAACACATTCAAAGAATTGCGCGGCGCAACGCCGACACCTAGGGGCCGTCATACTTGAGTTGTCGTGTTCTTGATAACACTGGCTAACTTCAGTAACTTCTCAAAAAGCCTCACAATTTCGCAAATGAAACGGCGTGTTTCTTGCTGGCTGCCGGTCTACAGATGTGGAAGAAACGGATGGAAACAGGGGAGTTTCAGTGTTAAATTCACGCTGGTTCGGAGTCCAGTGGAGCAGTGGAAGGAAGAATCGAAACCTCGGAGCGATGCGATGTTGAATAAGGCTGGTCTGTTGGAATGGCAGTCTGTAGTGAGTGGGGAAGCGCGCAGGCAACGATCTCACGATACACAAACACCGGTATGCCGACGCGCATCGAGAGTGACGTCACTGGGAACATTTCCATAGCATTTGCGTGATTGAAGAGAGAGAAGAGAGAGAGAATTGATTAGAATTTGTTCCTAATATTCTCCCAATGACGTAGATGCTCGCGCCGGACGAGTTTAGACCACGAATCTGGCATACCGGTGTTTGTGTATCGTGAACGATCTAGGATCCAATATCGAATCAGTAACACTGCAAACGGGAGATGGATAACATCGCATGACTATTGAAAATGAATACGACAAATTTTCTCCACTCTTATGGGCGCCATGAGCGGAAGTTATTTGCCTCAATGAATGAAACAAATAATTTCCTGTGAAAATTAATATTCAGGTTCTTTTTCGTCATAACTGGTTTGAAAATAAAATAATTAATTAATTGGTAGCTGTCGAACTGTCGGAATAATTTTATTCTGTAATAGATGCAAATATTTTGTAGCGTTTAGGTTACCATCGATGAAAACTGGCCCTATCATGTAATTACCCAGCATTCGTTTGGCAAGAGAAGTGGATGTGTGTGCTGCTGTTGAAACCAGTGCACCTTGTTCTAGCAGAAAAATTGCCCAGCAAGTCGATTTGGGCGATAGAACTGTTCGGAATATTTTGAAAATAAATGGTTACAAATGTTATAAGGTGCAAACCTTTCAGGAAATTTTTCCAGAAGACCATTTCAAAAGAATGGAATTCTGGGAAAAGATGATGGAAAAAGAGAATGAGATTAGTTCTTTTCTGAGCAATATCTTATTCACGGATGAGTCACACAAAAAAATCAAGTTGTTACCGGCATAGTAATTTTTCATAAAATCCGGTATACAAATTCTTATGTAAACGAATTTTAAACAGGAAAACGGTATTAGCCTAGTGATTTTACTAAAAACGTTCATGTTTTCACTCTGTGGCACCATTGTATCAATTTAACCATCTAAACAAAGCAAAGATATTTTCCTTTCATAAATTTGCTGAATTATAATGGAATATATTATTATTATTATTATTTATTCAAGATAAGAGCCAAGTTTAACAAAACTATGGGGCTCAGAATACATAATAAAAAAAAAAAAAAAAAAAAAAAAAAAAAAAAAAAAAAACATAAGACCGGCTTATTGATTTCTACAATTAAGTAGAACTCGATTCACTTTCTATTATGAGGATTTATGCCATTTAGCCACGAATCTAAAAATTTTTAAAACTACAGAAAGTCAGCGGTTAATTTGCTTTCCAACTCACTGCGACTGCGGCGAACGCGGAAGCCCGGAAGCCAAAGTAGAATTCGTGTCTCTAGACACGAGTTAGATCGTTGCTTGCGCGCTTCCCCACTCACTACAGACTGCCATTCCAACAGACCAGCCGCTTATTCAACATCGCAACGCTCCGAGGTTTCGATTCTTCCACTGCTCCACTGGACTCCGAACCAGCGTGAATTTAACACTGAAACTCCCCTGTTTCCATCCGTTCCTTCCACATCTGTATAAGAGGCAACCCGGAGCAGTATTCATATGGCCTGCTACGAATTCGCACCAACGTCCGTACTCCGCTGGCAGGCTGCACTTAAAGACAACTCGAATCCGTGGCTGAAACGCGTTGCTGCTTTCACACTTGTTGACATACATAAGGTATTTTTGGATGGCCACGGGTCTGAGAAATCTAAAAAAAATCAATTGGCGTCAACCGCCTAGACACCCTGTATATTGTCACAGAACAGTGCGAAATAAGTGGATTAACGAAGTAAGAGAGGTTAAGTGGTCAAACTTTGGTAATTTTTTCTGAAGACACTGGAAGGAAAAATCACTTCAGCTTGAAAGTTGAAAATATCAATACACATTTCAAACCGAGTTCAAAGCAATTATGTATTAATTTGTTAAACCCAAAGGAACTTACTCTTTATTACTCATTATACTAGAATTAAATAAAGTTAAAGTTTCAGATTCTATATCACTATATTCTTTTCCTAAATTGAGAATAATTGATAATGAATAGTAGTTAGAACCGCAGAAGTAACGGAATGTCACGTCAACGAATTGCAAAGTATTTTGGTGCAATGGGCCTCACATCGAAATTGTTATGCACTTCCATTCACATTATAAACATATCAATACCTAGAAAAATGAGAAATCACATTCACAAGTTTATGAATATACAAAAAAAATGATGACCTTATTCAGATAATGGATCCTATGAGTCATTTGAAGCATAAGGAATTGTCTAAATCTATTATTTAATTGATAAATTTAACGGAAGTTGATTACAAATGAACTATCAAAATATCCATTCAACATAAGGAGAGTATAACAAAGAACCATACTCTTATTTTGTTATTAGCCTTCCAAACAAAGGAATGTGTTCATTTACATTAACATGCGTGGCAGTAATAATATAATATTTTGCGAGTAAATATTGACATTAATGCGAGATTAATATTTCCATATAGGTATAGCTTTGCGATCGGAATATATTAACAAACATCCAACTCGAAGGAACAATAGGCTATAGCCCATAATGGGAACTATCTATATATTATCGTTATTTAAACAGCGTCTCATTTGTTCACACAAACTAGGAATGTACATCGCTGTGAAGTTAGTAGCCAGTTTTATAGCGGCCGGTTGACGAAGATTCCCGAAGCGACGCTCCAGTGGCGTCCGCAGAACCCTGACCGACCGAAACATTTTTCATCATTTTTCAGTCATTTATGCTATGAACGTGACCGCAAATGACTAAAATAATTGAAATTAGCTGAAAAAATTATAATTCTATCGAATATTCACCGAAATCGACGAATATCCTAATAAATTGTATCACAACAGGAGTGAGAGGAGGTTATGAAATAGCGCTTCAAATTTTCTCAACGAGTTGAAAGAAATGAATTCTGTTTGAGAGAATGTTTTTAAAAAAAATCATTCTACATGGAGAATAGAATCCCATAGTTTGTACCAAAAAAGAAAACTTGATGGAAAGCTGTCAAAGTTGACATTCAGCATTACGGAACTCCTTAATGCATAAAGTATTTTCGCGGATGTTCTGAAAACTCTTTATGGAAAATAAGGTCTCATATTTTGTCACAAAAAGGAAACTTGCCTTTAAAGGTTACATACAACTCAAAATGCAGTATTTTCCACAATTTTCAAAGAAGATAGTACCTGCGTTTGGTAAAAATATGGTTCTTCGTGCAAAATAGGGTCACATATTTCAACACAAAAAAGCGGATTGAAAAAGCCGTCAAAGTTTACAGTAAAAATATCGAATACTGATGTATCACACGTGTGTGACAGCAGCAACGGATCCCAGCAACAGATTTTAAGACGGTATATATGATCTACTGAAACCGCCGTTGCTAGGGATTTTTGATGTCGATCGTTTATTCAGATCTCGTAGAACACGATGTGCATAGTGGAATAATTTGTGACCCTCAAACTCCCCCCATACTTGCCCCCCAAAGTTTGAAAAATACAGATATCGACTAAAACGACCGTTGCTGGGGGTTTTTTGATGTCTTTCGTTTATTTAGATCTAGTAGAACACGATGTATATAATTGAATAATTTGTGACCCTCAAACTCCCCCCGTACTTGCCCCCCAAAGTTAGAAAAATACAGACATCGACTAAAACGACCGTTGCTGGGGATTTTTTGATGTCGATCGTTTATATAGATCTCGTAGAACACGATGTATATAGTGGAATAATTTGTGACCCTCAAACTACCCCCGTACTTGCCCCCCAAAGTTAGAAAAATACAGACATCGACTAAAACGACCGTTGCTGGGGGTTTTTTGATGTCGATCGTTTATTTAGATCTCGTAGAACACGATGTATATAGTGGAATGATTTGTGACCCTCAAACTCCCCCCATACTTTTCCCCCAAAGTTAGAAAAATACAGACATCGACTAAAACGACCGTTGCTGGGGGTTTTTTGATGTCGATCGTTTACTTAGATCTCGTAGAACACGATGTATATAGTGGAATAATTTGTGACCCTCAAACTCCCCCCCTCCCCCCACACAAGTGGCAAGTGTGGGGGGAGTTTGAGGGTCACAAATTATTCCACTATATACATCGTGTTCTACGAGATCTAAATGAACGATCGGCATCAAAAAACCCCCAGCAACGGTCGTTTTAGTCGATATCTGTATTTTTCAAACTTTGGGGGGCAAGTGTAGGGGGAGTTTGAGGGTCACAAATTATTCCACAATATACATCGTGTTCTACGAGATCTAAATGAACGATCGGCATCGAAAAACCCCCCGCAACGGTCGTTTTAGTCGATATCTGTATTTTTCAAACTTTGGGGGGCAAGTGTAGGGGGAGTTTGAGGGTCACAAATTATTCCACTATATACATCGTGTTCTACGAGATCTAAATGAACGATCGACATCAAAAAACCCCCAGCAACGGTCGTTTTAGTCGATATCTGTATTTGTCAAACTTTGGGGGGGCAAGTGTGGAGGGAGTTTGAGGGTCACAAATGATTCCATTATATACATCGTGTTCTACGAGATCTAAATAAACGATCGACATCAAAAAACCCCCAGCAACGGTCGTTTTAGTCGGTGTCTGTATTTTTCTAACTTTGGGGGGAAAGTATGGGGGGAGTTTGAGGTCACAAATTATTCCACTATATACATCGTGTTCTACGAGATCTAAATAAACGATCGACATCAAAAAACCCCCAGCAACGGTCGTTTTAGTCGATGTCTGTATTTTTCTAACTTTGGGGGGCAAGTACGGGGGGAGTTTGAGGGTCACAAATTATTCCACTATATACATCGTGTTCTACGAGATCTAAATGAACGATCTACATCAAAAAACCTCCAGTAACGGTCGTTTTAAACGATATCTGCATTTTTCAAATTTTGGGGGGCAAGTGTGGGGGAGTTTGAGGGTCACAAATTATTCCACTATATACATCGTGTTCTACGAGATCTAAATAAACGATCGACATCAAGAAGCCCCCAGCAACGGTCGTTTTAGTCGATGTCTGTATTTTTCTAACTTTGGGGGGAAAGTATGGGGGGAGTTTGAGGGTCACAAATTATTCCACTATATACATCGTGTTCTACGAGATCTAAATAAACGATCGACATCAAAAAATCCCCAGCAACGGTCGTTTTAGTCGATATCTGTATTTTTCAAACTTTGGGGGGCAAGTGTGGGGGGAGTTTGAGGGTCACAAATTATTCCACTATATCATGGTCAACATGGCGACAAGTGAAGACGTATCGTACGATCGCTCCGCAAGTCAAAGTGAAATTAGTGAAAATTCGGAAAAAATCTGCAAATATTGCATACGAAAAGTTTCTGAATTTGTAAGGTGTAACAAATGTGATGAAATATATCACCCTTCCTGTTTGATTAAAGCTGCAAACAGAAAAAATACTCCGTGTCAACATGAAGCCTCAGATCCAGAAATCAATCAAGATACCTCAATGAGAACAGAAAATCGCATTCTACAAGTTGAGATTGCCTATTTGAAATCCCTTCTGGAAGAAACTCGAAGTAAGAATTTGATTTTACTTGAGAATAATAAATTATTGCATGAGAAAATTCAGAATCTGACGTCAGAACTAAAAACAAGTAAACACGATAAGAAACATGTGCATATGGATATCACGGATAAGAATATTGAAACAATATCTGATAAGAAGAACATAGATATCTCTTTTAGTGAGAAGGTGAAAAGGAACAACCAACATGCGCATTTGCAGCAAACGCAGAGTTTGTCAACGAAAAGTTTTGTTGATGTAAACAAAGCGGACAAAGCATTTGTAAACAAAGAGGTTATTAAGAAAATAGTTCCAACGATGACAATTATGAATGATGAAAATACCATTGAAGAAAAAGAATGGACAACAGTTACAAGGAAAAAAAGGACCAAGAATGATAAACAAGTCAACAAAGTATGTTATGGGACTAAGAAAACGGACCTGAATAATCCAATTCAAGGAGCGATCAGAAGGAGATGGATTTATGTGGGAAAAATAGCGGGAAAACAGGTAACTGAATCTGATATTAAATGTTTCCTGAAAGATGTCGATGAAAGCGACAAAATTGAGGTCAAAAAACTGAAAACCCTTGGTCAGAATTCGGCGTTTAGTATTGGACTGCCAAGCGATGAAGCGTATCAAGAAGTATTTAATGAATGCTTTTGGCCAAATGGAGTGGTACTGAGAGACTTCTCGTTTGATAGAAGTTTTTTTTCGAAGGAAAGAAGAATATCAAAATTGACAAATTAGAAATCAATGAAGAATACAGCATAATCCATCAAAATGTGCAGTCTATAGGAAATAAAGTTGAGAAGTTGGAGAGCTTACTAGCAGATAACCCCGAATGTACTATTCTTTGCATCACGGAACATTGGAAATCCGAAGACCAATTGAGTCAGTTGGGACTAAAGGATTTCAAACTTGCTGCAAACTTTTCTCGTGAATCTGGAAAACATGGTGGTTCGGCTATTTATATTCGTGCTAATTTGTGGTCAAATGAGTGTAAAAGTATAGGTAATCTATCAGTGGCTGGTGAATTTGTGTGCTGTGCTCTAGAATGTGTAGTTCAAAATTCAAAATTATGTGTTTTATCAATATACAGGCCCCCTGGAGGAAATCTGGATCTATTTTTCGATAAACTTGAGATCATTCTATCTGAGAAACTTGTTCATAACAGAGACATCTTCATGGCAGGTGATTTCAATATAGAGATGGTCAACAACAATAATCTCAAAACGAAGTTGTTCACGTTATTGAATCATTTTTCTCTTAAAGCTCAAATTTGTAGATACACCAGAATATCGGAACGGTCAGAAAGTTGTTTGGACAATATATTCACGAATTCAGAAAGTATTTTATCATCTCAGATTCTGGAATATCATATCTCTGATCATACCGCCCAAAAGGTTAGTTTCTTTTTAAATATCAATAAGAGGTTAGAATTGATTCGTAAAAGATTTTTCACTGAAGATAGTAAAAACAAATTTATACATGTCCTTGAAACACAAAATTGGGAAAATGTTTTCAGTATTGTAGAGTCGGGGGTGAATGAACAATGGCAAGTTTTCATGAATGAATTCATGCGTATATTTGATGAATATTTTCCCTTAACACCAGTTAACAGCAATAAGAAGCGAAGAATGGTAAATAGGAATGTTGAGATTGAAAAAATTAAGAATGAATTGGACGCTATGTTAGTTATGTCTGAATTCAATGTTTCGTATAAACACAGGTACAATCAGTTGAAAAAGGAGTACGATAAATTATTAAAAAATGAGAAACATAAAAATTATGAAGATAGAATAAAAAAATCAAATTGTAAAATGAAATCAATGTGGTCTATTTGTAGGGAGCTGACTGGTAAGCGGTCCAACCAGGAATTTTTCAATTTTAACAATTCACCTGATATAGCTAATGAGTTTAATGATTATTTAATTGATTTTGTTAAAAGTATTACTGTTACTCAAAATAATTCGATTTTTAAAAATATTGTAAAAGAAAATGACAGATCTATTTTTCTAAAGCCTGTAACTGTCGATGAATTGACTGAGTTATCTGATCATTTGAAAAATAAGTTTTGTAGTGGTTATGATGACATTCCCGTTGCAATTGTGAAATTATCTATTAAGGCACTTTCAGTTGTGCTCTGTTATATCATAAATAATTCTATGAGATATTCTATTTTTCCTGACCAACTGAAATTTGCGATTGTAAAGCCAATATTCAAAAAGGGTGACCCACAAGATTTGAGTAACTATAGGCCAATCAGCTTGTTACCTGCATTTTCTAAGATCTTTGAACTAGTAATGACATCAAGGATACTTTGTTTCATGAATGAAAATAATCTTTTTTCAAAATTTCAACATGGATATTTGAAGGGTAGGTCAACTAATACAGCTATTTACCAGTTTGTTAACTCAATTTTGAAATGTCTGGAGAACAAAAAATTAGCTTTGGGTTTCTTCGTAGATTTGAGGAAAGCTTTTGACTGTGTTGACCATAGACTTTTACTTCTGAAATTGGATCATTATGGTATAAGGGGAAGGGCAAACGACTGGATAAAATCATATTTGTCGAATAGAAAGCAACAGGTTGTTGTCTGTAGCGGAATTGTTAAGTCGGATATTCGAGATGTTGATTTAGGTATTGGTCAAGGTACCATTGCTGGACCAATTTTGTTTCTAGTGTACATTAATGATCTTCCTGAAGCGATAGATTTTTACGAAAACGCGTTGAAGATAATTTATCATGCTAATTTCGAATCTATCTTGAGATACGGAATAATTTTCTGGGGAGGAAGTAGTAAAATTCAAGCTGTATTTGTCATTCAGAAAAGAATTGTCAGGTCCATTTGTAAATTAGGATTTAGAGAATCATGTAGAGGTCAATTTAGAAGTATGTGTTTATTAACTGTATACGGCTTGTACATTTTGGAATGTTTGTTATTCGTTTTTAAAAATAGGGAATTGTTTGATGTTGGTAGAGATCATAATTACAGCACTAGAACATTTGATCTCATTTATCCGCAACATAGGTTAACAAGTACAGAGAAAGGTCCATACTATATGTGTGTGAAAGTATTCAATAAATTACCAAATAATGTTAAATGTTGTCATCACTTAGGTAAATTTAAGAAAAATGTTAAGAGAATGCTTATAAATTTAGAGCCATATATTTGGAATGAGTATTTCATGTCTGATCAATTGTTGTAATTGTTCTATTGTTTATTTGACGTCATTTCACTTTTCATGTAATTTATGTGAGATTTGAAATAAAGAAGATTTATTATTATTATTATTATTATTATATACATCGTGTTCTACGAGATGTAAATAAACGATCGACATCAAGAAGCCCCCAGCAACGGTCGTTTTAGTCGATGTCTGTATTTTTCTAACTTTGGGGGGAAAGTATGGGGGGAGTTTGAGGGTCACAAATTATTCCACTATATACATCGTGTTCTACGAGATCTAAATAAACGATCGACATCAAAAAATCCCCAGCAACGGTCGTTTTAGTCGATATCTGTATTTTTCAAACTTTGGGGGGCAAGTGTGGGGGGAGTTTGAGGGTCACAAATTATTCCACTATATACATCGTGTTCTACGAGATGTAAATAAACGATCGACATCAAAAAATCCCCAGCAACGGTCGTTTTAGTCGATGTCTGTTTTTTTCTAACTTTGGGGGGCAAGTATGGGGGGAGTTTGAGGGTCACAAATTATTCAACTATATACATCGTGTTCTACTAGATCTAAATAAACGAAATACATCAAAAAATCCCCAGCAACGGTCGTTTTAGTCGATATCTGTATTTTTCAAACTTTTGGGGGCAAGTGTGGGGGGAGTTTGAGGGTCACAAATTATTCCACTATATACATCGTGTTCTACGAGATCTAAATAAACGATCGACATCAAAAAGCCCCCAGCAACGGTCGCTCCGCTCACACATTAATAGTTCGGGATTTTTCGGACGATCTCAATATGAATTGTGTATAAGTTCTCATTTTGCAAAAGATTTACATTTGACATAATAAAATTACTACGTATCTATGTTCCAGTCTCGGTTCCAGTGGAATTTGACATTTCTCGTAGTGCTTCTGAATACTTTGAGATCGGTTGGCATGAGGATTGCACATTAAAATAGCAGAAATTGACCATTAATATGGGTCATTAACGATCAATTCCGTACACGTTAAAATCACCTTTTATTTGGAGATCGACGGAAAAAAAAGTTTTAGTGAATTTGAATATTATACCCGATTGTGTTCTCTAGACCTCTTGAAAATAGTAAGAGAGAGAAGAAATCTGAGGGAATTCAAGAAAATTGTGAGAAGATCCAAGGAAATCCGAGGAAATACGGGGGAGATCCGAGGATATACGGGGGAGATCTGGAGGAGATCCGAGGAGATCCAAGGAGATCCGGGGAGATCCGAGGAGATCCAGAGGAGATCCGGGGAGATCCAGAGGAGATCCGGGGAGATCCGAGGAGATCCAGGGAGATCCAGAGGAGATCCGGGGGAGATTCCGAGGGAGGAGATCTTTTGTCGCAAAAAATCTCGAGTGGTTACCCCCTCGGTAGAATGTAACAACCTATTTAGAATACCAGTTCAAACAAGATAGTTACGCAACATTATTTAAAATGACAATTTTCTAATTTTTGTAGATAATTCAAAATCTATGAAAGATAGGCTGGATATGTTTCCATATTTTGATTAGTCAGGCAAAAGAGCTTGAGAATGTCAGTTTTCATCTAGCTGCTATAATTCTTGAGATCCCTTTAGAAGACAACGAATTCTGTCCACCCTCTACATCCTTCATCCCAATCCAGTGAAACACTCTAGTGTAGAATTCAAGGATATTGAAAACCTCCTACCTACAAGAAGAGCTGATCTTCGGATTGCATTGAAAAGTTCACCTAAGCATAGATCGTAAACCTAATGTAATAAATGAGTAGAACCATACCTTCAGTTCCTGAACTGTTCAATCAAAGTATAATAAACTCCATGTAGTAAACAAATGTTTACTGCATAATTTAAGGAATATAAAAAAAGAAATCATTTTCTGAAAGAGACAACATTTTCATCAATCAATTTTTCCTGCAAAGATGCTTGTGACTAAATTTTTGTATACACTATTCTAATCGATGACTATCCAGGAGCATATTGTACGTGTGTAAATAACTCAAATGTTGTTAAACCATTCTCATTGGTTGAAGTTCGAATACATATTTTTTAATGATTAGGTATACAAGTTTATCGAACCTTTATGAATCATTGCTACAGATTGGAAAAGTAACCATAAAAACTAATAATGAATTAATTTACCACGGCTTACTAACCAGATTTTTTATAACAATTTGGATTTTTCTGAGGATTTCAAGAAACTCACTCAAATCTAGTTTTTTTTAATCGGTAGTGGAAACGACAAAACTATAAGAGACAATAATGTTTAGTACATCCACAAAAATCCTTTTTTCATTTTTTCAAATTAACAGTGGCTCGCCACAAAAAAAGTTCTGGAGGATAACAAGGGATGAAGAATTATCTTCAGTTGGCCTCTTCTGAAGTTATTTTACTAGGGTTAAATTTTTGGACAAACTTTGATAATAATTTTATGCAATCATTCTGAAAATCTCACTAAAAAACATAGAAACTGAATACTTACCAGCATTAGAAGAATCAGCATTTAGAAGAGGATCAAACTGAAAAATCACACTTTGGGATGGTCTGGTCACAAGACAGTTCTCATAAATAGAATTCCTCACCTCAACACTACAGTTAGAATTGTTTTCCATATGTTGAGAGGTTGAACAATCCTCAGCTTTAATAGGGCTAAGAGTCAATTTTTTTTTCATTTCTTGCCTGAGATTTCCAACAACGGAATCATAAAACTTCCATGAACTGGATCTACTTAATTCACTGTTACTCTCTATTGTTAAGGAAGTATCTTCCGTAGTCACTGACTCGCAGTCTTTAAATTCATCAGTAGGATGGTTTCTCTTAAACGGATACACACTTTCATAAATATCTTGGCTACACATCTCTCTTGGCGGAGGAGGATTTCTTGACACTGTCAAAACTGGAGACGGCACTGCAGGAGGCTCGTTGTAAAGTGAATCATCAGGTAAGGAAGGAGGTGGGTAGGAAGGAGGTGCTAGATTAAACAAGTGTTCACCCAATACTTCATCAGCTCTTTTCCTTATTGGTTCCCAATTGATATATTCTGGCGTTTTAGGTGGTATCATAGGCGAATCAAATCTGATTGAATTGAAAATATCCAAATTGTTATCCGTTTTATCTTCATTTTCTGAAACATCACACCCACCTTCCTCGGTATGACTGGAAATACTTAATGTTCTGGTTAATCTTCTCACACTTTGTCTAGTACTTTCAAATTTGTTTTGAACTAAATCACCGATATCTCCAGCTATTTGTTTGGATGCATAGCTGAAAGATTTAACTCTCCTTGCTGTTCTCGACAAAGTTTTCACATTTTCTTCTGATGATTTGGATGAAGTGGATCCGTCGGATTTCTGGCTTGTTATAGGCATTATCTTCGTTCTTGGAGCTGGTATGGGTTTTTTTAATTCCCCACCCATACGTGGGGCTGGAACGGGAGCATTCATTGTTCACACATAATTATCTTCTAGTCACACTTATTCCCGGAAAAATGCTGAGAGTATCAATTACCACAAGTAATTGAGATATCGATCATTTGTTAACATCATTCACTTGGAGATATGAACAAAATATAAAATTGTATGTGGCTGTATTAACCAAAACCAACCAGTATAACTATTGAAATATTGGAGAAGGTACAATTCTTAGTGAACTCAGATTCTTTGTTATGCTACAGTATTAATGACTCACGCATCAGTGGCTGCAGCAATTCATTCATTCGTTTGAATCGTTTGTTGATGTTCTGTGTTAGGTTAGGGATGGGACATCGAAGATTACCATCGATGTAACCACAGAACGACAGAACATAAAATATAAGGATCGATTGAACCGTTAAGCCGGGTTCTCAGAGCTTCGACGTGTAGCTCGCGACACTTATTCCAACCAATCAGAGAATATAAACACTGTGTTTATACACGTCGAAGCTCTGAGAACCCGGCTTTATCATTAGGGAATTAGGGATGGGGCGTTATTCTCTAACCTGTTATTGAACAACTGTTATTTATCAATAACATTGTTTAAGGAGAAGATAGTTGGTTACTCGCCCTGCAAAGGGCATTGGATGTGCGTATGTGGCGGTACCTATTAGAATTATGTGGCAAACTCAGAATTTTTGGGTCCATCCTAATACGCCCTCTAGGCGGCTATTTCTATAATCATTTGTCGGTAAAGAGGTTTCTACATTGGGTATAAAACTTGACGTGAAGAGTAAATAATCGTAGCCAAGTAAAGTAGAAACCTTAGACTAAGGAAGAGGAGACGCGGCATGTCATTCATAAATTCTGGAATAGTTGAAGCCAACATCTAAAACTATTTCCCATGAGTAGAACAAGGACAGCTTGATATAGCTGTACTTGTTCCGTCACGGACGCGGCAACAATGCAAAGACTTCGAACGCGTAAATCGAACAACTTCCAGTGGCGTGGAGTTATTGTTGTCGATAGATTTGAAATTAATATTTTATACTGATATTATAAGCTTTCCTCTTGGATTAATTAAATCAAATAAGGAATCGTTAGAATAAAAAATGTTTACCTCTTGAGTATTTTTTCATTTTAAAATTTTTTCTATAAAATTATAATTTTATCAATATTTAGACAATTAAAACTTTGCATCAGTAGTATGTTATTAATCGTATTTTTGCATATTTGATTTGGAAACTGTTTGTGGTTAATGTGAATATCAAGTAATTAAGTTCATTAATTTCGTACTATTTTGTTACCAATATGATTCAATATGAAGAATTTATAGCAAAGAGATGGCTTATTGTTGTAATTTGAATATTTAATATTCTGATAAATGTAGAAAACCAATTTCTACATAAATAACTTCTTACATACATTCACAATGGTATAAAACCATAATACATTTCCTTTGTAATATGGTATAGATCCGTATACCACAGAGCAGTATGTTTTGAGCGCTTGTTCTACGAGTGCTATATCGTTTTGCCCAAATGTCTGTAATTTTCGAACTTTGAGCCGAAAACGATTTCAAACGATAGGGTTCGACTACCTGATGAAGAATTCGTGGTCACATTCAATTACAGTTGCACGATAACTTGCAGATGAATTATCCTAGAGAGTTCTGTACCCAAATGCTTCGGATAAGTACGTTAACCAGCCAAAACGTACAGGGTGTTCTATAAAATATGGCTATTCAAAATTTTTGTTCCTTGATATCTTAGACAAAATTGTAAACAGAACCATAGAAAATTCAATTGGAATATTGAAAAGAAGGAATTTCATATTTCCATTACAAGATATCCGATTCGGGTGAAATTTATGTTGTGAATGAAGATTAATACACTGAATATTCATGCAAAATTTCAAGAAGATCGGATCATCCGAACTAAAAATATTCTATTGGAATATCGAAAAAAAGAATCTCTATATTTTCATTACAAGTTAGCGGTGTGAAAATCATTGTATGAATATTGATATGCTGAATATGTTGCAAAATTTCAAGAAGATCGAATCATCAGAACCATAGAATTAAACTTTTTCAATTGTATCTATCATAAGTCCTATACAAAATTTGAGGTAATAGCCTCATTGTTCCACCTTTGAACGAGAAGATGCTCAGGGAATGAAAGCTTTTTAATGGTTATAAATTGCACTCAAACTCTTGAAGATTTATTCAACATCACATAATATATTTAACAAAATAGAACAGATTATAAAGAAAAAGCATTTTTCATACAGAAATTATATCTTCAGAATTATTTATTACAGAACAAAAAGCAATGGTGATACAGTTCACTCTCAGAAAGCTTTCAAAAAGCTAAATCAGTAATATCTGAACCGTTATCCCAGATCGAATTGAACAGAATGTATACACATGATTCACAATCATAAATCAGTATTCTAATTTTGAATTATTCTTATGAAAAATCATATCAATTTAAATACTCTGCAGTAGCAATTCAAGATCAGAGAACAAAAGGAAAAAAGCAGTGTTTAAGTTTTGAATGTTAGGTTTGATACATAAAGCACAATGAAAATATGAAAAAATTTAAACACTTGTAGTTTTGTTTAAGAGAATGTTGCAAGGACCCTCAAGACAGAAATAATATGCTTAATGGTTATAAATTGCACTCAAACTCTTGAGGATTTATTCAACATAACTAACAAAATAAAGCAGATTATTAAGAAAAAAAATTTTCATACAGAATTTATATCTTCAGAATTATTTATTACAGGACAAAAAACAATGGTGCTACAGTTCACTCTCAGAAATCAGAATGCATTCGAAAACATAAATCAGTAATATATTGCTTCTGAACGGTTCTTAAAAAATCAAGAATCGAATTGAACATTCTCTATTCAATTGTACTAACTCAAGCTTAGAGAATAACTAGGAGAGACAGTAGTAGATACAGTTGGAATGTTATATATCATAAAGTACTATAAAAATTGAAACAGTATTCACAAAATGAAACAAATCATCAATTAAAGTTAACATATAGAATTATATCTTAAAAAGTATTTATTAGGACATAAAAACAACAGTGACATGATTCCACTCTCTCAGAATGTATTCACATGATTCACAATCATAAATCAGTAATATTGATTTTGAATTATTCTTATGAAAAAAATCATAACAATTAGAATACTCTGCAGTTCTAACTCAATATCAGAGAAAAAAAGTAGTGTTCAAGTTTTGAATGTAAGGTAGGACTAGGTACCATCCACAGATCTGTACCACCTTGAGATCGTATCTAAATGAGGCAAACTGTTGTTGAAAGTTATATCCTTTCGGTGAATAGAAGACCAAAGTTAATGCGAAGGCTCTCAACGTCCGATTAAATTTTGCCTAGTCGTTCCTTTCCACAATCTTTGAAATGAATTACCTGCCGCTTCAGGCCTGAAAAAGAAAGATTCTTCAATCTGGTTGCCTGATAATATTCATGTATGTACTTTTAACGATGAGCGAAAAGGAAACATACCAATATTATAACGTCTGTTGATTCTGATACGAGTGATTTTTCTCTCAAACAATCCAGCAATGTTTTCATTGAAGTTATTTTAAACTTCATCCTTCAACAGACTGCTGCTATGAACAAATCTTTTTATTTTGACTCTGGACTCTCTTCTATAATGTTAATATCCCTTTTCCGTACCTTAGGCGTAGAAAAACCACTAGTGTGCGGATCTCCCACATAAGCTCTTTATCACAAATGAAACAGTAAAATTAATCATGAACTAGTGGAGCACTCAAATGAAATATTCACCTTCCCCTTCTTATTTGAGATGTTCATGGTTTCTCGGTAAAGCTGGAAGGCATTAAATCAGTATTCTCAACTGCTTGCTCCAGTTTGACAACAGGATATTCCACATTTTCTACAATGAAAACAAAAATCACACAAAATATGGTTTGTCAGCAATATAAGAAGAAATACAAGGTTTACCTTTTTTTCGGAGAACAAGCAATAGCATCATCATTCTGATAGATTTCTTCATCGAGAGATGAAATTTGATCTTCGCAAATATAATTCTTCGAATATTCACTTCTGTAGTGTGAATTATAACTGCATAATTATCTTTAAGACATCTTCCTATGTCTATGGTAGAAACACTTCGATGTTGAATAGACTGAGTTTATGACCCAGGTTTCGAGTTTGGGATTTTATTGCTCTGCGGCTTTGGTCGTAACGGGGTTTGTTTATGTTATCAGATTTCGCTCATTCTATTAAGATCGTGAAGGGAATGTATGATCTGATTTGCGTTTGAAAAGAAATACTGTGATTACAGAAAAATAAGTATAAATTATTTTTTAGTTTTTCGAAAAGAGAATTTAAATAATTGATTATGTAAAATTGTTATCAGTGAATAGTTTCATGTTTCATGGAAATTTCAATTAAACGAGTAGTATCAGGGTATGAATGTGTCTTTTGAAAATTTTGTTTACAATTATGAATTTTCTAGGAATATCTTGCTTGGTTTGAACTGATACCTCCTATAACGTGAACATACGATGAGTTTCTCCTGAAAATGGAGTTAAAAAAATGCAAGAAACAGGTACTTTTGAGCGCTCGTCTATTAGTAGAGCAATAATTCTATCACATCAAAATTGTATGGGACTTGAGATTCATGCTTAGTATATGAATGCAAAATCTAGGCACGACCGGAATTATGTTCTGGAAATGATTAAAAAAATGAAATATGTAAAAATCCAGTAATAACATTAAATTAAATCATATGGTTAACATTATGGCCACACCATTTTGCAAAAGGCTTATTATAGGCATCTTGCATGTGGCCGCAAAATTTCATATCGATTGGTTTTGTTTTGTCTGAGATATGGCGGGACGGAAATTTTGAATGGCCATATTTTATGGAACACCCTGTACGATTTGGCTGGTTAACGAACTTCTCAAGTCTCTAGAACAAACAGAACAGAATTGTATTTGACCTCGGATTCATCACCACGGAGTAGAACCCTATCGTTTGAGGCCGTTTCGGCTCAAAATTCGTTAATTAATTTAATAATTATTATTATTATAAAGCCTGTCTATCCTCAACGTGTGAGTGTTTAGTGCAGTTTATGGTCCGGCGGAGTCTTTGGGACCTCAACTAATTACTTAACTTGGCGCTATCGAGAGATGGATCTGGACAACGTTTACTTCAACAAGACAGCACTACGTGCCACACAACCAACTAAACCGTTGATCGACCTTTTACGGTCATTTGCATGAAGTTATTTTCCACTATAAATTAACGGCATGAAATAAACATCCGATCATTTATTTCAAAAACTATAATTCTTCTTTGAATATCAGAATGACACCTCTAACCGGAAAACCCTGTATATGCACAGCGAAGTGATTTGAAGCTTATAAGCGCTTGTTCATACTGGGAAAATTCATTCATGAATATCATTGGAGCTGTTGGTTTCATTCTATTTCTTTATGCATTCAACTTTCACCTTCAAATCCTGAACGTTTTGTGAAAAATACCAGTTTTGAAATGTTCCTTTTGAAAACACTTTCATTACGTGGCTTTGATTATTGGTACAATAATTATATCATTCATTTATATTCAAGAGACTGCATAGGACCTACAAACAGGATGCCCAAATTTCTTTAGCATAAACATATCAGAGAATATAAAAATTTCTCAAATCATTCACTTCTTTAATATAATATTTCTTTGCTACCGAGTTAAAAAAATTCCTTCTAGCGATCTCACGACGAAATCGAAAATATTTCTCAAATCCCAACCCTAAGGGCCTCAGAGTAATAAAAATTTTCATTACTCTGGACCCTCGGATATTTCATACTACAGGCATACAATAGAGAAGTTGTGGAGCAAGATGCAAGACACGTTGACGTGAAGAAAAATAGCTCGTCACTAGAGACATCTGTTGTTCACCATACCCAAAAATTAATACTCGTCTGAATTTTCAACATTGCACATAGGCAACCCATCATGTTGGACCTCTTCCGGTGTGGCGCCCTCTAACGATATTGTCCAATATCCTCCAATGATATTTGAACCGAAATAACTAACTATCTTCTCCTTAAACAATGTCAATAACGATAACTAACCGTTATTAATCTTGAACAATAACAGGTTGCGCAGTAACGGTTGCGCGGAATATCGTCAACCGTCTGAATAACAGTCGTCGTTCCAAAAACAGTTGTCGCTTCAATCACAGTCGTCGTTCGAATAAGCGTTGAAATAACCAAATATCGTTGTTTGGAACCAAATATCGTTGTTTGGAACTAGATATCGTTGTTTGGAACCAGATATCGTTATTTAGTTATTTCAACGCTTACTGTTATTGTTAGATATTCTTGTAGAATATCTTTAGGTATATAATTTAATTTGGATTAAGATTATCGACAAGTCGAATGCGGTATGAGATTCTCGGTACTGTACCGTACATTAACGTAAAACGTTGTTAAGGGTTAAGCTGACACTGCAGGGGTTAGGTGTGACAAGGGGTGGGAGGGGTCCTAAGTTTCGTGACATCACATTTCAAAATCTAGAGGTACTAATCGCGTAATTTGAAATATTAATTAAACTAACTCTATCTTTAGGGCAATACGGTTAAAATTGTTTTGTTGGCAAGTTCAAAGCCTCTTCTGACACGTGCCGATCGCCGACGAGCCCTTTGACTAATGCCGCCAAACGCACCACACCTCGCGTAGGTAATGTTTTTGTTTCTATATTTTCATTCGACAATTTGCTTTCACTGAGTGAACGACGTGGTTTTTTTAATTGTTCTATTTTGTGGATATAAACATACACTACTGGAAAAAATTAAAGGATCAGAAAAAAATTCCAAATTTTTTGGCAATTTTCAAAATGCCGTAACTTTGAGATGAAAGGTCGTACAAGGAATTTAAAAAAAGGAAATTGTAGCTCCAAGTGTCTAGTTTTTGGATTGAAACTTCAAAAATTTTAAGTTTCAGTGGTTTTCGAGTAATGATAGAAAAATCAGCAACAAAAAAAATCTCAAAATTTCACCACTTATTTTTTTTCTTGTCTACGAGTATGGAAAGTTTGTTTTTGCATAATCGTTATAATGATGGGATACTTTGTTAATTCAGCTTCAATTTATTTTTTTATCGACCTCAATACGCCCACTTCTCTTTAAAAGGATCAATTAACATGGCTGAACATTTGAGAGCCGTTATTGAAAACAGGGGTGGCAATACCCGTTATTGAATTAATAAAAATTTTATTTTATTTTATTTTTCTTTTTTTGAAATTTATGTACCATCTGCCTTTTTTAAATATTATGAGCTTCTCAGAACAAAAAACGTGATCCTTATTTTTTTTCAAAAATTCAATCCTGTCTAAAAAAACGGCTCTTGGATTGAGTTTTCTCTTCGTAAGGTTTTTATCAACATATTGAACTGTGAAAGTCACCCTTAACAGTATTGGTTTCCTCAACATTTTCGATCCAGCGGTAGATTTTTCAAGAAACCACCAAAAGCCATTTTTTTGTTAAATTTTTATATTGATGTGACATGAAGCAAAAAAATTTCTATGAATAAGCAATGGTTGTTCAAAATTCGGAGTTCATTTAAGGTCTTGAAACCCTCCTTCAATTTTCTGTGCGATCATTGGTTGCTGAGAAATCGATAACCAAAGACAAATGGATCCTTTTCCATTTGAAGACCGATATCTCGGCGAGAAGTGGACGTATTGAGGTCAATAAAAACATAAACTAAAGCTGAATTAACAAAGTATCTCATCATTATTGTCACGAAAAAAAAGAATGTCAATCCGAAATTTTATGTTGCAAAAATTGCAAAGATCTAAATGTCAATTCGGGAGCAAAACTCGATACGAATCATAGTGTTAATAGTCCTCACTGTTCTTATGTTTTAAAGTCATTGCAATCATTCAAATCGAGAATTTGCTATGAGTAAGGGTACTAAATCATTGAAAATAGGTCATTTGAATGTTCGCTCCTTGTTTACTCATTTCGATGAGTTCCTTGATCAGGTAAATCTTAATGATTTCGACATTATGTGTGTATCAGAAACATGGTTGAGAGACGACTCCCCATCACATTCTATACAGCTCCCGGGTTATGATTTTGTAAGTCAGAATAGAGACAATCGGATGGGCGGAGGCGTAGGAATTTATTATAGAAAAGGTTTGAGGGCGACAAGAGTGCTGCAGGATTTTGGTTGTGTGGATTCTGTCGAGCATTTGTGGGTTCACTTTCAGGTGGGTCGGGAATCCGTTCTTGTTGGAGTTGTATACAGGACGCCCTCAGCGTCCCCAGCGACTTTCTACGAGTATTTCGATAATGTTTTGTCCTTTGTTTCCCCTCAGTATCCAAGTGTAATCATCACCGGTGATTTTAATATCAATCAACTGACCAATGTGGAATTGAGTACTTTTGCGGATTCGTATGGATTCAGGCACCTGATAACAGAGCCGACACGTATTACTGAAACTACTGAATCTATTATCGACTTGATTTTCACTAACGTTCCCGAACGCATCGTGAGTTCTGGGGTACTGGATAATGATTGCTCCGATCACCAATTAATACATTGCACTGCGAACTTAACACGACCCAATGTTACAGCGCGAGTCATAACTTATAGGGATTATAAAAATCTGAACTTAGATGAGTTTAATGCCGATCTTCGGGAGGCTCCTTGGGATAGCATATTATATGTGGATGGTATCGATTGTAAAGCCGAAATATTGAGCGAAATAATCTTGGCGTTGTTCGATAAGCATGCTCCCTTTAAAACATCAAAAATCACTAAGAAACACGCCCCATGGTTAACCAGTGGTGTTCGCCAAATGATGAAGTTAAGAAATGATGCGTTGATTAAATACAAAAGATCGAAGGACCCCTTGGATCTGGCAAACTATAGGCAGTTACGGAATATGGTAACCAATGCGGTACGGACAGAAAAAGCTGGATACTTGAATTATCAAGCAGAGAGGCGAGATAGTGGACTCCTATGGAGGGCGGTGGGGAACTTGGGCATCGGGAATGGAAGTCCTGGGAGTGGGGAAATTCCTGACTGCTTAAGAGATGTGCAGGGGATTAATTCTTATTTCTCATCGGTGTTCAACCAGAAAAATAACCTTGAAGATACATCGCAATATTATAGATCAAACAAATTCAACCCAAACTTGCAATTTGCCTTCCGTCTGGCTTCGGTCCAGGAGATTTCGGAACTCATCCTGAGTCTCAAATCAAATGCTGTGGGGTCGGACGGTATATCTGCTAAAATGTTGAAACTGTGTTGTCCTGTCATCGCTCCTTATGTGACTCATATAGTTAACAGCTGCTTAGAGTCTGGGATATTCCCAGGGAGTTGGAAATTATCAATTGTAAGACCTCTGGTCAAGGTGGCGGAACCTAAGGGCTTCGGCGACCTTCGACCTGTCAGTGTGTTGCCCTCAATGTCAAAAATTCTCGAAAAATTTATTGCTGTTCAAATAAGAGATTATCTTTTAGGTAATGATATAGTCTCTCCAGTGCAGTCCGGATTTCGATGTGGACACAGTACTACTACACTACTTCTCGATATCGTTGATGAAATCATTAGATCTGGAGACTGTGGCCAATCTACTGCACTAATTTTATTAGATTTTGCCAAGGCCTTTGACACCATCGATCATGGCCTCCTATGTTCTAAGTTAAGTTATTTCGGATTCGATGAAACTGCCTTGCAATTTTTCGAATCGTATTTGGACCAGCGTTCGCAGGTTGTTGAAATCAATAATGAGCGGTCTGAACCGGTTCCGGTAACATCGGGTGTTTTACAGGGGTCTGTGTTGGGACCCTTACTTTTTCTTGTATACACTGCGGACATGTTCCGGGGAATCGAAGCATGTAAGTCACGTGCTTTTGCGGATGACACTCAGGTTTTTCTCAGCTTTCGCGCTTCTCAGACTTCAGCGGCCGCAGATGATATAAACAAAGATCTATCAGAAATCCTGAAGTATTCTGAGGCACATGGGCTCAAAATGAATGTCGATAAATGTTGCGTGATTATTTTCGGTCCGAATAGGAAGGTTATTGAGTTAAATCTAGTGATCAAAATGTCAGATAGGGTCGTACCTCTGTGTGACCCAGTAAAAAAACTTAGGAATCATTTTCGACTCTTGTCTGCGTTTTCGAGCCTATGCTTCCCAATTAATAAAGAGGTGTTTTGGGGCCCTTAAGTCTTTGTATATGAACATTAATATACTGAATTTCAAACTGAGGAAGAAACTGGTCGAGGCCTTAGTGCTTCCCTTACTCAATTATGGTTTTGTCGTCGTCTATCCTTGCATGGACAAGCTCACTCAGATGAGATTGCAACGCACCCAAAACGCATGTGCTCGTTTCGTATATCGCTTGAGAAAATATGATCATGTCTCTGCCAGGATCCAGGAACTGCGATGGCTTAAGTTATCTCACTTGTTCGAATATCACCTTTCGACTTTGGTACATCGGGTGTTGCACTGTGGGGAACCAACATACCTTCGCGAGAAACTGATATTTAGGGGGGATATTCGGAATGCTAATTTGAGAAATTCTTTCACCCTTTCCCTTCCTCGTTTTCATACAACTATGTTCAAAAGGTCCTTCACATTTAGTTCAGTTTCGGTTTACAATCGGTTACCGCAAGCCTGCAGAGATCTTTCACTTGCCTCAATGCGAAGAAACTTGAGGGAGCATCTGTTGCGTCTGCAGCAGATTGAGTTAGCTTCCGGTGTATATCATTAATTGTGTTTTCAATTGTGTGTTTACCGTCTTGCTGTTCATTCCGATCTCATAGCTCAACTGATAGTCGGCATCACGATGGCATAAATGATTGTCAATACTGAAATTTATTTTTTTTTTTGTTTTTTAGATGCCTGTGGGCATTATTTCATTATTTCTTTTTTTTTGTTTTTTTTCTTGTTTTTTTTCCTTTTTTACGATAACCTTGAATTACCTCAAAAATACCATAAGGAGTCACTTTAATTGTATTGTTTTTTTTTTATGGGTCATTACATTGTAAATATAATAGGTTAAGTAGGAATAGCTCTGCTAAACTTCGCCTTAAGCGATATTTTGTGTAACATTTATACACAATAATAAAGACCATATTATTATTATTATTATTATTATTATTATAACGATTATGCAAAAAAAAAATTTCCACGCTCGTAGACAAAAAAAAATAAAGGGTAAAATTTTGAGAATTTTTTTGTTGCTGATTTTTCTATCATTACTCGAAAACCACTGAATTTCAAAATTTCTGAAGTTCTAATCCAAAAACTAGACACTTGGAGCTACAACTTCCTCTTTTTAAATTCCTTGTACGACCATTCCTCTCAAAGTTACGGCATGTTGAAAATTGACGAAAATTTGGAATTTTTTTGATCCATCAATTTTTTCCAGTAGTGTAGTTCAATAAATCAAGTTCAAAATGAACAAAAAGATAGATTTAGGTAATCTTTACCGTAGATTCTACGAAACATACAGTGCGACTTACGCTGATAAAAAAAACAGCATATACAGGAAGAAGTTAATTCATTATTCATTAGTTTATTTTTTTGTTATTGTTTCAAATATTTGATATTATGTTGATTTCATAAAAAAGTACGTAATTTAAATGGAAATAAAACTAATTTCGGAACTGCTGTTTTAATTTATTAATTTTTCGATGTTGAATTGCAAAACATGTGACGTCACACTAGGGAGGGGGGGGGGTCTCAGAAATGTGACCACCTGTGACAAGGACGGGGGGGGCTCAAAAACTCATGAAATTAGTGTGACATACTTTATGGATGGCCCCTTACCTATGTTTGTATCTTTGAATATTAAATAGAATCTTTATTCCAGAGAAACTCAATTAAGTTATTAGTCTACAATAAGAATTCTAGAAAGTCTATCAATTCATTATAAAACGACATTTTTGTAAGCAACAAGAAAAAAATGTCAAGATTGAAGTTCTCTTTTCAAATTAAACAGACAGAAGATGGAAAGTCTAATTTCATAGCTTTAACTTCGATTCAAACTGAAGAAGATAGAACGTTTTTGGTTCCTGAAGAGTATCAGTCCATATCTCTTCACAAAGAAATATGTAAGTCAAGAAATTTTGCAAGAGTGAGAAACACATTGAAGAAGAGACATCAACGAAGGAGTGTATGGATTTCCTTAACAGAAGAATTGAAAAAAGCATATTTTGATGATGATGATAATATAATCTTTCAAGATGAGTATCTGGAGGAAGCAAACGTGAAGAATTCAGATGCTGATTCAATCAGTGATGAAAATACTTCAATGGTGAAAATTTTAAAAGAGTTAGAAGAAAATAGGAAGAAAAATAAAAAACCAAATGTGAGGAAAATTGCTGAGAGGTTTGTTCTTGAGAAATTTGATGGTAAGTCAAATGTCAATGCATACCAGTGGATGGAGTTCTTCGAAAGGGAATGTATAAGATTCAACATCAATGAAGATGAAGAAAAAGTAGAAATATTTAGAATATTTCTTGATAAATCTTGTTTAGAATGGTACAATTCCATGATACTGAAATTGACTTTACAATCTGAGTGGTCAGAATAGAAAAAAAACATTTTGTCGAACTTTCGAAATAATAGGTTGGTCCGCTAGTAGATATGCATTATCTTACAAATACCAAACAGGTACTTTATTAGATTATGCTATAAGAAAAGAAAGATTAATGCTTGAAGTGAGTAGAACGATTGATCAAAGTACTCTCATTCAAATAATTGCTGCTGGTCTACCAACTTTCATTACTGATAGGATAAATAAAGAGGATATTTTTGAAACAAAAGATTTATTCAATGAAATTGGTAAGCTGGAGCATCTTGTCAATAGAAATAAGTTATTTAAACAAAATAATGATAGAAACCTGAACATAGATAGGAAGCAAAAATGCAGTATCTGTGAAAAATTAAAAAAAGTCAAACGCTATCATCCGGAATCGTTATGTTGGTATAATGAAAATAATAAAGACAAAGAAAAAAAGGAAATTAGACTTGTTAACAATTCAGAATTAGAATGCGAAATAAAACATGAGGATTCAAAAAACTTATTGTACCGCCATTAATCAAAATAAAGCTAGTATTGAATAAAAATCTCGAAGTTTTTGGAGTTTATGACTCTGGTTCTAATGTTTCTTTAATAAACTCAAGACTCTTGAAGATTAATAATGAGCATGAGCACAGAAATAGAGATAATAATACTAACTTAAAAACGATTAATGGCGTAAAAAAATCAAATGGTATTGTAGCATTGGATATAAAAATTTTTGATGTAGAAAAAAAAATCAATGCATTCATAATAGACGAAAAAAATTTTGATTATGACTTTTTGATTGGACTGGATTGTATCAAAAATTTCTACTTAAAACAAGATGAGAATTTGAAAATAAGCCAAGCAGTTCCAACAAAAGAAAATATAATTTCTAAAATCACGTCTAATCTAGAAGAAAATAAAAAGAGTATATTGATTTCAGAAGAAATTGAAAACTATTCAAAAATAATTGATGATAAATACTCTGTAAACTTTAATGAAGGTATCGAAGAAAGAAATTTTGAACTTGAAGTGAACCATTTAAGTTGCGATCAGAAATCAAAAATTGATGAATTGGTAGCAGAATATAGATCTATTTTTGCTAAAGATAAATACGATATCGGCACTGTGTCAGGTTATGAGGCACATATTGATTTACTGGTTGAAAGGTATTGCTGTAAGAGGCCATATAGATGCACGATGGATGACAGAAGAGAAATCGAAGAACAAATTTCAAAATTATTGGACAGAAAGTTGATAGAGGAATCATACAGTCCGTTTGCATCCCCAGTAACTCTAGCATTCAAAAGGGAAGAGAATAGGAAATCAAGATTGTGCATAGATTTCAGAGACCTTAACAAAATTGTAGTTCCGCAAGCACAACCTTTTCCCCTTATTGAGGATTTAGTCGAAAAAACGAGAGACTGTAAATTTTTCTCAACTCTGGACATAAATTCAGCGTTTTGGTCGATTCCGCTACGAGTCACAGATAGATACAAGACTGCTTTTGTCACACAAGAGGGTCATTTTCAGTGGACTTGCCTTCCATTCGGTTTAAAAACGTCACCAGCGATATTTCAAAGAATTATGTCCAATATTATAAGAAAACATAAACTTTCAAATTTCACTGTGTGTTACATTGATGATCTCTTGGTTTTTTCAAAAACTTTTTCCGAACACATGGAACATTTGAAGGAATTATTTCAAGCAATTAAGGAAGAAGGCTTCAGGTTAAAGTTTGTAAAATGCAAATTTGCAGCTGATTCAATTAAATACCTTGGCCATATTATTCAGAATAATTCCGTTAAACCGTTAAAAGATAATTTAATCGCAATCAGAAATTTTCCAGTTCCTAAGAACCAAAAAAATGTAAGGCAATTTTTGGGTAAAATAAATTTTTATTACAAATACGTTTCTAATGCAGCTATACTGTTAGATCCTCTGCACAATCTTCTTAGAAAAGGACAGGCCTTTATTTGGACCAGAGAATGTCAAGAATCATTTGAAAAGCTGAAAGATGTATTGTGCGCGCAACCAGTATTGACGATATTTGATCAAAATTTACCCATACATATCTATACAGATGCAAGTTTGTTGGGTGTAGGTGGGATTCTAAAACAACCACAAAAAGATGGAGAAGAAAAACCCATAGCATATTTCTCAAAAAAACTAAATGAGGTGCTGAAAAGGAAAAAAGCCATTTATTTAGAATGTTTAGCTATTAAAGAGTGCGTGAAATACTGGCAACACAAATTGATTGGAAGAAAATTCACAGTATTTTCGGATCATAAACCTTTGGAGAATATGAACATAAAAGCAAGGACTGATGAAGAGCTAGGAGATCTATCTTATTACCTCTCACAATATGATTTTCAAGTGAAATATTCTCCAGGTAAATATAATACAGAAGCCGATTGCCTTAGCAGAAATCCTGTTCTGGAACCAGATGAAAACGAAGAGGAACAACTAAAAATAGTCAATTTAATAAAATTAGAGGATATACTAGAAGATCAGAAGAAAAACCCAAGTATCCAAAAAACAGACAAAAATTTGATAACGAAGGCTAATGTTTACTTAAAAAAATTTCGAAAAAAAGAGAAAATCATATTATCAGAATTTTTCAGTATAAAATTGATCGAAACTATACATAAAGACTTATGCCATGTAGGAATCAGGCAATTGCAAAATATGATCGGACCTTTTTACACAGCCAAAAATTTGACTTACAACATAAAAAAAGTATGTAAAAACTGCACTATATGTTTAAAAAATAAATCAAGAGTAGAAAAGAAAATAGGATTATTGTCACATCTGGGCCCAGCCACAAAACCTTTTGAAATTATGTCGATAGATACCATTGGTGGTTTTGGAGGATCACGTTCAACAAAAAAATATATGCACCTACTTGTGGATCATTTTACAAGATATGCTTATATCTTAACCTCCAAAACACAAAATGCAAGTGACTTTATCAAATTAATGGAAAACATTTCTGAAACTGAAGAAGTAGGAACTATTCTCTCAGATCAGTATCCAGGTATCAATTCAAAGGAATTCAAGAAATTTCTAGAAGAGAAAAAAATTAAATTAATCTTCACTGCAGTAGATTCGCCTTTTTCAAATGGTTTGAATGAAAGGTTGAACCAAACACTTATAAATAAAATAAGATGTAAAATAAATGAAAATGAGAAGAAAGTGGCTTGGACTACTATAGCTAAAGAATGTGTGGGAAAATACAACGATACGGAACATACCGTTACAAAATACGCACGTCTTATTTGATGTTCGGAACAGATGCCACAATTTTACCAAGAGAGCTTAAACAAAACAGATCTGAAAACTGGATTCAGGACAAGAAAATTGCTCTGAATAATACAATTAAAAATCACAATTACAACAAAAAAATGTTTGATGAAGGTCGTAAAAATTATAATTTCAATGTCGGTGACCTGGTATTTGTGGAGAATGGAAACAAATTAAACAGGAAAAAATTGGATGAAATTAAAATTGGACCGTTTAGAATAGAAGAAAAAATTTCCAACTCCATCTACAAAATTAACACAGGCCACAAGAAATTAGAGTCGAACCATTTTCACATTTCAAAATTAACTCCAGTACCACAGTTTGAAGAGAACGAAAGATTAATAAATCAAAATATTCTGCAAATATTTTCTTCCCCAGGAGGGGTGATGTAAAGGAAAAATTACCTTTTTCCTTTAAAATCGCATTATCAGTTTTACGTTGCTATGTTATTCATTTTTGTTTATCAATGACATATTTTAGGAAATTGTCAGATAAACATGTTTTTCAAAGAATTGTAATTAATAGCTTTAAATGTCGTTTCTTTATTCCAGGTAAGGTTTTCCCATTACCTATGTTTGTATCTTTGAATATTAAATAGAATCTTTATTCCAGAGAAACTCAATTAAGTTATTAGTCTACAATAAGAATTCTAGAAAGTCTATCAATTCATTATATTTATATATCAAATAACGTATTCAACTGTTATTTACAACCGTTATTTGAAAATAACCATAACAGTTGATAACCGTTATTGAGAAATAACGTTATTGCCCATCACTAGTTATCATTTTATCCTTCGTTGAGTAAGCCTTCGTCAGAATTTTCAATCCTAGATTAACTTTTTTCTCTTGCACCAACTTCCAAATTCATAGAAATATATACATATGTATAATATGTGGGTGTTATTAGGGTAGTAGTCAGTTAGAAAGAAGTAGACTCTTTTTTCCTTTCACTCAAGCTTTCGAGACTTTATTGTCCCTTCATCAGGAGTCGCTAAAATTACAAGGTGTTATTATATTTTTACAAGTATAGAGTAACAAAACTCACGAATTTGAGTTTGATAATAAAGATGTTAGAAAATACATGTAATCATTTTATGCAGTAAATAATGGAAAAACTCCCAGTCAAAACAACAAATTTGAGGGATGTCAATTCAGTGGGAAATGTCAACAAATCTCTATGGCTGAATTATGTCAGCCTGTCAAAGGCATAGAACTTAATAAAATTGGTCACATCACAAAGATATTTAACCTTCAGAAATCAAAGAAATTGTCATCTCTGAAGAAAACAAAACAACGATACGACAAATGACATTACAATGACATATTAAAATTTTTCGAAATCACAACAAACAAGAGAGAGAGAAAGGGAGCACCTTTATGCCGATATGGAACTAGCAACAAGACACCAAAACTTTCACATCACGATCAGGGTGGAAAACACACTGTATTAGAACCGTCACTCGGTGGTCAGGGAGAAACAATTATTCATAGATTGGTCTGTTATACCAACCTCTTCTTATATTGGCATCCATGTCAATGAGGAGAGAATAAATAGAGCTTAGCCCATCTACATCTCTGTTCGAGTTAATAGAATTGTCTGTCTGGCAGATCCGCACCATCTCCAAAAAGGTCCTCTTTCTGTAATTCGATTCTCTGTCCAAAATTCTCACTCCGTTCAGGTCAGGGAAATGGTTATGTTGGATGGAATGTTTGGACAATGCACAGGCATCACGTTCAGTTCTTATATTGCTTCTGTGCAAGGCCAATCTTTGTTTCAGTTTGGTGGAAGTTTGACCAATATAAACCTGTTCACAGTTTGAACAAGGAATCTGATAGACCACATCACTCATCTCCTCCACCTCATCACGGTCTTTCATCTTAGTGAAGATTTTTCTCAAGGGTTTGACATTTCTGACAGCTGTTTTGCGGGTTTCAGTTGGTAACAACCTGGAGATCTCATGTACTAGGCCTTCTACATGAGGGAGAGTTATAAATGTCATCCTCGGTTCACTAGATATCGTCTGGTCAACCGGTTCAGTAGGTCGTCCCTGTTGTTCAGTCGCCATTGGAGTATTGTATAGTATTCTCCTAATCATGCCCTGTGGATATCCATTTGAAGTAAGCAAACGATGTAACAATTTCAAATTCTTGTCAAGGAAGGTTGGATGACAAATCTTGGAGACACGGGATTTCATATTAATTATAAAATTGATCTTTACTTTCAGTGGGTGATATGAAAGATAATGTAAGTATCTACCCGAGGACATAGGCTTCTGGTACCAGTCAACCATCAACTCTCACGACTCTGGTGTCCAAAAAAGGAACTGATTGTAATACCTCTTCCTCAACTGTGAACTGGATTCTGGGGTCGTAGCTATTCAGGACATTCAAAGCAGTGGTTCCATGTTCAGCCGGTATAAGTGCGATCACATCATCGACAAACTTCTTACAGAATATTATTCGAAATGGCAATTTGGGAAAGCAGACAGCCAGAGCCATATCCATCACATATTGAGCAAATATTGGTGGTACTAATGAACCCATAGGTGCTCCATCCTTTTGTTTATAAATTATCCCATTGTACGTGAAAACCGTGGTGTCAAAAACAAACTTAATCATTTCAATGAATGTTGGTAAGGGTACTGGGCAGTGCGGTTGTATCTGTGGCCAATAGTATTCGACGCTTCTAATGGTCAGTTCAACTGTTATATTGGTGAACAGTGAAACAACATCCCAGCTCACTAGTACATGTCCTTGGGGAATTTCAAAGTTGTTGGTCATTTCAGCGAAATGGAAGGAATCTGATACATAATATGGATTGGTCCGATCATATGCCTGAGTCAGAACATCTCTAATGAACACAGCAAAACCAGTATTCGGACTGTTGATGGAAGAAATGATGGGTCTTAGTGCCAACTGTTCTTTATGGATCTTAGGGAGTCCATAGAATTTGCCTAAGGATCCCTTGTAAAAGGACAACTTGGAGGCTAGGTCTGGGGTGATAATTCCATCCTTCTTCAATGAGGAAATCATCTTCAGAGCTCTCTGTTGGTAAGTACTGCAGGGATTGTGTCTGAGTACTGTATATACTTCTGTATCCTGAAGTTGTTCAAGAGCCAATCTATCATATACGTCCCTATACATTACTGTTGTAACGTTACCTTTATCTGAGGTGGTGACAATCAACTCAGGGTGATCTTCAAGGAATCTTTTAGCTTGAAGGTACATCGGTGTCACAGGGTGTCTAACAACTCTCTCATTCAGATAGAAATTGGTGATAACATTGGTAACTCTGGCTGTTACAATGTCTCTGGAGTTCTTTTCTTGTATATTACTAGTAGCTTGGTTCACCTCCGACAATAGGTGGGGTATAGATACATTATTCTTCTTAGGAGGGATGCAGAACTTGGGGCCAAGTGACAAAACAGTCTTCACTTCATCAGGGAGGGTGACATCTGTGAGGTTTTTCAACCATGAACTCTGAAACACCACCCTGTTTTGCTGGGTGGAGAGCAATCTCTCAAACTTTCTAACATTGACCTGACGAACATCATGAAAGTGAGTGTTGTATTTGGTAGAGGTTCTCTGTTTAAAATCTAACCATAAATTTTCAGGTAAGACAGCTATTATAGAGGATTCGAGGATGAACTGTCGTCTTTCAATATATTTGGTGTTCTTTATGGTTATTTCAATTTCAAGATTAATGATTTGGTGCTCCAACCTGTGAGTGAATGCCTCTACGTGGTGGCCAGTTGAACCATCATGAAACTCAAACTGTGTCTTGATATTCTTCAAGTTATTGGAAATATGGGAGGGTGTGATACCTTCACCGCGGCATCTCAACAGGAAAATTCTTCTGTTTCTCAATCTTGATAATTTAGAATTGTTGTTGGAGAATTCGGTAATTATATAGTTCTAAAAGAATCGTGTTGGAATTGTGAAAAAATTGTACTCACTAAGTTTGGGTCCCAGATTACGAAAATGATAACGAGAAGTCTGCAATCCTTTTAGTTTTTTCAAAAAAAAAATCCAAAGTTTCAGTAAGGTTAGTGAGGTAAAGCATAGTTCTAGCCAATTTTCCTCTATTTTCTCAATCAATACTCGTTGGAAATGTTTTATTTATCATTTCCTGAAAGTATCCTGCAAAATAAAGCCTTCGTTTGGTCGAAATCGACGATTTTATTAATTGTTTATTATCTTCACGGCAGCCATGATAATTTGCCTTTCGGCGTATTTCGGTTGTCATCGGTCGCGATTTGTGCAACGTTGCCAATGTCTCAAATCGTATAACCAGAACCAGTTACTTTCAAATTATTATGAGATTGGGAAGCCCATTTTTGTTAACTTTTCCAATATTAGTATGAAAGGAATTATAAAAGAGTTTGAGTTAGGTTGCTAGGTTAGGTTAGGTTAGCTAAGATAGGAACAGTGCCAAGTATTAATAAGTGGGAATCACTCAAAAACACTTATTTCACACTAAAAAAGGCTCGTAGGAAGAGAAATGGCCATTGAATTATGAATGGAATAATTTAAGTACCATTTCTCTTAATACGAGCGAAATCTTTTTTTTAAATAAGTGTTTTTGAGTGATTCACACTCCTATTAATACTTGGCACTGTTCCTATCTTACCTAACCTAACCTACTCAAGCTATTCTATAATTTCTGTCATACTAACATTAATAGATATTCTTTTTCCATTTTCACGGGACATATTAATTTGCCGGATCTCAAATTGGAATATTATCCCTAAGGGGTCGTTTATACTGGCCCGTAACTTTAACTTTTCCCTTACCCTAAGAATTGAAACATAGAAATTTCATGCTATGGTTTATACTCGAACTTTAACTTATTCCCTTACCTAGAAGTTTTTCATTCATAATTTAAGGGCATAAGTTAAGGGAATAAGTTACGGGCCAGTATAAACGACCCCTAAGACTCGTATAGCAAATTCACTCTTGCCGAGTGTTTCACAAAAAAAGGGTGCGAAATGAATCATTTCAATTGATAACACATTCTTGAAACAATATTCGAACTAGGCAACCTAAATTTAACTACAAGTTTGAAACATTGGCAACGTTGCGCAATTCGCGCCGGTTGACAGCCCAAGGGCAAATTATCATGGCTGCCGTGAAGATAATAAACAATTAATAAAATCGTCGATTTCGACCAAACGAAGGCTTTATTTTGCAGGATACTTTCAGGAAATGATAAATAAAACATTTCCAACGAGTATTGATTGAGAAAATAGAGGAAAATTGGCTAGAACTATGCTTAACCTCCCTAACCTGACTGAAACTTTGGATTTTTTTTTTGAAAAAACTAAAAGGATTGCAGACTTCTCGTTATCATTTTCGTAATCTGGGACCCAAACTAAGTGAGTACAATTTTTTTCACAATTCCAACACGATTCTTTTAGAACTATATATTTACCCTGAATTGGTGTTTATCGACTAATTGATAATAATATGTGGGTGTTATTAGGGTAGTAGTCAGTTAGAAAGAAGTAGACTCTTTTTTTTCCTTTCACTCAAGCTTTCGAGACTTTATTGTCCATTCATCAGGAGTCGCTAAAATTACAAGGTGTTATTATATTTTTACAAGTATAGACATTGTTTAAGGAGAAGATAGTTAGTTACTTCGGTTCAAATATCATTGGAGGATATTGGACAATATCGTTAGAGGGCGCCACTCCGGAAGAGGACCAACATGATGGGTTGCCTATGTGCAATGTTGAAAATTCAGACGAGTATTAATTTTTGGGTATGGTGAACAACAGATGTCTCTAGTGACGAGCTATTTTTCTTCACGTCAACGTGTCTTGCATCTTGCTCCACAACTTCTCTCTTGTATGCCTGTAGTATGAAATATCCGAGGGTCCAGAGTAATAAAAATTTTTATTACTCTGAGGCCCTTGGGATTTGAGAAATATTTTCGATTTCGTCGTGAGATCGCTTTTTTTTATAGAAGGAATTTTTTTAACTCAGTAGCGAAGAAATTATATTAAAGAAGTGAATGATTTGAGAATTTTTATATTCTCTGATATATTTATGCTAAAGAAATTTGGGCATCCTGTTTGTAGGTACCTATGCAGTCTCTTGAATTTAAATAAATGAATGATATAATTATTGTATCAATAATCAAAGCCACGTAATGAAAGTGTTTTCAAAAGGAACATTTCAAAACTTGAATTCATGAATGAATTTTCCCAGTATGAACAAGTGCTTATAAGCTTCAAATCACTTCGCTGTGCATATACAGGGTTTTCCGGTTAGAGGTGTCATTCTGATATTCAAAGAAGAATTATAGTTTTTGAAATAAATGATCGGATGTTTATTTCATGCCGTTAATTTATAGTGGAAAATAACTTCATGCAAATGACCACCACGACCACGCTCACAGAACAATATCTTTTTAATGAAATTTTCCATAACAAAATCGAAAAGTGTGGCTACTCTATGTACTCGATAGCCTCACGAATTCCGTCTTTGAGGTATTGAATCGACAATGGGCTATTGGCGGAGTCCTTCTCTTTCACCAAGCTTTTTCCGTAAAAGCTCGATCAACGGTTTAGTTGGTTGTGTGGCACGTAGTGCTGTCTTGTTGAAGTGAACGTTGTCCAGATCCATACAATCAGATTCCGGTCATAAAAAAATGGTTAATCATTTCTCGATAGCGCCAAGTTAAGTAATTAGTTGAGGTCCCAAAGACTCCGCCGGACCATAAACTGCACTAAACACTTACACGTTGAGGATAGACAGGCTTTATAATAATAATAATATTCGGTTTGTGTCTCTAATTAACGAATTTTGAGCAGAAACGGCCCTAAACGATAGGATTCTACTCCGTGATGACGAATCCGAGGTCAAATACAATTCTGTTCTGTTTGTTCTAGAGACTTGAGAAGTTCGTTAACCAGCCAAATCGTACAGGGTGTTCCATAAAATATGGCCATTCAGAATTTCCGTCCCGCCAAATCTCAGACAAAACAAAACCAATCGATATGAAATTTTGCGGCCACATGCAAGATGCCCATAATAAGCCTTTTGCAAAATTTTGTGGCCATAATGTTAACCATATAATTTAATTTAATGTTATTACTGGATTTTTACATATTTCATTTTTTTAATAATTTCCAGAACATAATTCCGGTCGTGCCTAGATTTTGCATTCATATACTAAGCATGAATCTCAAGTACCATACAATTTTGATGTGATAGAATTATTGCTCTACTAGTAGACGAGCGCTCAAAAGTACCTGTTCGGGGCTTTTCTTGCATTTTTTAACGCCATTTTCAGGAGAAACTCATCGTATGTTCACGTTACAGGAGGTATCAGTTCAAACCAAGCAAGATATTCCTAGAAAATTCATAATTGTAAGCAAAATTTTCAAAAGACACATTCGTACCCTGATCACTACTCGTTTAATTGAAATTTCCATTGCAATATTATAGTATAAAAAAAATTAAGAAAGCCCTTTCGAACGCTCGTTCTTTGGCGGAACAATGAGGCTTTAACCGCAAATTTGTATAGGACTTGATACTTAATATATAAATGCTGAATCTCACCACGATCGGAATAATATTCTGGGAATTATTAAAAAACTGGAATATGTGAAAAATTGACAATTAAAAAAACCAAATCTATGGTTCGGATGATGCAAACCTCTTGAAATTTTGAATGAACATTCAGTATATCAATGTTCATACACAAATAAATTTCACTTGAAAGTTGAAACGGATATCTTGTTTTGGAAATATAGCAATTTTTTTTCGAATTTCAATTGAATTTTCTATGGTTTACACAATGTGATTTTTTGAAATAATGAAATTCACTTCAATCGGATTGACCACGTATCGTCATCAGGGATACGATTTATTGCCGCCAAAGTCGATATTGATTCAAGAATTCAACACAAGAAAAACAAAGCATATTTTTTCTTTTTTCCAATGACATTGATTAGAAATATATTGCCAATAATAATACATTTCAGTATTGTCAGTATTTCGAAACTTCAGTCGTATTTCTGAACCGAAATAATTTAACAATGAGGAAAACGCCTCAATTTCGCTGCGATAACTTTTTAACTAGGTAATGTTTTTATCATAGTTTTCGTGAGTCCAAAGACCTCACGTTGGTACTAATTATTCGTCGCATTTGTTTGAAGAAGAATCCATGGCTATCAAAAAAAACTTGTTCAAAATAAAGTCTAACCAAATAAATTCACGTTTTGCGATTCAATTTAAAACACGTTCAATTTAGCAAAAACCCAAAATTATTCTGAAATTCAATTTTTTCTATTTCATATTTTGCCTTCAAATACGATTCAAATTTAAAACTTATTCCCTTCACTACCTTAGAATAGAAAAACTAGAATCGCATAACATAAACAGACCCTGTAATTATCAAAGTAATAAAATTCCCAACTGGAACCCTTACTCTATTCATCGACGAACATGTGTTGGAATTTGAATTTACTCAGTTTCGATTCTTCAAACTTCACGTCATAAAAATATAGTTTCATAGCAGAAGTAGAAACCTCTTTACCGATAAGTAATTAGTCAAGTATCCGCCAAGAGGGCGTATTAGGATGGACCCTAAAAATTCAGAGTTTGCTACATAATTCTAATAGGTACCGCCACATACGCACATCCAATGCCTTTAGCAGGGCGAGTAACTAACTATCTTCTCCTTAAACAATGGTATAGAGTAACAAAACTCACGAATTTGAGTTTGATAATAAAGATGTTAGAAAATACATGTAATCATTTTATGCAGTAAATAATGGAAAAACTCCCAGTCAAAACAACAAATTTGAGGGATGTCAACTCAGTGGGAAATGTCAACAAATCTCTATGGCTGAATTATGTCAGCCTGTCAAAGGCATAGAACTTAATAAAATTGGTCACATCACAAAGATATTCAACCTTCAGAAATCAAAGAAATTGTCATCTCTGAAGAAAACAAAACAACGATACGACAAATGACATTACAATGACATATTAAAATTTTTCGAAATCACAACAAACAAGAGAAAGGGAGCACCTTTATGCCGATATGGAACTAGCAACAAGACACCAAAACTTTCACATCACGATCAGGGTGGAAAACACACTGTATTAGAACCGTCACTCGGTGGTCAGGGAGAAACAATTATTCATCGATTGGTCTGTCATACCAACCTCTTCTTATATTGGCATCCATGTCAATGAGGAGAGAATAAATAGAGCTTAGCCCATCTACATCTCTGTTCGAGTTAATAGAATTGTCTGTCTGGCAGATCCGCACCATATCCAAAAAGGTCCTCTTTCTGTAATTCGATTCTCTGTCCAAAATTCTCACTCCGTTCAGGTCAGGGAAATGGTTATGTTGGATGGAATGTTTGGACAATGCACAGGCATCACGTTCAGTTCTTATATTGCTTCTGTGCAAGGCCAATCTTTGTTTCAGTTTGGTGGAAGTTTGACCAATATAAACCTGTTCACAGTTTGAACAAGGAATCTGATAGACCACATCACTCATCTCCTCCACCTCATCACGGTCTTTCATCTTAGTGAAGATTTTTCTCAAGGGTTTGACATTTCTGACAGCTGTTTTGCGGGTTTCAGTTGGTAACAACCTGGAGATCTCATGTACTAGGCCTTCTACATGAGGGAGAGTTATAAATGTCATCCTCGGTTCACTAGATATCGTCTGGTCAACCGGTTCAGTAGGTCGTCCCTGTTGTTCAGTCGCCATTGGAGTATTGTATAGTATTCTCCTAATCATGCCCTGTGGATATCCATTTGAAGTAAGCAAACGATGTAACAATTTCAAATTCTTGTCAAGGAAGGTTGGATGACAAATCTTGGAGACACGGGATTTCATATTAATTATAAAATTGATCTTTACTTTCAGTGGGTGATATGAAAGATAATGTAAGTATCTACCCGAGGACATAGGCTTCTGGTACCAGTCAACCATCAACTCTCACGACTCTGGTGTCCAAAAAAGGAACTGATTGTAATACCTCTTCCTCAACTGTGAACTGGATTCTGAGGTCGTAGCTATTCAGGACATTCAAAGCAGTGGTTCCATGTTCAGCCGGTATAAGTGCGATCACATCATCGACAAACTTCTTACAGAATATTATTCGAAATGGCAATTTGGGAAAGCAGAGAGCCAGAGCCATATCCATCACATATTGAGCAAATATTGGTGGTACTAATGAACCCATAGGTGCTCCATCCTTTTGTTTATAAATTATCCCATTGTACGTGAAAACCGTGGTGTCAAAAACAAACTTAATCATTTCAATGAATGTTGGTAAGGGTACTGGGCAGTGCGGTTGTATCTGTGGCCAATAGTATTCGACGCTTCTAATGGTCAGTTCAACTGTTATATTGGTGAACAGTGAAACAACATCCCAGCTCACTAGTACATGTCCTTGGGGAATTTCAAAGTTGTTGGTCATTTCAGCGAAATGGAAGGAATCTGATACATAATATGGATTGGTCCGATCATATGCCTGAGTCAGAACATCTCTAATGAACACAGCAAAACCAGTATTCGGACTGTTGATGGAAGAAATGATGGGTCTTAGTGCCAACTGTTCTTTATGGATCTTAGGGAGTCCATAGAATTTGCCTAAGGATCCCTTGTAAAAGGACAACTTGGAGGCTAGGTCTGGGGTGATAATTCCATCCTTCTTCAATATATACATATGTATATATATGTATATAGAAAAAAGGATTAATGCGTACATCGCCATGAATATTGAAAAACAAAAAGTGAAAGCAGAGAATAATATTAACACAGAACACCACAGAAGCGACACTCGAGCTATTTATGAATGAAGTGTGGGACCACGGAATTTAGAAGGCACTATTGGCGGGAATGCGTTATGAATGTAATCGGCGTTCGTCGGCGTAGCAAATCAGAGAGCAGGATTTTTATCTGAGGACAAAGCGTCGTTGCGGGGGGGTAAAAAGGTTCCATATCGAAATATATAATGTGAATGAATTTGCTGATGCTTTATATCAGAGATAATGGTTAGAGATGAATATTTGAACTTAAAAGAGCTTATAATACCACAGTTGAAAGAAGATGCATTGGAAATACCATTTTATTTCCTAAAATGCAAAAAATGATACATGAATAATATGTATTTTATAATAATTAATAATATATTTATTAATTCCGTCAGACATACAAAATGCATAGGACAAGTCAAATGAAAGGAAAAAGAGAAATAGAATGTCTGAAACTCATTCTATATGACATCCTTGACCCTTGTCATCCACAAACTCTCATAATAACATTTGATTTGATGTTTTTTTTAAATTTAATTTCATTAAGCAACTCAACAAAGTGAGGCAGATGAATGTTACGGCCTGATATACTTAGGATGGAATGTACAAAGCTGCATTATTTCTGATGGAGTAATCATGAAATCTGGATACTGTCATCATAAAGTGTTCAGGTTCCTAAACATCTATAATATAGAGAAGGTAACGTCAAAATCTCATGTAAACGAAAGGAAGGCCTACAGGAATCACGTGGATTTAGGTGGAAAATCAGACGCATAATTCTCTTTTGAATAACAAACACCCCCCTTTAGAATCGACAGAGTTACCCCACAACAGAATATAATAGTTCATATGACTATACAGCTACCAAGCTGTTGTAAACAGCTATAACCAACTGAAATGGAAATGAATTCTGAAAACTAATAATCGATAAAAGAGAACTATATAATTTTTAAACACAGCATCGATATGGAACTTCCACCTCGAAGAATTGTCCAGATGAATACCTTGAAACTTTCATATGGTCATTATCTATCCCATAAATAAGTTGCAACTTTTTTGTCACAAATCTTTATATGTTCGATAAAAAAATTCTGATTTGCATCTATCAACAATACATGTCTATTTCAAATACTTATTTTCAAGTGAGATCTTTTAATCTTTTAATTAAATGTTATGATAACATTTTAAATAATTTATAGTCATTGTTTCTGATTAAGATTTCCACGATTTTATCACATTGATATGAAACATAATTCATAAAATTTTTATATGCAACGGAGAGTGTTGTATACATAGAATGAACTTGAATTTTATCAAATGCAGCTAACAAGTTCAAACCAATAATTTTCTTGTGAGCAGAGAAAGGATAGCTTGAATAACATTTATAAATATAATATAGAAAAGGTAACGTCAAAATCTAATGTTAACGAAAGAAAGGCCTACAGGAATCAAGTGGATGAAATTGAAAAATCAGACACATAATTCTTTTTTGAATAACAAACACCCTTAAAGAATCGACAGTTACCCCACAACATAATATAATAGTTCATATGACTATATACCAAGCTGTACTAAACAGCTATTACCGACTGGAATTCAGAATCCTACTAATCGCATAGAAGGAACTAGAACATTTTTATAAACACCATCAACATGGAAATTCTACTTCTAAGACTTGTCCAATTGAATACCTAGAAAGTGTGAAAGCCATTATCTATCACATAAATAAGTTGAAACTTTGTTGTCACAAATCATTATATGTTCGATAAATAAATACTGATCGGTATCTTTCAACGATGATTCCATTTCAAATACTTATATATTCAATTGTGATCTTCTGATCCTTCAATGTTATCATCACATTTATATAATTTAAACATTCTTCGTTTCTTATTCAAATTTTCACGATTTTATCACATCGAGGTGAAGCAGAATTCATATTATTTTTATATACAACGGATAGTGTTGTATTCATAGAATGAAATTGAATTTTATCAAATGCAGCTAATAAGTCTAAAACATTGTTTTTATTACTGTCAATATTACTAATTTCTTGTGTGAAATAACACTTTGATATTTCAAAAAAGGCCAGTTCCTGAAAAGTTTTATTCGATATGACCATCCAATTTAACATTGTCATATGATGTAATATAATGTACTCATACAACGGGAAAGCTTATCAATGTAAAAGTCGATTGATATTGTGAAAAAAATATTGTAGAATGATTACTTTAGCATCTTCTCTAGCAACCTTTTGATTTGGACCATCCCTTCATTTTGCATAATCTTCAATCATAAAATGATCTCTCATCTAAGGTATTCGGTAAAGTAATAAATACCTATATATTAAGCTTTTTTATGCTCAGATACATCAGAAAACTATTGTTCATAGTTTAGCTTTATCTGTTGTCTATGGCTTTTATTTTGCTTTGTTTGGTTATGTTTACGAAACGAAAGAGAATATTTTTGACAGTTCGAACGCCTATGGTTTGAAGCTAGGGAGAGAGATAGAGAAGGTCGACTGTCCTCGTCACTTTTACTACGCTAGAAAAATCGGAGTTCTTCGAGGTCGCGGAGTGACGCTTCTGTGTGTTCTGTGATATTAATCGATATAAATCAACCAATATTAAACTCATACTTCGGAGCTAACTTCGTCCTTGTTCGAGACAAAATGCAAGGAAGTGGTATCAAACAGAGCACCTAAGGATGGCCATTTCGTCCTTATTAGGACTCATCAGCACAGGTTAGCTCTGAATGATAGAAGGTATTTCTTGGGACTTAATGCAAAACGGCGTCCTCTTTACGGTATTATTCCACACACCAATGCCATAACAGTAACACTGAAAGACACCGAATGCATGTCAAAAGTACCGAAGACGCCATCTCTTGTCCCATACGAAAACCTTCTTCCATAGCATGAATCTCAAACAAAGTACCGAAATGTTCACTATTTGTTGCTTTGACTGAAGTGAATAATATTATTCACTACTAGTCACGTGACGTTATCTGAGCGCTCTTCGTTGTAGACTGAGGACGAAAATTTTGCGATATGCAAAAACACTTCAGTCAAAGCAACAAATAGTGAACATTTCGGTACTTTGTTTGAGATTCATGCTATGGAAGAAGGTTTTCGTATGGGACAAGAGATGGCGTCTTCGGTACTTTTGACATGCATTCGGTGTCTTTCAGTGTTACTGTTATGGCATTGGTGTGTGGATAATATATATATATATTATATATATATATATATATATATAAAGGGTGAAATAAGGGATTTCGAACCAATCAATATAAAGTGTTTTTATATTACTCTTTATTCATTTACCGAGCTTTCGGAAATCTTTGTTTCCTTCCTCAGGGTTCCTACAAACAAGACAGTGTTATTTACAATATAAATTTTCGACTGAACACATACTGAATTCGAGGTTTTTGAATCTCCTCAACGGCAAAAGAATTTTGTGGCTATAACAAATACAGTAACAATGATTATGAATTTTCATACAGTTAAAAGTCGTTTGATATTTTTTGAAATTTCTGATTTTAGATGACAGTTGAATTTATTTTTATAGGTTAGTTGTCAGGGCTGCCCAACACTTTTTCATTCGTCGATCGGGCCGTCAAAAAAGGGTCTCTTGTTCAAAGATAGTAGATATGCATAGACGTTACTTAGATTTTGTGTGTCTGATTTTTTATTTATAGGGTGTTCTTGGTTCTTTATGTAGATCATTTCTAATATTGTTCTCTTTTTGTAATTGTTGCTGCTGTCTAGAATTGTTACATCATCGAGGTCTATTATATGGGTGTTTTGGTTTGCATGTATTGATAGTGCACATCTCGGATTATTTAGATTTATATCACTTCTGTGTAGTGTCACTCTGTTTTTGAGCCATTGCGATGTTTGTCCTACATATGTTTGATTACAGTCCTTGCAACATATCTGGTACACTACATTGGATCTCTGGTTTACTGGAATAGGGTCTTTGAGTCTGGTATAAAGAGAGGCGATGGTTTTTTCATTTTTTGTAATGACTTTGATGTTTTCTTGTTCGGTGAAGCACTTTTGTATTTTTAGGGATAATGTTTTGATGTTCGGTATCGTGCAGTATTTGATGTTTGGGTTGTTGTTTTCATTGTTTGTTGCAGGATTTTGTTCTTCGTGTTCTTGTACTGCTAGAAAACAATAACTTATTTAACATTCTTGGTGGATACGCATTTTCTAGAAGGATGGATTTTAATTTCTTTATGTTTTTGTTGACGAATTCTGGGTGGCACATTTTCTTTATTCTATTAATTTTTTCTTTTATAAAATTTATTTTCATTTTTATAGGGTGGTCAGACAAGAAGTGAATATATTTGTCAGATGATGAGGTTTTTATGTACCAGTCTAACTTGACTAGTTTTCCATATCGGCATACTTTCATATCCAGAAATGGCACAGAATTGTATTCATCTTCTGTCTCAATAGTGAACTGTATATGTGCATTGAAATTATTAAACACCGTAAGGATCTTGTCAGTTTCGCCCTCAGGTATCGCTGTTACCAGGTCATCCACAAACTTTTTCATGAAGGGTAATTGAAATGGAAGCTTTGGTATGCATTTTTTTATCAAATAATCCATCACATAAAGTGATAATATAGGACTCAGTTTTGAGCCCATTATGCAACCCAATAACTGAATGTAAAATTTACCTTCAAAGACAAAGTATCCTGAGTCCAGCAAAAATTCCAACATTTCCATGAATTTTTCTTTGTTTATGTTACAGTGGTTCTTAATGTTTTCCCATTCTTCGTCAATCGATTCTATGATCAGTTCTTTTGTTATATTGCCAAACAGATTTACTACATCTAAAGAAACTATAACATAGTTAGGTGGAAGTTCAAAGTTGTTTATGGACTTGGAAAATTCGAAAGAATCTTTGACATAGTAGTCATTGTTTTTATCATAGGCATTCGTTAAAATTTCCGACATATATGAGGCTAGATTTGTTGTTGGTCCTTGAATGTCTGATACGATCGGTCTTAATGGCGTGTCGTTTTTATGCACTTTTGGATTTCCATATATCCGGGGAGCTATCGAGTTATACCTTCTCAGTGTTTTCCCTTGAATGTTGTCTATAATTCCAGCTTTTTCTAAATCTGTTATGAATCTGTTACTTTTATTCTGTAATGATGGTGTAGGATCTCGAGCTACTTCTTTGAAGCTCTCAGGTGTCAACAGTGTATACATTTTTTGCTGGTAGTCACTTTTTGTCATAACTACTGTAACCGAGCCTTTGTCACTATTCAGCACTATAAGGTCATCATGTGATCTTAAGAAGCTTCTGGTCTTTCTGTACATAGAATCTATGACTTGTGTTTGAGATTTATTTTGTTTATATGGCTTGTAATAACACTGGTTACTTTCGCTCGTAATAAGTCTTGTCTTTCTTTTGGCATTTTATCTATGATGTTTTCAACATCAGCAACTAGTCTGTTGATAGACACTTCATTTGTGTTGGTAGAAATACTAAATTTTGATCCCAAGGATAACACGGTCTCAACTTCATTGGGAATATATTCATTAGTCAGATTCTTGAACCATTTTTGTTGAGTTGTGTACTTGTTTTTCTTTCTTTCTTGAAGATTATTTATTTTGTCCCTATTTTTTTGTTTTATTCTGTGAAATTCCCTATTGAAAACAACTTTTTTTTGCCTTTTTAAAAATTCTGTGAGTGTTGATTGGGGTAGTATAGTATGCAATTTTTCAAGGATATCGTTCTTTGCCTTTTTTAATTTATATATTTTTAATTCTGTATGTTCAATTTCAAGTCTCATAATCTTGAAAATAAGTTTGTTGTTAAACTGTTCAACTTTTTTGTTCATTACTTTGTTTGAGTTGAACTCAAAAAGATTGTTGATATTTTTTATTTCCGTTGCCGATGTGGGGCGGTGTTAGATCTTGCCTTTTGCATTCCAAAAGGAATACTCTTCTGTTGAAGAATGCTGCTAATTTGACATTAATGCTCATCCATTGTTTCAGTAGGAATGTTGTTTCTTCACCATATAGTAATGATGTTTGTTGAAAAAATCCCATGATGATAATAAGGTTAATTTTTATGGTCGATTTATTATAAGGGTGAAATAAGGGATTTCGAACCAATCAATATAAAGTGTTTTATATTACTCTTTATTCATTTACCGAGCTTTCGGAAATCTTTGTTTCCTTCCTCAGGGTTCCTACAAACAAGACAGTGTTATTTACAATATAAATTTTCGACTGAACACATACTGAATTCGAGGTTTTTGAATCTCCTCAACGGCAAAAGAATTTTGTGGCTATAACAAATACAGTAACAATGATTATGAATTTTCATACAGTTAAAAGTCGTTTTGATATTTTTTGAAATTTCTGATTTTAGATGACAGTTGAATTTATTTTTATAGGTTAGTTGTCAGGGCTGCCCAACACTTTTTCATTCGTCGATCGGGGCCGTCAAAAAAGGGTCTCTTGTTCAAAGATAGTAGATATGCATAGACGTTACTTAGATTTTGTGTGTCTGATTTTTTATTTATAGGGTGTTCTTGGTTCTTTATGTAGATCATTTCTAATATTGTTCTCTTTTTGTAATTGTTGCTGCTGTCTAGATTGTTACATCATCGAGGTCTATTATATGGGTGTTTTGGTTTGCATGTATTGATAGTGCACATCTCGGATTATTTAGATTTATATCACTTCTGTGTAGTGTCACTCTGTTTTTGAGCCATTGCGATGTTTGTCCTACATATGTTTGATTACAGTCCTTGCAACATATCTGGTACACTACATTGGATCTCTGGTTTACTGGAATAGGGTCTTTGAGTCTGGTATAAAGAGAGGCGATGGTTTTTTCATTTTTTGTAATGACTTTGATGTTTTCTTGTTCGGTGAAGCACTTTTGTATTTTTAGGGATAATGTTTTGATGTTCGGTATCGTGCAGTATTTGATGTTTGGGTTGTTGTTTTCATTGTTTGTTGCAGGATTTTGTTCTTCGTGTCTTGTACTGCTAGAAAACAATAACTTATTTAACATTCTTGGTGGATTCAAAAACCTCGAATTCAGTATGTGTTCAGTCGAAAATTTATATTGTAAATAACACTGTCTTGTTTGTAGGAACCCTGAGGAAGGAAACAAGATTTCCGAAGCTCGGTAAATGAATAAAGAGTATATAAAACACTTTATATTGATTGTTCGAAATCCCTTATTTCACCCTTTATAATAAATCGACCATAAAAATTAACCTTATTATCATCATGGGATTTTTTCAACAAACATCATTACTATATGGTGAAGAAACAACATTCCTACTGAAACAATGGATGAGCATTAATGTCAATTAGCAGCATTCTTCAACAGAAGAGTATTCCTTTTGAATGCAAAAGGCAAGATCTAACACCGCCCCATCTCATCTGGGTGCCTGGTCACTCCGGGATTCACGGCAATGAAGCGGCAGACCGACTGGCCAGGGAAGGAGGGACAACCCCCTTCACTGGACCAGAACCGTTTTGCGGCTTCCCAGCCAGTCATCAGGCAATGGCTATTAAGGACTGGGAACAAAAGAGGAAGCTTATGTCCTGGCGTGCGACCAATGGTCAAAAGCAAGCTAAGTCACTTCTCTCTCACCTGACGAGCTGGACCAAGAAAGTCCTCTCACTCAGCAAATTGGAACTGAGGAAACTGACGGGCGCTCTCACTGGCACTGTCCTGTGAGGTATCACTTAAAAAACATGGGAAAGGCGCCCGATAGTATGTCGCTTCTGTCAAGAAGCCACCGAGACAGCTAGACACCTGCTATGTGAGTGTGAGCTGTTCACCAGAAAACGGTTACGGCATCTTGGCTCCAGGTTCCTAAAGCCTGAACAAGTAATGGATGTGGCCCCCAGAAAGGTGGTGAAGTTCATTGAGACTTTGCTGCCGGACTGGTAAACAGCGCGGGGATGCACAATAATCTTAAGGTCAAGGTGCTCGCAAGGTCGGTTTGATCTGTCGCCCCTCCTCTAATCTAATCTAATCACACCGCCCCACATCGGCAACGGAATAAAAAATATCAAATCTTTTTGAGTTCAACTCAAACAAAGTAATGAACAAAAAAGTTGAACAGTTTAACAACAAACTTATTTTCAAGATTATGAGACTTGAAATTGAACATACAGAATTAAAAATATATAAATTAAAAAAGGCAAAGAACGATATCCTTGAAAAATTGCATACTATACTACCCCAATCAACACTCACAGAATTTTTAAAAAGGCAAAAAGTTGTTTTCAATAGGGAATTTCACAGAATAAAACAAAAAAATAGGGACAAAATAAATAATCTTCAAGAAAGAAAGAAAAACAAGTACACAACTCAACAAAAATGGTTCAAAAATCTGACTAATGAATATATTCCCAATGAAGTTGAGACCGTGTTATCCTTGGGATCAAATTTAGTATTTCTACCAACACAAATGAAGTGTCTATCAACAGACTAGTTGCTGATGTTGAAAACATCATAGATAAAATGCCAAAAGAAAGACAAGACTTATTACGAGCGAAAGTAACCAGTGTTATTACAAGCCATATAAACAAAAATAAATCTCAAACACAAGTCATAGATTCTATGTACAGAAGACCAGAAGCTTCTTAAGATCACATGATGACCTTATAGTGCTGAATAGTGACAAAGGCTCGGTTACAGTAGTTATGACAAAAAGTGACTACCAGCAAAAAATGTATACACTGTTGACACCTGAGAGCTTCAAAGAAGTAGCTCGAGATCCTACACCATCATTACAGAATAAAAGTAACAGATTCATAACAGATTTAGAAAAAGCTGGAATTATAGACAACATTCAAGGGAAAACACTGAGAAGGTATAACTCGATAGCTCCCCGGATATATGGAAATCCAAAAGTGCATAAAAACGACACGCCATTAAGACCGATCGTATCAGACATTCAAGGACCAACAACAAATCTAGCCTCATATATGTCGGAAATTTTAACGAATGCCTATGATAAAAACAATGACTACTATGTCAAAGATTCTTTCGAATTTTCCAAGTCCATAAACAACTTTGAACTTCCACCTAACTATGTTATAGTTTCTTTAGATGTAGTAAATCTGTTTGGCAATATAACAAAAGAACTGATCATAGAATCGATTGACGAAGAATGGGAAAACATTAAGAACCACTGTAACATAAACAAAGAAAAATTCATGGAAATGTTGGAATTTTTGCTGGACTCAGGATACTTTGTCTTTGAAGGTAAATTTTACATTCAGTTATTGGGTTGCATAATGGGCTCAAAACTGAGTCCTATATTATCACTTTATGTGATGGATTATTTGATAAAAAAATGCATACCAAAGCTTCCATTTCAATTACCCTTCATGAAAAAGTTTGTGGATGACCTGGTAACAGCGATACCTGAGGGCGAAACTGACAAGATCCTTACGGTGTTTAATAATTTCAATGCACATATACAGTTCACTATTGAGACAGAAGATGAATACAATTCTGTGCCATTTCTGGATATGAAAGTATGCCGATATGGAAAACTAGTCAAGTTAGACTGGTACATAAAAACCTCATCATCTGACAAATATATTCACTTCTTGTCTGACCACCCTATAAAAATGAAAATAAATTTTATAAAAGAAAAAATTAATAGAATAAAGAAAATGTGCCACCCAGAATTCGTCAACAAAAACATAAAGAAATTAAAATCCATCCTTCTAGAAAATGCGTATCCACCAAGAATGTTAAATAAGTTATTGTTTTCTAGCAGTACAAGACACGAAGAACAAAATCCTGCAACAAACAATGAAAACAACAACCCAAACATCAAATACTGCACGATACCGAACATCAAAACATTATCCCTAAAAATACAAAAGTGCTTCACCGAACAAGAAAACATCAAAGTCATTACAAAAAATGAAAAAACCATCGCCTCTCTTTATACCAGACTCAAAGACCCTATTCCAGTAAACCAGAGATCCAATGTAGTGTACCAGATATGTTGCAAGGACTGTAATCAAACATATGTAGGACAAACATCGCAATGGCTCAAAACAGAGTGACACTACACAGAAGTGATATAAATCTAAATAATCCGAGATGTGCACTATCAATACATGCAAACCAAAACACCCATATAATAGACCTCGATGATGTAACAATTCTAGACAGCAGCAACAATTACAAAAAGAGAACAATATTAGAAATGATCTACATAAAGAACCAAGAACACCCTATAAATAAAAAATCAGACACACAAAATCTAAGTAACGTCTATGCATATCTACTATCTTTGAACAAGAGACCCTTTTTTGACGGCCCGATCGACGAATGAAAAAGTGTTGGGCAGCCCTGACAACTAACCTATAAAAATAAATTCAACTGTCATCTAAAATCAGAAATTTCAAAAAATATCAAAACGACTTTTAACTGTATGAAAATTCATAATCATTGTTACTGTATTTGTTATAGCCACAAAATTCTTTTGCCGTTGAGGAGATTCAAAAACCTCGAATTCAGTATGTGTTCAGTCGAAAATTTATATTGTAAATAACACTGTCTTGTTTGTAGGAACCCTGAGGAAGGAAACAAAGATTTCCGAAAGCTCGGTAAATGAATAAAGAGTAATATAAAACACTTTATATTGATTGGTTCGAAATCCCTTATTTCACCCTTTATAATAAATCGACCATAAAAATTAACCTTATTATCATCATGGGATTTTTTCAACAAACATCATTACTATATGGTGAAGAAACAACATTCCTACTGAAACATGGATGAGCATTAATGTCAAATTAGCAGCATTCTTCAACAGAAGAGTATTCCTTTTGGAATGCAAAAGGCAAGATCTAACACCGCCCCACATCGGCAACGGAATAAAAAATATCAACAATCTTTTTGAGTTCAACTCAAACAAAGTAATGAACAAAAAGTTGAACAGTTTAACAACAAACTTATTTTCAAGATTATGAGACTTGAAATTGAACATACAGAATTAAAAATATATAAATTAAAAAAGGCAAAGAACGATATCCTTGAAAAATTGCATACTATACTACCCCAATCAACACTCACAGAATTTTTAAAAAGGCAAAAAGTTGTTTTCAATAGGGAATTTCACAGAATAAAACAAAAAAATAGGGACAAAATAAATAATCTTCAAGAAAGAAAGAAAAACAAGTACACAACTCAACAAAATGGTTCAAAAATCTGACTAATGAATATATTCCCAATGAAGTTGAGACCGTGTTATCCTTGGGATCAAAATTTAGTATTTCTACCAACACAAATGAAGTGTCTATCAACAGACTAGTTGCTGATGTTGAAAACATCATAGATAAAATGCCAAAAGAAAGACAAGACTTATTACGAGCGAAAGTAACCAGTGTTATTACAAGCCATATAAACAAAAATAAATCTCAAACACAAGTCATAGATTCTATGTACAGAAAGACCAGAAGCTTCTTAAGATCACATGATGACCTTATAGTGCTGAATAGTGACAAAGGCTCGGTTACAGTAGTTATGACAAAAAGTGACTACCAGCAAAAAATGTATACACTGTTGACACCTGAGAGCTTCAAAGAAGTAGCTCGAGATCCTACACCATCATTACAGAATAAAAGTAACAGATTCATAACAGATTTAGAAAAAGCTGGAATTATAGACAACATTCAAGGGAAAACACTGAGAAGGTATAACTCGATAGCTCCCCGGATATATGGAAATCCAAAAGTGCATAAAAACGACACGCCATTAAGACCGATCGTATCAGACATTCAAGGACCAACAACAAATCTAGCCTCATATATGTCGGAAATTTTAACGAATGCCTATGATAAAAACAATGACTACTATGTCAAAGATTCTTTCGAATTTTCCAAGTCCATAAACAACTTTGAACTTCCACCTAACTATGTTATAGTTTCTTTAGATGTAGTAAATCTGTTTGGCAATATAACAAAAGAACTGATCATAGAATCGATTGACGAAGAATGGGAAAACATTAAGAACCACTGTAACATAAACAAAGAAAAATTCATGGAAATGTTGGAATTTTTGCTGGACTCAGGATACTTTGTCTTTGAAGGTAAATTTTACATTCAGTTATTGGGTTGCATAATGGGCTCAAAACTGAGTCCTATATTATCACTTTATGTGATGGATTATTTGATAAAAAAATGCATACCAAAGCTTCCATTTCAATTACCCTTCATGAAAAAGTTTGTGGATGACCTGGTAACAGCGATACCTGAGGGCGAAACTGACAAGATCCTTACGGTGTTTAATAATTTCAATGCACATATACAGTTCACTATTGAGACAGAAGATGAATACAATTCTGTGCCATTTCTGGATATGAAAGTATGCCGATATGGAAACTAGTCAAGTTAGACTGGTACATAAAAACCTCATCATCTGACAAATATATTCACTTCTTGTCTGACCACCCTATAAAAATGAAAATAAATTTTATAAAAGAAAAAATTAATAGAATAAAGAAAATGTGCCACCCAGAATTCGTCAACAAAAACATAAAGAAATTAAAATCCATCCTTCTAGAAAATGCGTATCCACCAAGAATGTTAAATAAGTTATTGTTTTCTAGCAGTACAAGACACGAAGAACAAAATCCTGCAACAAACAATGAAAACAACAACCCAAACATCAAATACTGCACGATACCGAACATCAAAACATTATCCCTAAAAATACAAAAGTGCTTCACCGAACAAGAAAACATCAAAGTCATTACAAAAAATGAAAAAACCATCGCCTCTCTTTATACCAGACTCAAAGACCCTATTCCAGTAAACCAGAGATCCAATGTAGTGTACCAGATATGTTGCAAGGACTGTAATCAAACATATGTAGGACAAACATCGCAATGGCTCAAAAACAGAGTGACACTACACAGAAGTGATATAAATCTAAATAATCCGAGATGTGCACTATCAATACATGCAAACCAAAACACCCATATAATAGACCTCGATGATGTAACAATTCTAGACAGCAGCAACAATTACAAAAAGAGAACAATATTAGAAATGATCTACATAAAGAACCAAGAACACCCTATAAATAAAAAATCAGACACACAAAATCTAAGTAACGTCTATGCATATCTACTATCTTTGAACAAGAGACCCTTTTTTGACGGCCCGATCGACGAATGAAAAAGTGTTGGCAGCCCTGACAACTAACCTATAAAAATAAATTCAACTGTCATCTAAAATCAGAAATTTCAAAAAATATCAAACGACTTTTAACTGTATGAAATTCATAATCATTGTTACTGTATTTGTTATAGCCACAAAATTCTTTTGCCGTTGAGGAGATTCAAAAACCTCGAATTCAGTATGTGTTCAGTCGAAAATTTATATTGTAAATAACACTGTCTTGTTTGTAGGAACCCTGAGGAAGGAAACAAAGATTTCCGAAAGCTCGGTAAATGAATAAAGAGTAATATAAAACACTTTATATTGATTGGTTCGAAATCCCTTATTTCACCCTTTATAATAAATCGAATATATAAAATTAACCTTATATATATATATATATTAAATATAATAGGTATAGTTAAGGGTACTCGACGGAAATACAGGAATTTAATTATTCTCTTTACTCCATGCCAAGCTTTCGGAAATGTTTATTTCCTTCTTCAGGGCCACTACAAATATGAAACAAAACATTATGAAACCTCAATACATCGAGACAAAATACACTTACAGAATGTGAGGTTTTCTTTCCTTTCTTAATAACTTAATAATATTGTAATAAAACACAAAACAAACATAAATATAAGAGCAATTCTTACGGAGGACAAGTCTTATGATTAAAATACGTAAAATGTCAGCTGTCATGTGAATATTTTGAACTACACTTAACCTAATTTAATTATTTTCTTTGGCGTATATCACAGATAATGTTGTTTATTATAATTTTGTTAATCTAGTGGACCGTCATAGAATTCTTCTTTTTCACGATTTGGATATGTTAACAAATACGTGTATACATTGCTTAGCCTTTGTACGTCAGTTTTCTTATTTATTGGGTTGGCTTGATTATTAATATTTATCATCTCCAGTATCAGTCTTTTGTTGTATTTTGGTTGTGTGCAAAGTACTTCTGCACTGTCGAAATCAATCTCATGTTCTTTCTCCATTGAGTGAATGGTCAATGCACAACGAGGGTTCTTAGTTCGTACGTCACTTCTGTGCAGAGTTAATCGACTCTTGAGCCACTGGGATGTTTGTCCTACATAGGTGCCGTCACATTCAGAGCAGTTAACCTTGTACACTACATTCGATTTGAGCAGGGTGGGTGTTGGGTCCTTCAAATTGGTGTAGAGATTCTAATTGTCTTCGTATTGTACGTAGCTATTTGATATTTTCTTCTTTAAGGCAGTTTTTAATTTTGTTTGTTAAATTTTTCAAGTTGGGGAGGCTGCCATATTTTGTTGTAGGGTCATTTTCACTTTCCTGAGATCTTGGTTGTTGTTCAATGGAAGTTGTAGTACTCTCATACAATAATTTGTTTAGCAACTGTCGGGGGTAAGAATTCTCTTGAAAAATTATATGGAGTTTCCTGATGTTCGCATCCACCAATTCTGGATGACAAATTTTATCTATCCTGTGTTTCATTTCCTTTACACAATTTATTTTCATATTAATCGGATGTTCAGACTTAAAATGAACAAACTTATTGGAGTCTGTGTCTTTCCGATACCAGTCTAGTTTAATTGAGTTATTCATTCGAATAACCCTTGTATCAAGAAAGGGACGGAATTTCTATCATCTTCTCGTTCGATGGTAAATTGGATATGTGGATCGAAGTTGTTAAATACATGGAGTATCTCATCGAAACCCGTGGATGGTATCGCAATTATTAAGTCGTCTACAAACTTTTTTAACAGCCATATTTCAAAAGATAGTTTTGGGATGACGGTGTCTAACAGGTAATCCATAACATAAAGAGCCAAAATCGGGCTGAGTTTGGAACCCATAGCACTACCAAAACAACTGTACAAAATACTCCCCCTCAAATGTGAAATAATATTCGTCAGCAAAAACTCAACAATCTCCAGAAATAGTGTTTTTGGTACGTTGCAGTGTTCCTCAATTCTACTCCATTTTTTCTCTATCACAGTTAACACTAGCTCTTTGTATATATTACCAAAAAGATTTATTACGTCCAATGAAGCGACTTCATATCCTGGTGGAATTGTCCGGTTGTTCATAAATGATGCAAAATCAAACGAATCCTTTATATAATAATCATTATTTTGGTGTATGCACTTGAAAGTATTGTAGCTATGAACTCTGCAAGTGCTGACATTGGGCTTTGTATGCTCGCTATTATAGGTCTCAATGGGTATCCTGTTTTATGTAATTTGGGATTGCCATATATCTTAGGGCATACACCATTATAGCATTTCATAGCTTTACTTTGTTCTTTACTTATTACGTTGGCTCTAAACAACCTTGTTACATAATCATTACATTTGGTTTGCAGTGTTGCAGTAGGATCTCTTGGTATCTTTTTGAAATTTTCAGAGTTTATTAGTTCGGACAGTTTTTGTCTATATTCATTTTTTCCATGGTAACAGCCTGCTCAAATCGAATGTAGTGTACAAGGTAACTGCTCTGAATGTGACGGCACCTATGTAGGACAAACATCCCAGTGGCTCAAGAGTCGATTAACTCTGCACAGAAGTGACGTACGAACTAAGAACCCTCGTTGTGCATTGACCATTCACTCAATGGAGAAAGAACATGAGATTGATTTCGACAGTGCAGAAGTACTTTGCACACAACCAAAATACAACAAAAAGACTGATACTGGAGATGATAAATATTAAGAATCAAGCCAACCCAATAAATAAGAAAACTGACGTACAAAGGCTAAGCAATGTTATACACGTATTTGTTAACATATCCAAATCGTGTGAAAAAGAAGAATTCTATGACGGTCCACTAGATTAACAAAATTATAATAAACAACATTATCTGTGATATACGCCAAAGGAAAATAATAAATTAGGTTAAGTGTAGTTCAAAATATTCACATGACAGCTTGACATTTTACGTATTTTAATCATAAGACTTGTCTCCGTAAGAATTGCTCTTATATTTATGTTTGTTTTGTGTTTTATTACAATATTATTAAGTTATTAAGAAAGGAAAGAAAACCTCACATTCTGTAAGTGTATTTTGTCTCGATGTATTGAGGTTTCATAATGTTTTGTTTTCATATTTGTAGTGGCCCTGAAGAAGGAAATAAAACATTTCCGAAAAGCTTGGCATGGAGTAAAGAGAATAATTAAATTCCTGTATTTCAGTCGAGTACCCTTAACCTATACCTATATACTAGAAGTACGACTGTGAAATAAAAATAGTAGATATAATATATATATATAATATATATATAATTAGTAGTCGTACCCCATATTGATACAATGTAACTTATCTTATTTACCCATTTGTTATTGCATTATTATTATGTTATATTGTTATTGTGTTATATTGTGCAATGAACACCTGCAGTGCTGACTCATTTCCTGCAGATAAGAAATCCTTATAAATACAGCTTCTTCCAGGATCACCTTCAGAAAATAGAAATAGAAATAGTATATCCATAGCTCTAGACTAGTGCTTACAAAGCAAGTATTGTACAGTAGTTGTATTGTAAAAATATAGTGTTTTTTAAAAACGCCTTTTCTACATCAAAATACATAATTGGCGACGAGGATGGGATTGTGCCAGCTGTGAATTCTGCGTGTGTTCCTGAATCAAGAAATCCAACCAGGTCCATCCAGAGAGTCAACAAGCTGTCCGTTTCAACTGTTAAGCACATCCGAACAACACAAGGTGGAAAAGACTACCAGAAGCCCGATCGATTGAGTAGCGCCCTTCGACGACTTCCACAATATACTTCGGTGAGCATTTTGAGCTATTTTCCTATTTTCTCCCAGTTTTTCCCTACTCTGGTATAAAAGGTAGTGCTTGTATAAGTTTTCTCTAGGTTTCTTCATAAAAACCGATTTTTAAAGTTTTCCCTAGGTTTTTCTTCCTAAAAACCGATTTAAAAAGTTTTTTCTAGGTTTTCCTTTCATTTTGTTAAAAAACCGACTACTGAGTTTTATCTAGGTTTCTTGTTATAAAAAACCGAATTATTTAATAATTAATTAATCACAATTACTTCAATTAAGCATTTTCGTAGTAAAAGAGGCAAAAAGCCCAATCAATCAATAATGGCAATTAACGAACGCGTAGATTTATCCTTTGCTGAAAAATTTGGAGTTCTTCTACCTAAATTTTCAGGTACTGAAAATGAACTTCATTCCTTTATTCAGAGCGCCGAACAATATTTGTTGATGTTTAATAATGACAATCGTTTAGTTAAACAATATTGTTACGCCGTGGTAAAATCCAAACTAGTTGATAGAGCCCTAGCTGAGGTTTCAACATCAGACATTCCTAATGATTGGCAAATATTGAAAACATTCTTATTGAACAAATTTGGTGATCAGATCAATTTAGATGTCCTGATACATAATCTGCAATTTTTAACCAAAAAGCCAAATGAAGATTTATTATTATTCATAGATAAAATAATTTCAATGAAAATCCGTATTAATTATAGAATCGACTCAGACGTAATGCCTGACCCAGAAAAACAACTTTACAAATCGAATATTTTGAAAATCTGTAAAACAGTCCTTATTTCAAATTCTCCCGTGGAACTGCGTACCTATCTAATTACGAATAATGCCCTTACATTCGACGAAACCGTCAACGCAGTAAAAGACTATTTGTGTAATATGGCACAATATGAATTATTAGATAAAAGCCGTCGGAATAAAAATAATAGTTATTTGCCGACAATGCATAATAAAAATTATCAACAACCTAATAATAGAAATTATTCTTATAATAATCCTACGCATCGCATAAATAATTATCAAAATGCTGCCTTGCATTTTCCTTCGCAGCCGATTCAGTTTAATCAACGGCAAGTGAAAACACATTATCCGACTTATCACGAAACGTTTGAAAGAAATAATACTTCGAGGAATCAAAACAATAATGTCAATGTTTTAAACCTAATCCTAATCAACGGATTACTACCCACCAGAAAGAATGTCAATTCAAACTAGGAATTATCCCCAAAAACGGAATAATTACTCAACGCAGTATAATCCAAATCCCCAAAGAAGATTTTACGAAAATAATCATAATCAACAAAACCCCAATTTTACCTTTGAGGAACTAACCCATGTTGAACAACGTAAACCAAATTTCTTTAATCAATCAGATAGAGGTAGAAGCTATAGGTCCCAAATCAGTTTAATACTTCTAAACAAGCTAATCAAAACTGTAGGTCCCCAAATCAGTTTAATACCTCAAAACAATTTGATACTTCCAATCAGAATTTTCGAGAAAAAGCCTCGAACGACAAATTGACATAAATTCAAGTATAGATAATACGAATCAACTACCCTTTATAGAATTCCAAAATCCTAAATGTAAACTTCTAATAGATAGCGGATGTTCTGTCTGTCTAATCGATCCAAAATTCGCGTATAACAATTTTCCAGAAAATATTTATAATGAATTAACCACTTTAACTGCTTGTATGAAACAGGAAACTTCGAACAAAAAAGTTTCATTACCCTTATTTTCTGAATTTAATATCGATGATTCACACCCTTTTATTTTATACAAATTTCATAAGAATTATGATGGCCTAATAGGTGCTGACTTCTTAAACAAATATTCCTTATCTCTAGATTTTAAAAACCAAGTCTTATTCAATGATTATTGTACAATTCCTTTCAATTATCAAAAAGTTTGTCAAAACCGACAAATATTCCTGTTGATTTGAGTCACTTAGAATCCAAAATTAGTAATCAATAATGAAAATATTATTAACAAATGAAGAAGCTTTACAATTGCCAGGTCAACCCTTAAATTCTCAAATAAAATAAAACATAAAATACGTACTATTGATGAAACACCCGTACACTGTAAAATTTATCGTTACCCTGAAATTCATCGCCAAGAAGTTAAAAATCAAATAAATGATTTATTAGAAAAGAAAATAATTAGACCCAGTATATCTCCTTGGTCGTTTCCAGTTGTAATTGTACCTAAAAAACAGGATTTATCATTAAAAAACTAAATGGCGTATGGCTATAGATTATCGGAAGTTAAATGAAAAAACAATTGATGATAAATATCCACTTCCTCAAATTGATGCTATTCTTGACAAATTAGGAAACAAAAAATATTTTACAACCCTTGATCTTGCATCCGGTTTTCATCAAATTGAACTCGATGAAGAATCAATTGAAAAAACTGCTTTCACAGTAGACAACGGTCATTATGAATTTCTACGTATGCCTTTCGGACTTAAGAACGCTCCAGCAACTTTTCAAAGATTAATGAATAACGTTTTGAAAAAATATATCGGAAATATTTGTTACATTTACATGGATGACATAATTATATTTTCAGATACACTAGAACAACATTTAGCCGACATTCATAATATTCTAGAATTACTTGCATCAGAAAATTGAAAAATTCAACTAGACAAATGTCACTTTTTTAAAACCGAAATAGAATTTCTTGGTCATATTATAACACGAGATGGAATTAAACCAAACCCAAATAAACTTAGAGCTGTTAAAAGCTTTCCAATTCCTAAAACCCAAAAGGAAATAAAATCATTTCTTGGTTTAATCGGTTATTATCGGAAATTTATCTCTAATTTCGCTAAAATTTCTAAACCTTTAACGACTTGCTTGAAAAAAGATGCAAAAATAAATGTTAATGATCCTAAATATATCGAAGCATTCGAAATTTGTAAAAGAAATTTAATTAATCACCCTGTATTAAGATATCCTAATTTCAATGAACCATTCATACTTAGTATTGACGCATCAGGATTTGCGGTAGGTTCTGTACTATCACAAGGTGAACCACCTAACGACCTTCCCATTGCTTTCGCTAGTAGAACGCTGAATGAAGCAGAAACGCGATATAGTACTATTGAAAAAGAATTACTAGCCATTGTTTGGTCTTGTAAACATTTAGGCCTTATCTCTATGGTAGAAAATTTACCATTTACACTGATCATAAACCCTTAGTATGGTTATTCTCATTGAAAGAACCGAATTCTCGATTAACCCATTTAACCCTGAAACTATTTTCATCGCAAAATGATATTTCTTTCTGAAAATAACTCATTATTTCAGGATTACTCAACAGAAAAAAATATCAAAAAAATTCTCAAATGTTTATTTTTCTCAAAACCGCCTGTCCTTTAAAAAGGACGGTAGGGTTAAACACTACTCTAGGAACTTTATTATATCATATGAAAAAATACGGAATATTGTGCATTATTTATTCAATTTCCTGAAACGAACAAATATTACAATCATTTAGTATGCTATTTTATAAAACAATCCTTTGGATGAAGGCCCACATGACATTTCCGGCATATGAAATTTGCCTTTTTGGGACATACCGCACATCTTCGCTGAGTTGAAATATATTCAATCAGATGGTCCAGCCTATCATACTTGGAGAACTCATTGCAATGGATATGACACCTGTCACCTAATGTACTGAAATCGATCACGATAAATCGCATTACTGACCAAGTTGTTACATACATCTTCACGATTTTGCCAATACATTTTTTTCTGCGAACCGTCAGGTAACCACTCAACAACTGCTATAAAACAGAGCAGCTCATCTTCTGTAACATTACCTGGTCGATTTTTCTATTCGGCATATGTGTTGGTGAAACAAATTATGCTGTTAATAACGTCTTTATCAAAAAATAATCTGAAGCATGCTGAAGGATATAAATTATTTGGGACAAATGAAATGTTCTCCCAACTAAAGGAGTTACAATTGAAATCATTTTGGCTGTAAGTCAACTGCTTCACCATTTTTGGTTTCGTTCCACGAATTCTGAAAGCGGTCTTTCGTCCTCAGTATCCCATTCATCAGTTAAAAAAAAACATTCACTCCACTTCTCAATTGAGAACCTGGTAAGTTATTCAGTTCGATTCCATTTTCATCTCCAGAATCTTCTACTGTGTCGCAGTCATCGTTAGAATTTTCGAGAGGAAAAATTGAAATACTGTCAGGACTTCAATATCATTGTCATTTTCAATTCTTCCATCATTCAGCCAAAGATAACGGCTTTCACAATAATGATTATTCCTGATGAACAAAACATAAATCAGTATGAAAAGTAGTGTATAATCCTACCGTCCTTTTAAGAGGACGGCCATTTTCTCCCATGAATATTTTATGAATTTTAGAGACAGCTCAAATGTGATGGAGAGAAAACATTTAAACATATTAAAGATAGCAATATCATGAAAAAAATTGTTCAAAACACATTTAAATTCACCAAAACTCACCTGCAATCATTCATCCCTCAAATTTCTGAAAAATAGTTTCACAAAATTCAAGATTCACCTACGAATTCTCAATCAGCACTGAAACTAACGAAACTTCATCTTGATTAGTATATCTGTCATCATATACTATCAGTTCAATCAATGCTGCGGTACCTGTATTAGAATTACAGGTGTCTTTTTCTGATGTCCTTTTAAAAGGACGGTAGGTTTAAATGGGTTTGAGATGGCGAATTAAACTAGAAGAATTTGATTTCGAAATTAAATATAGAAAAGGTTCCATGAATAATGCTGACGCTCTCAGTAGAATACAAATTGATCCAACTGAAGATTTAACATATGAAACATTTTGAAATTATATGAGAATGATGATGTTCCTAACACCCCAAATATTAGAGAAAGACAAGGTAACTTATTTAAAGCCCCTAAAAATTATTCGTTAGCCCACTGTGTTTCTCAAGATTTAGAAATGAATCGTGGTATAGCCCTAGATTTCAAAAATAAATTTGGTCAAGTCAATGAACTTCGATTACAAAATAAAGCTATCGGTGAAGTAGCATCCCTTAAAATGGAAAATAAAAATATTACTATTTAATTACTAAAGAAGCTTATCATGATAAACCAGAATATAAATCAGTATTTCAAGCATTATTGAACTTAAGAAAATCGTGTGAATATCACGGAAATAAGTATCTGGCCCCTCCAAGAATTGCTTGCGGCCTAGACCAATTAAACTGGTCAATAATTTTTAATATGATTAAATACGTTTTTGCTGAATCAAACATAAAAATACTCATTTATTCCTTACCCAGTACAAATAATTTTAATACGATGACGAATATTGACGTGAACGGTATTGATGATGATAAAATTCATTGATAAATCATATTACTGATGACGAATTAGATGAATGTGTTAATTTATTAGTCGATCCAAATAGTGAACTACCTATTCTGGACAATCAAAATTTAGACGAATTAGAAACGGGAAATGTAATAATACATAGTGATGTCACTGTACATAGTGCAATTGAAAATCCAATATTAGAAATACCTTATACAGAACGAAGTGTCAATTCAGCAACACTTCAAATAATATTTAAAACAGCCTCAAGTTTCAACGTAACCAAAACGAAACCTTTTGGAGACAAACTTCGATTTCGTGTTCTAATCAATTCGATAGACAACGATTTATTCCAATTTATTAAAGAATATATTCAACCCAAGAGATCATATACCTTATATTTTGTTTCTTCAGAATTAGAAAAACCTTTGATTAAAATATTACAAGAAAAATTTGATTATAAAACTTTTGACCTTAAAATATCGAAAACATTTTTAGAAGATGTAGAAGATAAAGAAGAACAGACATTGAGAATTCAACAGTACCATGAAACCAAAACAATACATCGTGGATTAAAAGAAAATTTAATAAGTTTAAAGCGAAAATTTTATTGGCCGAATATGAATAAAGACGTACAAAACTATATTAACTCGTGCGAAATATGTCAAAAAAGTAAATACGAGAGAACCCCTATACAACTTCAATTCAAACCTAACCCATTAGGATCAAAACCATTTAGTCACGTCTATTGCGATACAATTAGATTTAATCAAATATATTGCTTAACAATTGTCGATTCATTCTCCAGATTTGGACAATGTTATCCACTTTTACAAAAAACCGGTACTGAAATACTAGATAAATTATTGATTTATTTTAGCCATTATGGAATCCCTTCGAAAATAACATGTGATAATGGACTTGAATTCAAGAATAACGTTATACAAGATTTTTGTAAATTACATAAAATAGAGATTCACTATCTAACCAATTATAATCCTAATTCGAACGCTATTGTGGAAAGATTTCATTCAACATTAATTGAACAACTCAGAACTATTGAGAATAAAATTCTACATTTCAAAATAGATTAGCTCAAGCTTTATTAAGCTATAATAACTCGTTTCATTCCAGTCTTGATATGACACCAATGCAAATAATTAAAGCTGATCTGAATTATTCTTTACCGATTGAGAAAACACATAACGAACAAATCCAAGATTACGTGGGAATTTATGCAAATAATTTGAACGAAATATCGAAAGAATTAGAGAAAAAACAACAGAAAAATGTTGAACATTTAGAAAAAATAAATCAGAAAAGATCTGCCGAATCAGATCATCCCTTGAATCAGAATCCAACATATCTTAAAACGCCCATTGTACGTAAACTCGATCCAGTCTACAAAAAGGTAGATGCTCGTGAAATCGATTCACACAGAATCCGAGATAATAAAAATAAACACATTTATCATAAGAAAATTCTTAAACAACGTAAAAAATAGTTTATTATTTTGTTTTCAGATAAAATGAAAATCTTAACATTTCTTCTGACGTTACTCGAGTTACTACAAACGATTACCCCTATTAAAATTATATCCCTTGAAAACAATATTCTTCCAATTCTCTTAGGAAAAGCTTATATTACAAAACGGCACATCCAATTAATTTATCATATCGATCTAGGACAGATTGAAGATCTTATCATCAACTATCAAAAAGAAATTGATAATTTTAAAAATAAAAAACTAGGGTTTTCTCAAACTGCTCATTACAAATATTTACAACATTCCAATACTATAAATATTAAAACACTTGAGGAATTATTAAATGGTAAAATTCGTGAAAAAAGAGGATTAATTAATATCGGAGGCAAAATATCAAAAATACTGTTCGGAACTTTAGATTCTGATGATGAAGAACTTTATAAACATTACTTTGATAGCATAAAGAAAAATGAAGATATTCTTATGAGAAATCAAAAACATATTGCCACTATTGTGAATGATTTAAAAAATAAGTATATTGATAAATTTAGGCAATTGTCAAACAATTTCAAACTACTTCCAATCATACCTTCCCTTGAGGATATTGAACAAATGCATTTAATGACTTTTGAAATAAAAGATATTAAAAATATTCTTGACGAGATTCAAACAGCTGTTAGCTTTGCTAGACTTCATATTTTACATGAATCGATATTACCCTATACGAAATTCTCGGAAATAGTTAAAAATTATACTATCATCCCTTTACATCATTTAAAAGATTATTTTCAATTATGTCATACGAAAATTATTTTCAAAGATAAACGGTTATTATTTCTTATATCAATCCCTACGGTTTATGAAGAAAGCTTCAACCTTTACAAGTTCTATTATATAGCCCAGAGAAATTTAACCCTTCCTTTTACCTATCCCTTCATGCTCACTCGAGATGAAGAATTGAAATGGTCTACAAGACAATGCCATCAAGTCGAAGAAGACTACCTCTGCGATCAAGATTCCCTTGACAAGCCTCCAGAATGCATGAAAAGTATTTTGAAGACACATTTAGAAAACTGTCCAAGAACAGAAGCCTATTCTACATCCAATTTGAAAACATCAGAAGATGGAAGTATCCTGTCCATAAATAATTTGGAAATTCAAGAAAAGTGCCCTCAACAAACCAAATATCATTTTACGCCGCCAATGGCAATAATTCATTCAAAATGCATTATAAGCAACAATCAGAAAGAAATCTACCCAATTCAAATATTTAACGAAGAAAAATATATCATTCTACCCAAACTACAAATTTCAACATCGAAGAACCGATCCCATGAAGAAGAAGCCTCTGAAGACGAAGAAATACCCAACATTTTATTGGAAGACATTGAAGAATGGAAATGGAGTTCCCCATTATCCACATTCACGATAATTTTGATTTTGATAATAATTTTTATAATAATTTATGTTTTCTATAGGTATTTAAAATTTAAAGCTACACCTAAACAAGGTGATACCTTTATCGAAAGGGGGGAGGAATTACGTAGTCGTACCCCATATTGATACAATGTAACTTATCTTATTTACCCATTTGTTATTGCATATTATTATGTTATATTGTTTATTGTGTTATATTGTGCAATGAACACCTGCAGTGCTGACTCATTTCCTGCAGATAAGAAATCCTTATAAATACAGCTTCTTCCAGGATCACCTTCAGAAAATAGAAATAGAAATAGTATATCCATAGCTCTAGACTAGTGCTTACAAAGCAAGTATTGTACAGTAGTTGTATTGTAAAAATATAGTGTTTTTTAAAAACGCCTTTTCTACATCAAAATACATAATTATATATTTCATAGATAAAAATTGATTTAATCAAGTCTTTTTTATCTGCCTCAAAGAAGAATAAGAACTGATGCAATTTAATTAGAAATGAAAGCATGAGATCACATGTATGTACTAACCAATCAATTGCGAATCTATAAAAATAAATTTTTGAGATATTCAGATATTCAGATATTCGAACTACTCTGTAGTAAATGTTCAAACCTATGGTAATTTCGAAAACTAGCATATCAAGCTAATCCAGAATCCGTGAAGTTTGGGAGATTCATAATTCACTGTGTTCGTTTATTCTCATTCTAGTTTTCAGAATCTCATTTCTTCGGTAGATAAAATTATATCGATTTCACACTGTACTGAGTAGTTCGGTCAGTTTCTTCAAAACGGAACGTTTTAATTAATATTCAATTTCATAGTTCCTCAGTAGTTTGTTCGGAAGATACAATACCATTTGATTTTATCAATTTTTACCTTTATATGTGGCAGATCAGGTAGTTGCTGCAATTGATTGTGTGAAAATTCAACTTACTAGTTTACTACTTAGGCTTTCCTTATTGAATTTTTCGAGATGAAATATTATGAGACTCAATATTTATTGTTGGTTTTCAAGAATCTACGAGTTTGAAAATGTTCTTACTATTGACTTCCATATTATATATATATTAACTGAGAATTGGTGCTTAAGATTTCTAGTTGTTCGAGTAGTATTATTTTAAAGTAGTTATTTTTTTCTGAAGTATTTTCAGATTGTCAATTGTGATATGAGGTATCGTTAAAATGTGTGGCAGAAGCGAATGGGGTTGATTTCTTTTGTGTTTATTGAATCTTTTTTCTACTTCACGAATTGTCATTCCTATGTGAAATAATGGGAAGTTTGTGCATGTTATCTCATAGACTCCGCTGGATTATTCAAGTTTAGATCTTAATTTCATTATCAATCAGTACCCGAGAGATATTGGTAAGGAGTGGGTTGGGACTGTATGGAGTACTAACGTTACTCACAGGGTCTGCCTTGATCCGTATTCAGAATGGAGGGGCCAGTAAAACCATAGTTACTTCATATTGGCCAGAGATGGATTGGTAAGGAGTGGGTTTGGATTGTATAGAGTACTAACGTTGCTCACTGGGTCTGCCTCGATCCGTATTCAGGTTCGAGGGGCCAGTAAAACCATAGTTGCTTCATACAACTGCCCGAGAGGATTGGTTGGGAGTGGGTTGGGATTGTATGGAGTATTAACGTTGCTCACTGGGTCTGCCTCGATCCGTATTCGGGTTCGAGGGGCCAGTAAACCATAGTTACTCAATACATTAGACCGAGAGGGATTGATAAGGGGTGGGTTGGGTTATATGCAGTACTAATATTGCTCACTGGGTCTGCTTGATCCGTGTTCGGGTTCGAGGGGCCAGTCAAATTATACTTACTTCATATTGGCCAGAGATGGATTGGTAAGGAGTGGGTTTGGATTGTATGGAATACTTACGTTGCTCCCTGGGTCTGCCTCGATCCGTATTCAGATTCGAGGGGCCAGTAAAACCATAGTTACTTCATATTGGCCAGAGATGGATTGGTAAGGAGTGGGTTTGGATTGTATAGAGTACTAACGTTGCTCACTGGGTCTGCCTCGATCCGTATTCAGATTCGAGGGGCCAGTAAAACCATAGTTACTTCATATTGGCCAGAGATGGATTGGTAAGGAGTGGGTTTGGATTGTATGGAGTATTAACGTTGCTCACTTTGTCTGCCTCGATACTCATTCGGGTTCGAGGGGTCAGTTTCTCTGTAGTTACTAAGGTGAAGTGGGGTAAATGTGATAATGGGGCAATTGTGATAACGGACTATATATTCAGATCAAATTCATTAATACTGCTGCCATCTATCAAACACGTCTTCAAAATTGCAAGCGAACCACCAAAACACTAGAACGAACGAAGTTACTTGTCAGTATGGTTGTAAGGCACGTGAATATTATTTCTCATAACGTAACCTTAAATTTCAGGTAGGTACGTCTCTACTTTATTTGGTGTAAATTTTTTAATTGATGAGTTAAGTCTGTTTTATTATTTCCAGACTTATTATTAACAGTTTTATAATATGTTTTTAAATACTTTTAACTCATAAATTGCGCTGGTGATTTCTTTTTGTATATATCACATTTGCCCCGCACGAAATGCTTTTTGGGGTAAATGTGACATATACATTTGGGGCAATTGTGATAATATGAATAGGCGTGGTTCTTTCATATTTGAAGTGTCTTTTGACGGATATAATTTATCTTAATGATGGAAAAATAAAGTTTAATTAAAATATAATGTTTATTATTATATAGTTGTTTCTGCCTAATTTGTTTTTACTTCCGTTTTGTTTAGAAGCTGAAGTTAATTTCAAATTTTTCATTAAGTGAAATATTTTATTTTTGTAAAAAACAAAGTATTCAATAATGTAAGATTTTTATACATTTACCCCAATCCTTTCCAAATAACTTAGTCATAGGAATCTGAAAGCTTTTATCACATTTACCCCAAATTCTGGGGCAATTGTGATTGACCGGCATCATTTTTTTTTATTTTACCCAACATTTCTCAGAAAAGATTTCAAAGAGTAACCAGAATACAATCAATAGAGAACTATATTGTGATCATGCTTGCATTTTTTGGAATGTTCAGCTTTATTCAAACTGTTACTTATAACACTTTGTTTATGAACTAATCAAATACTATATCACATTTACCCCACTTCACCTTACATGTGTTTTGGTCATTCTTAGTTTTTTTTTCATCGGAATTACTTCTGATTACTTGAGCCTGTACACCACGACAAGGTGATGACCTCGTATCGAATAAACTTGGGAGGAGATGAGAAAATGACATTTTTTCATATATTATTGAAAATAAATAGGTCTCTGTTCATCCGATCAGAATGATTAATACCTCATTTTATAGGTAAAGTAATTCTCTACAAACGCCCTATTGACCACTTCTTTCCATAACCCACCGTTTCGAAAATATATCGAATAAACTTGGGAGGAGATGGAAAAATGACATTTTTCATCTATTAATGAAAATAAATTGGTCTTTGTTCATCCGATCAGAATGATTAATACCTCATTTTATAGGTAAATTAGTTCTCTACAAACGCCCTGTTGACCACTTTTTTCCATAACCCACCGTTTCGAAAATATATCGAATAAACTTGGGAGGAGATGGATTACCTTGGGGTAATGGTTGTCCTTTTGAAAGCTCGGTCCGGGATTTCAATGGTGACCCTGGTGAAGGACTTGGCTTATATCCACTTCTTGGGTTGCAACTGCATTCCTAGAATAAAGCTCCTACAAGGCCACACATTCTTCGTGTATCTCTGGACTATCTTTTGTTTTCATCAGCTTGGACCAACTTGCAGAGAAAAATTTGGCGCTCCTTACGTTGATCGGCTCTCACTCGACTGGGACATCAGAACCCTATTGACATAGAATAAAATTTCAGTTCATCAGCTTAATAAAGTGTTAGTCGGTAAGCTATCCTAGAAGCTTAGGATAGCTATTCGGTCGGTAGGGGATTTCTCCCTCGGACTCCAGTAGAGCTTTATCTGGCTACCTGGTAGGCGGAACTCCTATGGTGGTCGGTACTGGAGCAACCTTGCTCGGCAACTCCCTTCTTTGGGCTTTTGGAAATCGGTTGGACCTCACGGACTTCGGCCTTGTCTCCATAGTACTGGTTCAAACCTTCGACATGGATTTTTCGGACATACTTTCCAGCAGTATCCTTGAGATCGTACATCTTTGGGGAACACACTTCAACGACGGTATACGGACCTGTATATTTGGCAGCTAACTTGGTATCATAGCCATCTACTGCAGAAGATGAAGGGTGTTCTCGGCGCCATATCCGGTCTCCTAGCCTACGAGACCACTCTTTTCGTCTTGAGTAACAGCGTCCACTCTGATGCGTGAATGATTTGGCCATAGGAATCCGGTCGAAGTCATGGGTTCTCTGGAGTCGCTTCTTTCGGTTTGCATCTTGACTCGACCCTCGAATCGTTGGTTTCACTATGGCATCGTTCCTGCCGTCCATCCTGGGGATACGTCTGTTATCCTTAGGTGATCTTATTTCTGTGACAAAACTCAAATTATCCTCCTTTGACCGAAATAGTGGTCGTATAAATTCGGTGCTGACGGTGTTCCATGGTTCGGTAATATGGCAGGGTTGCTTCTTCTTTGGCCGACGGATCTTGTATTTCTGGCATTTCTTACATCTTCGCACGTACTTGCCTACTTCTCGAAACATCCCAGGCCAGTAATATTGCTGGGCTATTCGAGAAATCGTCTCCGAAACTCCAAAGTGGCCTGCAGCTGGCTCGCCATGGTTCTGTCGCAGCATCAATAAACGATCTTCAGTTGGGACACACAACTTCCGTGGTATTCCCATCTTCGGTTGGGAGTCATTGGAACTCCAGAAGTACCTGTACAGCCTTCCTTCATGAATTTTGTAGTCTGGGTATTCGGTTGGCTTCTTGGACACTTCTCCATATTTCTTCACGTACCAAGGACATTCCATTTCTCCTGTTTTCCTCTAACGTGAGAGTGTCCATGGAAGCAGTTAGCGGTGTAGCTGGAGGGGAAACGAAGTTTTCCAGCTGTTCTCCCCCAATAAAACATCTCGACGTCTTTAGGTCGATTTTGAAGTCATGGGACCCCAGTAGGTCCATTTCCAAAACTATATCCATTGGTAGATTAGGAACCAAATACAAGCTGGACCATATCTCTTTACTTCCAATCTTCAACGTTGGACGGTATACCTCTCTTATGGTGACAGAGTTTCCATCGGCTACTGATGACAACATGTTGGTGATCCGGACTGGTAATATGCCCATGTTCACGCATTTTTCAGCGGTTTCCTGACTTAAGAACGATCGTGACGCTCCAATGTCCAATAGGGCGTTCATGGGTATGTCTTCTATATACACCGTTATGATGGGACGGTTTTCCTTGACTAATGGCTTCTGTTCAATTGGGGATGCTGTGTTCGGAAGCTGTCCTCTCCCCTTCAGACGGCTTCCTTTCAGTTTTCCGAACAGCGACAATCCCTGGACATGACTCCCTGTTTCCCACATCGGGAACAGAACAGCTTCGGGGTAGATTGGCATACATCCCGGGTGTGTCCTATCTTCCCACATCGCCAACATTGGAGTCCATCCTGTCGGAAACGTACATTCCTGGGTTTATTTTCTTCAACCTTCGCAGGAGGGGATCCTGCTTTCCTTACTGGTTCCTGTCGTTCGATCACAGGTGCTGGTTTAGGCCAAAGCGGTGGTGAAAGTGTTGAAGGTGGTTCTTCTTTCACTGACATGTTTCCTCAGTGTAGCAGGTGAGGTCCGTTACCTATTGTTGGCCTAGCTCGAATGGTAACCTCCTAAACTGTTACTTGGGTTTGACAGATATTTATTTCGCGAGAGTGAATTAATATCGTGGTTTTTTTTTATTTTTATTTAATTTTCCGCCGTCCCCAGTGTATCAGGTGAGGTCCGTTACCTATTGTTGGCCTAGCTCGAATGGTAACCTCCTAAACTGTTACTTGGGTTTGACTGAGATTTTTCTCGTAACAATCCGATTAAGAAATTTTTCCCGTTCCTTATTCTGTTTATTTGATTCGACAATCATTCTTCGGCTGTGAGTTAATTCTGAGATTATCGTTTTTTAATTTATTTGCTTATTTTCCGCAGTTCTCTGGGTAATTGATTGCGATTTCGATTTAATTGTTTTCTTTAAACCGTCCCCTGTGTGTCAGGTGAGGTTCGTTACCTATTGTTGGCCTAGCTCGAATGGTAACCTCCTAAACTGTCATTAATTACCAGAGACAGTTTATTAGTTTCATTTGTGAAGTATTGTTCATTAGTTTGATAGATTGCAGAGAATAGAATTGAACAAGACCGTTTGGCTCATATAATCTGAAAAGTACTGGTGTATGCTCTAACCTCCAAACATTTGATTACCGAGTTATTTCTCCGACCACTTATTTTATTTACCTCTCACATCGTATGCTCTTCTGACTCGTCGCCTGCAGTTTTTAAATAATTTTTTTATTACAGCTCAAGAGGAGAACCACACATTTTGTTTTATTTTTGGTTATACTTGTACATATTAAAGAATTGTTATTTTGTTTCATATAATATTGTTTATAGTTTCGTGTGTGTTTTACTCTACTGCTTGTCTTCTCTGCCATTTAGAAACAACCCTCAAGTAATCGCTTACACCTTAGAATGCAATAGATCCCTTCTCCAACTGTATAAAGGCTACTCAGGTTTATTGTGCGACACCCGGCAAGGCGTTGCGACCTTGTAAAACCTATCGCAACTGGCGCTCGAGCAACCGAAGTTTGAAGTTGAAATTCAGTGGTAAGCACAAAGGGTCGTTACAAAATGGCGCCCGAGCAGGGACGTGTTTGTTTCAGGAAAGGTATAGCAGAGAAGAAATCGACGCATCCATTAGAGAGCAACATGGATGGAGGTCAACCGACTCAGATCAGGGGAATTGATATGGGAAATCGAAGCCCGTGGATGCCGGCCCAGCAGAACTGTACAGGAAAACCGAACAGTGCTGCGGAGGTTGTTGGCTCAAAGGACCCCATTCCAACCGATGGAAAGGAACTTCACCGATGAACTCAACACCAGATTCTAAGTGGAGTTATCGAAGATGTTCGAGAGTTCGATGAGGACAACCCAGGTAGTGAAGAGGTCCGAATTAGAAGCCGGCTTATCCATGTGTCCCACCGCTTAGGGCAATTGAGACCGAGGACCCAAGAAGAAGAGGATAGAGCGGGTGACCTGGAGGAAATCATAACTCAAACACACCAAATGCTGAAGGATGCAAAGACACTGGCCGAGGCAAGGCGGGTCTTACAGGAACCGGTGGGAGAACACGTCGTTGGATCAGGGCTACCAGAGGCAGGAGTCTCCAGGAATGAAACAGTTATGGACCTGATATCCTTTGATGATGTTCCAAATACCCAGCAGCAGGACCTTCAAACAAGAGAACCGACTACCAAAACTGGCCAGGACTTCGAAAGTCCCATAAGGCCCAGGACCAATACTAGGACATGTTCAGGAGGGACCGAGTTAAGGATAGATGCAGGACCAACCGAAGAACTTTCGAGGTCTGGAATATATATGGAATTTCTTCGCCGTCTCCAGGAACGAGCCTTTGATGCTGTACAACGGCGTCTGAATTTTACGAGCCCCCTGAACCAACCGAAAGATGATGCACCGGATCAGCCATTCCAGAGATGTCTACCCAATATTGCCGAATCCACTAGGAGGATTTCATTCCCATTCCTGGATATTGCGGCTCGAGAGGATTCTGAACGTGCTGACCCAATGGCGCACCATGACGTACCAGTTTCTCGGAGTAGGAACCAACCGCCAAAACATGAAGAAACCGAGGACCGTCAAATTGGACACTCAGTACAGAGTGAAGTGAACAGGATAACTCGCACCCAAGGAGGACTGAAAACCCTCACAGGATCTCCGACAGTTCCGGTGTACAAGTGGAACGTTTTCTTCGACGGATCCACCAGTGTGATATCCTTCCTGGAGGAAGTTGAGCATTTTGCCGAAGCCCGAAAAGTCAGCCACCAGCAATTGTTCGAGTCAATATTCGAACTCCTGAGGAAGGATGCAAAGGATTGGTACATACCCAGGAGAGGTACATTCCGGGATTGGAAGGTCAGCATGATTAAGAAACGTCTGCTACCCACTTTGCAAAAAGCTTTAGCCTTCCAGGAAACGAAGACCTACAGGCAACTATTGGACAGAGGCAGGATTTTTGAACTGGTTCAATGGCAGGCTGACAATAACACCGCCCCACCATCACACAGAGGATATTTAAACGAACCCCATTTAACTTACGAACCACCTCGACCAAAACCTCCAGGAAACATGTCAGTGAAAGAAGAACCACCTTCAACACTTTCACCACCGCTTTGGCCTAAACCAGCACCTGTTATCGAACGACAGGAACCAGTAACGAAAGCAGGATCCCCTCCTGCGAAGGTTGAAGAAAATAAACCCAGGAATGTACGTTTCCGACAGGATGGACTCCAATGTTGGCGATGTGGGAAGATAGGACACACCCGGGATGTATGCCAATCTACCCCGAAGCTGTCCTGTTCCCGATGTGGGAAACAGGGAGTCATGTCCAGGGATTGTCGCTGTTCGGAAAACTGAAAGGAAGCCGTCTGAAGAGGAGAGGACAGCTTCCGAACACAGCATCCCCAATTGAACAAAAGCCATTAGTCAAGGAAAACCGTCCCATCATAACGGTGTATATAGAAGACATACCCATGAACGCCTTATTGGACATTGGAGCGTCACGATCGTTCTTAAGTCAGGAAACCGCTGAAAAATGCGTGAACATGGGTATGTTACCAGTCCGGATCACCAACATGTTGTCATCAGTAGCCGATGGAAACTCTGTCACCATAAGAGAGGTATACCGTCCGACGTTGAAGATTGGAAGTAAAGAGATATGGTCCAGCTTGTATTTGGTTCCTAATCTACCAATGGATATAGTTTTGGGAATGGACCTACTGGGGTCCCATGACTTCAAAATCGACCTGAAGACGTCGAGATGTTTTCTTGGGGGAGAACAGCTGGAAAACTTCGTTTTCCCTCCAGCTACACCGCTAACTGCTTCCATGGACACTCTCACGTTAGAGGAAAACAGGAGAAATGGAATGTCCTCTGAGAAAAAGGTTCTCTGTCCTTGGTACGTGAAGAAATATGGAGAAGTGTCCAAGAAGCCAACCGAATACCCAGACTACAAAATTCATGAAGGAAGGTTGTACAGGTACTTCTGGATTTCCAATGACTCCCAACCGAAGATGGGAACACCATGGAAGTTGTGTGTCCCAACTGAAGATCGTTTATCGATGCTGCGACAGAACCATGGCGAGCCAGCTGCAGGCCACTTTGGAGTTTCGGAGACGATTTCTCGAATAGCCCAGCAATATTACTGGCCTGGGATGTTTCGAGAAGTAGGCAAGTACGTGCGAAGATGTAAGAAATGCCAGAAATACAAGATCCGTCGGCCAAAGAAGAAGCAGCCCTGCCATATTACCGAACCATGGAACACCGTCAGCACCGAATTTATACGACCACTATTTCGGTCAAAGGAGGATAATTTGAGTTTTGTCACAGAAATAAGATCACCTAAGGATAACAGAAGTATCCCCAGGATGGACGGCAGGAACGATGCCATAGTGAAACCAACGATTCGAGGGTCGAGTCAAGATGCAAACCGAAAGAAGCGACTCCAGAGAACCCATGACTTCGACCGGATTCCTATGGCCAAATCATTCACGCATCAGAGTGGACGCTGTTACTCAAGAGGAAAAGAGTGGTCTCGTAGGCTAGGAGACCGGGTATGGCGCCGAGAACACCCTTCATCTTCTGCAGTAGATGGCTATGATACCAAGTTAGCTGCCAAATATACAGGTCCGTATACCGTCGTTGAAGTGTGTTCCCCAAAAGTGTACGATCTCAAGGATACTGCTGGAAAGTATGTCCGAAAAATCCATGTCGAAGGTTTGAACCAGTACTATGGAGACAAGGCCGAAGTCCGTGAGGTCCAACCGATTTCCAAAAGCCCAAAGAAGGGGGTTGCCGAGTAAGGTTGCTCCAGTACCGACCACCATAGGAGTTCCGCCTACCAGGTAGCCAGATAAAGCTCTACTGGATTCCGAGGGAGAAATCCCCTACCGACCGAATAGCTACCCTAAGCTTCTAGGATAGCTTACCGACTAACACTTTATTAAGCTGATGAACTGAAATTTTATTCTATGTCAATAGGGTTCTGATGTCCCAGTCGAGTGAGAGCCGATCAACGTTAGGAGCGCCAAATTTTTCTCTGCAAGTTGGTCCAAGCTGATGAAAACAGTAGATAGTCCAGAGATACACGAAGAATGTGTGGCCTTGTAGGAGCTTTATCCTAGGAATGCAGTTGCAACCCAAGAAGTGGATATAAGCCAAGTCCTTCACCAGGGTGGTCCCCATTGAAATCCCGGACCGAGCTTTCAAAAGGACAACCATTACCCCAAGGTCCGTAGGGGTACAAGAGGACATCCTATCGACGCCGGACATACCTGAGACGGAAGTACTACCATCAGGAGTATTCTTCTTCAGCTAATAGAGTTAAAGTGCGTGAGAGGTAATCCGTGAGTTAAAAAAAAATAATCACCTTCAGTACTTATTTTTTTGTGGAGGAAAAGGGGGTGTGTAATGAAGCGATTTTTCGCTCATTACTAATTTCCGTTTTCTGCTTTGATTTGCTGACCACCATGTATATGATTCATTTCAGTTTCGTGGAAATAAACCGTAGAAGTCGCATTTTTGCATTCAAATTTAATTATAATAGTTCGCTAATTCCTGACCACCCTGTATACAGTTTGAGTAATTTTCATTTGTATCACGAAAAGTATTTTTGAGTTGAAATATAATGAATTGCCGGTTCAAATTTAATTTTCCGTTGAATTCATGTAAGAATGTAATTAAGATTATCAACTCCCGACCAGACTGTATATAGTTTTGAATTTATTCAATTACGTTTTGTACATAGGAAACCAGAATTTGGAAATAAATGTTTTAAATATAACCGTGTAATAATATACCGAAGAAAAGGAATTGTTTATTCGAAAGAATTGTATCTTATTTATTTACGTAATTTCCGACCAAACTGTATACAGCTTAGACAAACTTTGTGTGTAAAAGTAAAATGTAAGCGATTTCAAACACCGTAGAAATTATTTTATTTCAGTAAAAAATGTTATTTTTGATTTCTTCAATTTTAGATTTCGATTCATTTACTTTTCCGTATTCCACGACAGCTGAATGAAACATAATTAAGTCAATTGAATATTACGTTCATGCAATTCTTGTATTTTCATTCCGTTCAGAATTTCCAGAAAATAAATTCGAAAATTTATTCCTGCAGAAATAATAATTTAAATTATTCAGATCAAATTTAATTTCAATCCCATGTATAAAAACGGGAGTACGAGATGTAGTTTGTTGTTCTCCGTTTTTTCACACATGTCTCTCGCGTTTTTCTGGATTGCTAGTTTGATAAGGACGCTGGCTGCGTCTTTCCGTTTTTTCGACTTTCGATAATTTTCTAGAATGTTCTAAAAACGGGAAATGATGTCAAATGTTGTCAGACAATCAAATGTAGCCGTTTTAATCCCACTATGTGATTTTTCCGAAATTTTGGCGCATGATACCCCCCACCTTATGGGGTTAATAAAAACAGTGACCGAGGGCATTTTATTCATTCTTGGTTAGTTTCTTCGCTTGTTTTCGTTGCTAATTACTTCGCCTAGTTTTCACTATTAAAAGTTTTGGTAGTTTTTCTTTAAAAGTTTCATTGCAAGTATTCCGGTATTCACCATTTATTTTTCATTCAGAAAAATAATTCTTAGTACTTTTTTTCTTTACCGACCGCGAGTGTGTGAAATACTCCTGGTAAGACATTTTGAGCTAATTTTTTTCCGTTATTTGTTCTTTTCTCTGTAGTCTGCTGTGTATTACGGAATTTCTATTGATAATATTTTACCGTTGAACGATTAGTCGATTTTCTTTTCGGTTTGAATTAATATCGTGTTTTTATTTAATTTTCCGCTGTCCCCAGTGTATCAGGTGAGGTTCGTTACCTATTGTTGGCCTAGCTCGAATGGTAACTTCCTAAACTGTTACGTGGGTTTGACTGATATTTATTTTGCGAAAGTGAATTAATATCGTGTTTTTATTTAATTTTCCGCCGTCCCCAGTGAATCAATTTATTTACATTAATAGATGAAAAAATGTCATTTTTCATCTCCTCCCAAGTTTATTCGATATATTTTCAAAACGGTAGGTTATGGAAAAAACTGGTCAATAGGGCGTTTGTAGAGAAATCCATCAAATGAGGTATCAATTATTCTGATCAGATGAACAGAGACCGATTTATTTTCATTAATAAATGAAAAAATGTCATTTTCCATCTCCTCCCAAGTTTATTCGATATATTTTCAAAACGGTAGGTTATGGAGAAAAGTGGTCTATAGGGCTTTTGTAGAGAATCAATTTACCTAGAAAATGAAGTATTAATCATTCTGATCAGATGAACAGAGACCGATTCATTTTCATTAATAAATGAAAAAATGTCATTTTCCATCTCCTCCCAAGTTTATTCCATATATTGTCAAAACGGTGGGTTATGGCAAAAAGTGGTCAATAGGGCGTTTGTAGAGAATTAATTTACCTATAAAATGAGGTATAAATCTTTCTGATCGGATGAACAGAGACCGATTTATTTTCATTAATAGATGAAAAAAGGTCATTTTTCATCTCCTCCCAAGTTTATTCGATATATTTTCAAAACGGTAGGTTATGGAGAAAAGTGGTCAGTAAGGCATTTGTAGAGAATCAATTTACCTAAAAAATGAGGTATATTCATTCTGATTGGATGAACAGAGACCAATTTATTTTCATTAATAGATGAAAAATTGTCATTTTTCATCTCCTTCCAAGTTTATTCGATATATTTTCAAAACGGTAGGTTATGGAAAAAAGTGGTCAATGGGGCGTTTGTAGAGAATTAATTTATCCATCAAATACGGTATCAATCATTCTGATCAGATGAACAGAGACCGATTTATTTTCATTAATAAATGAAAAAATATCATTTTCCATCTCCTTTCAAGTTTATTCGATATATTTTCAAAACGGTGGGTTATGGAAAAATGTGGTCAATAGGGCGTTTGTAGAGAATTAATTTATCCATCAAATGAGGTATTAATCATTCTGATCGGATGAACAGAGACCGATTTATTTTCATTAATAAATGGAAAAATGTCATTTTTCATCTCCTCCACAGTTTATTCGATATATTTTCAAAACGGTAGGTTATGGAAAAAAGTGGTCAATAGGGCGTTTGTAGAGAATTAATTTATCCATCAAATGAGGTATTAATCACTCTGATCGGATGAACAGAGACCGATTTATTTTCATTAATAAATGGAAAAATGTCATTTTCCATCTCCTCCCAAGTTTATTCCTTATATTGTCAAAACGGTAGGTTATGGCAAAAAGTGGTCGATAGGGCATTCTTAGAGAATTAATTTACCTATAAAATGAGGTATTAATCTTTCTGATCGGATGAACAGAGACCGATTTATTTTCATTAATAGATGAAAAAAGGTCATTTTTCATCTCCTCCCAAGTTTATTCGATATATTTTCAAAACGGTAGTTAATGGAAAAAAGTGATCAATAGGGCGTTTGTAGAGAATTAATTTATTCATCAAATGAGGTATCAATCATTCTGATCAGATGAACAGAGACCGATTTATTTTCATTTATAAATGAAAAAATATCATTTTCCATCTCCTTTCAAGTTTATTCGATATATTTTCAAAACGGTGGGTTATGGAAAAAAGTGGTCAATAGGGCGTTTGTAGAGAATTAATTTATCCATCAAATGAGGTATTAATCATTCTGATCGGATGAACAGAGACCGATTTATTTTCATTAATAGATGAAAAAAGTCATTTTTCATCTTCTCCCAAGTTTATTCGATATATTTTCAAAACGGTAGGTTATGGAAAGAAGTGGTCAATAGAACGTTTGTAGAGAATTAATATACCTATATAATGAGGTATTAATTATTCTGATCGGATGAACAGAGACCGATTTATTTTCATTAATAGTAGAAAAAATGTCATTTTCCATCTCCTCCCAAGTTTATTCGATATACAAAATGGTAGGTTATGGAAAAAAGTAGTCAATAGGGCGTTTGTAGAGAATTAATTTACCTATATAATGAGGTATTAATCATTCTGATCGGATGAACAGAGACCGATTTATTTTCATTAATAGATGAAAAAATGTCATTTTTCCATCTCCTCCCAAGTTTATTCGATATATTTTCAAAACGGTAGGTTATGGAAAAAAGTGGTCAATAGGGCGTTCGTAGAGAATTAATTTACCTATAAAATGAGGTATTTAACATTCTGATCGGATGAACAGAGACCGATTTATTTTCATTAATAGATGAAAAAATGTAATTTTTCATCTTCTCCCAAGTTTATTCGATATATTTTCAAAACGGTAGATTATGGAAAAAAGTGGTCTATAGGGCGTTTGTAGAGAATTAATTTACCAATATAATGAGGTATTAATCATTCTGATCGGATGAACAGAGACCGATTTATTTTCATTAATAGATTGAAAAATGTCATTTTCCATCTCCTCCCAAGTTTATTCGATATATTTTCAAAACGGTAGGTTATGGCAAAAAGTGGTCAGGAGGGCGTTTGTAGAGAATTAATTTACCTATATAATGAGGTATTAGTCATTTGATCGGATGAACAGAGACCGATTTATTTTCATTAATAGATGAAAAAATGTCATTTTCCATCTCCTCCCAAGTTTATTCGATATATTTTCAAAACGGTAGGTTATGGAAGAAAGTGGTCGTTAGGGCGTTTGTAGAGAATTAATTTACCTATATAATGAAGTATTAATCATTCTGATCAGATGAACAGAGACCATTTCATTTTCATTAATAGATGAAAAAATATCATTTTCCATCTCCTCCCAAGTTTATTCGATATATTTTCGAAACGGTGGGTTATGGAAAAAAGTGGTCAATAGGGCGTTTGTAGAGAATTATTTTACCTATAAAATGAGGTATTAATCATTCTGATCGGATGAACAGAGACCGATTTATTTTCATAAATAGATGAAAAAATGTCATTTTTCCATCTCCTCCCAAGTTTATTCGATATATTTTCGAAACGGTGGGTTATTGAAAAAAGTGGTAAAGGGCGTTTGTAGAGAATTATTTTACCTATAAAATGAGGTATTAATCATTCTGATCAGATGATCAGAGAATGATTTATTTTCATTAATAGATGAAAAAATGTCATTTTTCATTTCTTCCCAAGTTTATTCGATATATTTTCAAAACAGTAGGTTATGGAGAAAAGTGGTCTAAAAGGCGTTTGTAGAGAATTAATTTACCTAAAAAATGAGGTATTCAATATTCTGATCGGATGAACAGAGACTGATTTATTTTCATTAATAGATGAAAAAATGTCATTTTTCCATCTCCTCCCAAGTTTATTCGATATATTTTCAAAACGGTAGGTTATGGAAAAAAGTGGTCAATAGGGCGTTCGTAGAGAATTAATTTACCTATAAAATGAAGTACTCAACATTCTGATCGGATGAACAGAGACCGATTTATTTTCATTAATAGATGAAAAAAAGTCATTTTTCATCTTCTCCCAAGTTTATTCGATATATTTTCAAAACGGTAGGTTATGGAAAAAAGAGGTTAATAGGGCGTTTGTAGAGAATTAATTTACCTATATAATGAGGTATTAATCATTCTGATCGGATGAACAGAGACCGATTTATTTTCATTAATAGATCATGTAAGTGATGAGGGAAAAATATTTTGTTGTGATAACATAACCTCAAAACTATCCCAACTCGAAGAAAAAGAGTTAGAAATACATCAGCTTAAAACTCGACTAACTGGGTTAAATGAAATTTGTTTCGAACAAACTATCAGTGAGCAAAATTATATTGACAGTGAAGATCCAACAAACTGCTATAGTGGAACATCGGAACAAACATCATCGAGTAAACAAGTTTTGAATGATGATAGAAGGGATGTGAAATATCTAAACAAGATAATAGAAGTGAAAACTGAACTTATTGTAGAACTTCAGGATAAAATTGAATTTATGAAAAAATATACATTGGTACTTGAGAAAATGCAAGGCAACGGGCACACAACACCATCTATGAATTCGATCTGCGAAGAAACGAATAACAGATTTCTTCAACAAACTACTTCAGATAATACTGAAGCGCCAAAAGTAGTAAACAACTCCGAATTACCGGCTAATAAAACAAATAAAACAGATATGCCAAAAAGGAAACTGTGAACAAAACAGAAACCTTGTCGAACAAAAAGAATGGCAAAAATGAGAGAAAAGAAAAGTCAAATTCACAGGATGATGAAGAAAAGGAGAAAGTGATGAGAAAAAGGGAAGTTGCTGTGGTGACTGGTTCGTGTGTCGAATTTTCCACCTTCTCAGGGGCTCCACGTCGTGCTTGGATTTACGTGGGACGTGTGAGTAAGGGCGTGGCGGAGTCGCAAATTGACAGCCATCTAAAGGGACTTTTCCCAGGTAAGAATTTCATAATTGAAAAACTTCCCCAACAGGATGAAACCGAAAGTGCATCTTTCAAAGTTGGTGCCGAGCATAGACATAGGAAGAGGGAGACGCGGTATGCAATGATAAATACTGAAGCCAACATTCCTACCTTCAGAACTGAACTGGACTACTGTATTACTACGGATTGGTAATTACGCCAAAATATGCACAACGTTGTCAAGTTTCCGAAGATATCAGATTTATTAACATCAAAACGCTTAGAAATACTGAAATAGCAACTTGGAATACCTACAATCATCCAGATTACTGATATATGATATTGATTTTGTAATCGTACGAAACGAGTACTTATAGAATGAAATATTAAGAATTTCAATGAATTCCATAAACAATCACAAACTACATCCACATAATTGATCCTTTCGGTGGAATTTATACCCTCTTAAAACCTTCATCCACAGAAAACTTGGGTAAAATCATATAAAAGCTAATACCCAACCTATTCCAAGTCATTTCGACCGAACTTTCAAGGCAGTAAGAACAGAATTCGTAGTTATACAACCAAATTCAAGGATTTTTTAACATTCATTTCTCTTAAACGTGACAACACCGGTTTTCTCAGTTTCATTCATAAATTGTTTCTCATCCGATCGATATTTCTCTAGGCCAATCAGGTGAGTTTGCTCCGATTTGACATTTGATGTATGATACACCGTTGCCGAGATGAATTCGTTTAGTTTTCTGGGATTTCGACGATTCTGTCAACTGTCTACTCGAGTTCAAAGTTGAAAAAGTGTTTTTCGGACCTATTTCCATATATTTTGTGCAAAAAATATTAATAAAATGGTTCTTAAGTGTCAAGTATGTGGTAAATTGGACTCCTACAACCCTAATTTGAGTTTTTACAGGTTTGTTCTGTTTTGCAAATCATTGGCGTAGATTGTTCAATTCTCATGAGTTTCTTTCAGACTTATTTGATATTGGGAGAAGGAATATATGGATTTCAATTATGGACTTAGCTGGAGATAGAAACTTGCCACAGAATAGTTATGTTCGGAACATTTTGAACCAAAAACTAAACTAAATGGTACCAAATTTCTTAATAATGATGCCAATCCTATTCCTGCGAAACCATTCTTCAGACTAACGTAATTCAAGGTAAGATTACAGGAGCTTCCTGGAATTTTAATTCAATCAATTAAATAGAGATGTTTCTGTGGAAAATCTTTCCAAATTATTCTACATACAACAGGTATTATGATAGTGATGTAGTAATTTAGTAATGTTTCAAATGAAGGGAATTGTTCAACTTGATGGAATAGGGAAATAGGAGATATGTATCAGTAATCATTGTTATATGTATGCAGAAATCATTTGGCCTAAGTTCATTATATTAATTGCGAACTCGTTTGCAGCTCCAGCTCCACTACGAATGAAACTCCCACAAGTGCTTAAAGATAATTATGCAGTTATAATTCACACTACAGAAGTGAATATTCGAAGAATTATATTTGCGAAGATCAAATTTCATCTCTCGATGAAGAAATCTATCAGAATGATGATGCTATTGCTTGTTCTCCGAAAAAAAGGTAAACCTTGTATTTCTTCTTATATTGCTGACTAACCATATTTTGTGTGATTTTTGTTTTCATTGTAGAAAATGTGGAATATCCTGTTGTCAAACTGGAGCAAGCAGTTGAGAATACTGATTTAATGCCTTCCAGCTTTACCGAGAAACCATGAACATCTCAAATAAGAAGGGGAAGGTGAATATTTCATTTGAGTGCTCCACTAGTTCATGATTAATTTTACTGTTTCATTTGTGATAAAGAGCTTATGTGGGAGATCCGCACACTAGTGGTTTTTCTACGCCTAAGGTACGGAAAAGGGATATTAACATTATAGAAGAGAGTCCAGAGTCAAAATAAAAAGATTTGTTCATAGCAGCAGTCTGTTGAAGGATGAAGTTTAAAATAACTTCAATGAAAACATTGCTGGATTGTTTGAGAGAAAAATCACTCGTATCAGAATCAACAGACGTTATAATATTGGTATGTTTCCTTTTCGCTCATCGTTAAAAGTACATACATGAATATTATCAGGCAACCAGATTGAAGAATCTTTCTTTTTCAGGCCTGAAGCGGCAGGTAATTCATTTCAAAGATTGTGGAAAGGAACGACTAGGCAAAATTTAATCGGACGTTGAGAGCCTTCGCATTAACTTTGGTCTTCTATTCACCGAAAGGATATAACTTTCAACAACAGTTTGCCTCATTTAGATACGATCTCAAGGTGGTACAGATCTGTGGATGGTACCTAGTCCTACCTTACATTCAAAACTTGAACACTACTTTTTTTCTCTGATATTGAGTTAGAACTGCAGAGTATTCTAATTGTTATGATTTTTTTCATAAGAATAATTCAAAATCAATATTACTGATTTATGATTGTGAATCATGTGAATACATTCTGAGAGAGTGGAATCATGTCACTGTTGTTTTTATGTCCTAATAAATACTTTTTAAGATATAATTCTATATGTTAACTTTAATTGATGATTTGTTTCATTTTGTGAATACTGTTTCAATTTTTTATAGTACTTTATGATATATAACATTCCAACTGTATCTACTGTCTCTTCCTAGTTATTCTCTAAGCTTGAGTTAGTACAATTGAATAGAGAATGTTCAATTCGATTCTTGATTTTTTTAAGAACCGTTCAGAGGCAATATATTACTGATTTATGTTTTCGAATGCATTCTGATTTCTGAGAGTGAACTGTAGCACCATTGTTTTTTGTCCTGTAATAAATAATTCTGAAGATATAAATTCTGTATGAAAATTTTTTTTCTTAATAATCTGCTTTATTTTGTTAGTTATGTTGAATAAATCCTCAAGAGTTTTGAGTGCAATTTATAACCATTAAGCATATTATTTCTGTCTTGAGGGTCCTTGCAACATTCTCTTAAACAAAACTACAAGTGTTTAAATTTTTTCATATTTTCATTGTGCTTTATGTATCAAACCTAACATTCAAAACTTAAACACTGCTTTTTTCCTTTTGTTCTCTGATCTTGAATTGGTACTGCAGAGTATTTAAATTGATATGATTTTTCATAAGAATAATTCAAAATTAGAATACTGATTTATGATTGTGAATCATGTGTATACATTCTGTTCAATTCGATCTGGGATAACGGTTCAGATATTACTGATTTAGCTTTTTGAAAGCTTTCTGAGAGTGAACTGTATCACCATTGCTTTTTGTTCTGTAATAAATAATTCTGAAGATATAATTTCTGTATGAAAAATGCTTTTTCTTTATAATCTGTTCTATTTTGTTAAATATATTATGTTATGTTGAATAAATCTTCAAGAGTTTGAGTGCAATTTATAACCATTAAAAAGCTTTCATTCCCTGAGCATCTTCTCGTTCAAAGGTGGAACAATGAGGCTATTACCTCAAAATTTTGTATAGGACTTATGATAGATACAATTGAAAAAGTTTAATTCTATGGTTCTGATGATTCGATCTTCTTGAAATTTTGCAACATATTCAGCATATCAATATTCATACAATGATTTTCACACCGCTAACTTGTAATGAAAATATAGAGATTCTTTTTTTCGATATTCCAATAGAATATTTTATAGTTCGGATGATCCGATCTTCTTGAAATTTTGCATGAATATTCAGTGTATTAATCTTCATTCACAACATAAATTTCACCCGAATCGGATATCTTGTAATGGAAATATGAAATTCCTTCTTTTCAATATTCCAATTGAATTTTCTATGGTTCTGTTTACAATTTTGTCTAAGATATCAAGGAACAAAAATTTTGAATGGCCATATTTTATAGAACACCCTGTACGTTTTGGCTGGTTAACGTACTTATCCGAAGCATTTGGGTACAGAACTCTCTAGGATAATTCATCTGCAAGTTATCGTGCAACTGTAATTGAATTTGACCACGAATTCTTCATCAGGTAGTCGAACCCTATCGTTTGAAATCGTTTTCGGCTCAAAGTTCGAAAATTACAGACATTTGGGCAAAACGATATAGCACTCGTAGAACAAGCGCTCAAAAACATACTGCTCTGTTGGTATACGGATCTATACCATATTACAAAGGAAATGTATTATGGTTTTATACCATTGTGAATGTATGTAAGAAGTTATTTATGTAGAAATTGGTTTTCTACATTTATCAGAATATTAAATATTCAAATTACAACAATAAGCCATCTCTTTGCTATAAATTCTTCATATTGAATCATATTGGTAACAAAATAGTACGAAATTAATGAACTTAATTACTTGATATTCACATTAACCACAAACAGTTTCCAAATCAAATATGCAAAAATACGATTAATAACATACTACTGATGCAAAGTTTTAATTGTCTAAATATTGATAAAATTATAATTTTATAGAAAAAATTTTAAAATGAAAAAATACTCAAGAGGTAAACATTTTTTATTCTAACGATTCCTTATTTGATTTAATTAATCCAAGAGGAAAGCTTATAATATCAGTATAAAATATTAATTTCAAATCTATCGACAACAATAACTCCACGCCACTGGAAGTTGTTCGATTTACGCGTTCGAAGTCTTTGCATTGTTGCCGCGTCCGTGACGGAACAAGTACAGCTATATCAAGCTGTCCTTGTTCTACTCATGGGAAATAGTTTTAGATGTTGGCTTCAACTATTCAGAATTTATGAATGACATGCCGCGTCTCCTCTTCCTTAGTCTAAGGTGCCGAGCTATCCCTGGTCGACGAGCTGTACAATCCTGAAGTGTGGCCTTTGGGAGTGGTGGTCAGGAGATTTAAATTTTTTCATGCAGGACGAGGAAACAAAAGGCCACGAAAATCCAGATGGGAAATTAACGAAACAGGTCAACCCTAGTTGTAATGCAATATTGAACATAAACATCCAATGTCTCAAAAATAAACTTGACGCAATAGACTTCGTCTTGAATACAGAAAATTATAAAATAGCCTGTGTGACGGAGCACTGGATGACTGACGAGCAGCTCAGGGTTGTGAATATCCCTGGGTATAATGTAGCGAGTGCTTTTGCACGCGAAGTTTTTCTGCACGGAGGATGCCTAATACTCACAAGAGAGGACTTCGTCGGCGGCCCGGTGACGGAGATAAAAAATTTGTCGCTCGAAAGGCACATTGAAATATTGCCGTCTTTGAGAAAAAAACAAAGACACACTATGTGTGTGTATATAGACCTCCCCAGGGAGATTTCGATCTGTTCTTACAGAGGTTTCAGGAGGCATTGGACATAATATTCGGTGGTCAGCATCGTGATGTCATAATAGCAGGCGATTTCAATGTAAATTTTAATGTAGTTAATAATGCACAAATAAAACTCCAAGAATTGCTGGTATCATATGGTCTACATTTCGTATTTAACGAGGCATCACGTGTTACACTTAGATCTAGTAATTGTATAGATAATAATAATAATAATAATAATAATCTTTATTGATCCTTTAAGACAAAAATATGTATAGGATACGTCAAGTGTAATTACAGAAAGAAACTACTCACTAAATACATCAGAAAGGTAATCGCCCACCGAATAGTAACATTTGGTTAGCAATAGAACCTTCACAACATTTTTGAATTTTATCAAACTGAGAGATTGAATACTAAGCGGTAAGCGATTATACAGTTTTATGCTTTGATACACAGTAGACATCTCAAACTTGGAGGTGTTATGCTTCGGAATATACAATGTTCCCTGATTTCTGGTATTGTAACCATGAAAACTGGATAACTTTACAAGTAGATGCTCATTTTCTTTCGCATAAATGAGCGATTTCAATATAAAAAGGGAGGGTAAGGTTAAAATTCCATTTTCGACAAAAAGAGGTCTGCATGATGAGCGCACAGGTACATATACATCATGCGTAAAATTCTCTTCTGCAAAATGAATGTCCTCCTCACCTCAGAGGAATTTCCCCATAATAAGATGCCATACGAAAGATGGCTATAAACTAAGCTATAGTAAATACTGAGAAGGGATTCTATAGGAATTTCATTTTTTATTCTATTCATAACATAAAAGGAGCTGTTCAGTTTCTTACATAACTGCTCAACATGCGTAGACCACCGCAGATTCTTATCAATGTAAATGCCAAGAACTTTTGAACTGTCTTTCGATTGTATAAAATTGTCCAAATAGCGAGTGGTAATATTTTGATCACGATGGCCTATAGAGAAATGAATGATCTCGGTTTTATCAATGTTTACCATCAAATTATTTTCTTGACACCATTTTACAAAGCTCTGTAAGAGAAGCTCACAGAGCAATAAGAGTTCCTCCAAAGTACGGGCTGCAACCGCTATTGGAGAATCATCAGCAAATAGGATAACTCTCAAAAATCTACCGAGTAATGATAGGCCCTGGTGATGACTGAGGGAGGCAAACATGTTTATGAACAATCGTCGTAAACTAACAGGAAGATCATTGATAAAGAGCAGAAATAAGAGTGGGCCAAGAACGGATCCCTGTGGCACTCCCAAATTGACATCATACTCAGCAGATTCAGAGTTCCGAATTTTAACAAACATAGACCTACCTTGGAGGTAACTCTTAAGCCAATCCAAGAACACACCTCGGAGGCCAAGGTTGTAACATTTATCAATTATAAATTTGAAATTTAAACAATCGAAAGCTCGTGAGAGGTCAAAAAATAGACCTGCAACATAATAGCCATTATCAAGACTCTCATAAACGAACTCAACAAAGTGAATTACCGCCGATTGAGTTGAGTGACCCGATCGGAAGCCATGCTGGGCGGTATCTAAAATATTGTACTTGTCCAAGTACTTCATTATTCTATTGAACACAATTCTTTCAAAAACTTTTGAAAATGCAGTCAAAATAGAAATCGGCCGATAGTTGCTGATATCATTTACATCATTTTTTTTAAAGACTGGAACGACCTTGGCCTTTTTCAGGATTGAGGGAAAGACGCCCGAGCTAACAGACAAGTTAATGCAGTAAGCAAATGGTTCACAAATACTAGAACTTATTAATTTCAAGATTCGAGAGGAAATTGAATCTACTCCAGAACCCTTACTGTTCTTCAAGGATTTAATTATATCAGCGACCTCACATGGCACTACTGGGTGGAAAAAAAAAGTTTTATCCACAATGGCCGAAGTAGTACATGAAGTGGACAGAGAGTCGCCATAATAACCGAAAAGTGATGTCTCTGTTATACTCGAAAAGTAATCAGCAAAAATTTCTGCCACTTCTCCAGTATCTTTGTGAACAACACCATCAATAACTAATTCAATGGGCTCGCCTTTTCTACCAGTCCGGCCACTCAACGCATTTACCATAGTCCATACAGTTTTGTTTTTATTGCAGGATTTATCAATTAGTGAACTATTAAATTTTAGTTTGGCATCCTTCACCATTGAAGCATAAATTAATTTAGCATTTTTATAAGAGTTGTAAGTACTCTGACATTTAAAATTGGAATGCAACCAATGTAGATTCATCAGTTCATTTTTAGCAGAAACTAATTCTGGAGTTATCCACTTTTTGGCTAGATTATTGTGACTTGCTGACTTCATCATTGGACAGCAAGCTTCGAATGTATTCCGGATTTTATTAATTAATACCTCGAAACATAAGTCAGCATTATCAGCTTCATAAACGGACTGGAAGTCACACTTTGAAATATGATACTGAAAAGTGGTAAGACTGTGTTGACTTAAGTTTCTGACCATCACAGACGCAGACCGACCGTCATCCATAACCAATGGAGTGTTGAAATCGACCAGTATAGCTCGATGATCACTAATGAAAGCTTCAAAAACTTCTACATAACAAATTGACAGATTAGTATTAGTAACTACATAATCTACTTTCGAAATAGATGTATGACCGTTGCGGTCGGTAAAAACTCTGGTTGGATCTATAGATGAAACTTTAAAATCAAAGCAACCTAACAGATCGATAAAAAGTCGGCGATTAGTACATTCATCTTTCAGATAGTCAACGTTTAGATCTCCACACAGAAAAATGTTTTCAACAAAACTTGAACAATAACATAAGGTATCAGAAAGTCTTTCAAGAAATACCTCAAAATTACCGGAACAAGGCCGGTAAACGCTCAAGATGCCCAGATGATGATTGTCGATTATCACAGTAATTCCACTTATTTCACAATTCATCTCATCGGAAAATGCTGACGCACAAAGTTTTTCCACTTTCAAGCCAGATTTCACATAAATCATCGAACCACCATGTGCACGATTTGGTCGACAGTAATAATCAGCCAAATAATAACCAGGGATTATCATTGTTTGCACACTATCAGAATTACACCAGTGCTCCACAATACTCACTATAGTGGGATCTTTCTCGAGTAAAAGCAGTTCCAGGCGATCTAATTTGTTCGAAATGCACTGCACATTTAACTGCAGAAGTCTCACCTTTTTTTCTATACCAGAGTTTAATCTGCTGGCTTCACTTCTTTTCGTTTTTGAAAAAACCGATGAATACTAGCCCTGTTGGGCCAATTAGAACCATCTAGAGCTTTATCATATTCAGAGCTTGATATGTGCACCTTGAATGACGAATAACTCTCAGGATACTTGGAAGTAAGCTTCTCACAGCTTACGGAGGAAAAATTACTCTTCAGGAAATGAAGCAAATCATCCTCCGTTGTTTCGGGCTTGAGGTTTGAAACGTGAAAAATTTTCACCTTCTCAATACCCTCAACGGATACGTTCCTAGAACAGCTTCCGACGACTAGTGCCCTATTATTTTTCCTGGTTGATTTTTTACGGGAAACAACCGTCCACTCATTATGTTTGTTACCTGATGAGCTTTTTGTTAGGGTCATATCAGGCCGAGTTCTACTTGAATTTTCAACCAGTTTATCCTTCTTAGCACTCGATTTAGTCGATTTGTTTTTAACTATCTCCTTTTGCTGTATTGAACTAGTTGACGGAACAGGAGCGTTAGAAGTTCCGGCATCACTTACTTTTGTAATGAGATTATACGAAGACAACGCACCTCCGAGATCAACAGTTGCAGCACCGACAACGGGGGTCTCCCTCATCCCGGCAGACGTATTGTTATCGGCGGAATTTCCTGTTATCTCGTTGTCGATGTTTATTTCATTCTTTTTATTGATGCATTCAATACAAGCGTTTTTACTCTGAATTTGACGTTCGAGGGTGGAAATTTTGAACTTCAGCAGTTGATTATTTTCTACCAGCAATAGGTTTTTCTCTTCTAACTCGGAGATAATTTTTAGTAGAAGCTCCTGTTGAGTAGAATCAATCGACAAATTTTTATTGAGACTTTCCGACATCGGCGATATACCACCGGTATTATTCGCTGAGGATGATGTAATCTCTCCCTCACAGCATTTCCTAACTTTGTTAGCACAACCGGGATGGTAAACTTTGGGGCAAATATTGCATTTTGAGATAATCTTCATAATTGTTCTCTTGCAATAAGCACATTCGGGGATTGACACTTGAAGCGAATCGCTCAGAACATCCTTCTTACTTGAAGACATAATTTAGAATAGAAAATATTCAAATAAATCACTTGTGAATTCCAGTGAATCAGCTCGATCAATCCGGGATTTTATTCCCGGAGTCGGTGGCTGATTACCGTCATACAATATTCGAACCGTACGGAGTAACAAATCAACACGACCTCGCCGGTTGAACACATGAACAATGTAATAATATTTTCACGAATATTAAACCTGACGCCTATGTGGGAAGAACGCTGAATCACCACTTATCGGATCATATGGCTCAGCGATTGGAACTCCAGACGACAACCAGACCTGAAAAAGAAATTTATCGATTAATTCGCGTTATGAATAAAAGAAACACCAACAAATTTAGAGAGAGATTGAAAACTGTTGATTGGGGATTTGCAGGTAACATGCCTGCTTCCCAATCGTATAAGCTGTTTCACGAATTATTATCTGATTCATTCAATCTATGTTTTCCGGAAAAAAGAGTCAAGATCAAGAGTAAACCCAAGAAACATTGGGAAAGGCCAGAAATATTAGAACTCAAGAAAAAAGTGGATGCGGCCCACACTATTTATACAGTTCAAAGAAGTGAAACAGCGAAGAAGCTCTACATGAATTTGAAGCACCAACTAAAATTATTGATTGATAATACTGTAAAGGCTAATTGTACACAAATGTTGACTGAATCGGATAATAAAAACCGCACAATTTGGAAAATAATTAATTCAAAGCTGAAAGGGGACATCAGAACAGACAATGCCAGGGAGTTGCCAGTAGAAGAACTCAACACACACTTTTCAACTGTGGCGGAGAAATTGAGTTGTAAAAGCAATAGTTCTAAAACGAGTAGTGAATATCTGAAGCGAAAACCAATAAAAAGTTCAAATTCCTTCTTCCTAACTCCGACTACACCAGACGAGATCAAAAAGGCCATGGCTGAAATGAAGGTCAAAACTTCAAGGGACACTTATGGGTTCTCTGTAAAGTTGTTAAGAGAAATAAGCGATATTCTGGCAGATCCACTATCGGAGATTATAAATTCTTGCTTTCAGGAGGGATATTTCCCAGATGAACTGAAGCTGGCTAGAGTAGTACCCGTCTATAAAAAAGGTGACCGAGAAGTATACGATAATTATAGACCCATATCGATACTGCCGGTGATTTCAAAGATTTTCGAGTCACTCATCAAAGCTAGATTGGTCAGTTTCCTGGAAGGGAATTCTCTGCTGTGTGATCAACAGCACGGATTCAGGGGGTCAAAGTCCACAATTACCGCACTGGTGCAGATGATTGAGTTTGTCATGCAGTCGTTAGACAATTCGGAGGAGGCCATGATAACGTGCATGGACCTAAGCAAAGCCTTTGATTGCGTGAATCATGAGAAGCTCTTATCTAAATTAGAATATATTGGCATCAGAGGACCAGCTCTAAATCTGATGAAATCTTATCTACAAAATAGATATCAGATCGTAGAGATTAATGGAAAGAGATCTTCCAAGAAATCCATAAAAGCTGGTGTGCCCCAGGGATCAGTGCTTGGGCCAATTTTGTTCTTGATTTTCATTGACGATATGGTTTGTAACGTCACTGCGGATGGAAGTACCATATTTGCCGATGATGCATCTTTTCAAAACAAATCTAGGAACAGAGGAGATCTGCGCAATAAAGCTGAAACATCTGTCCAGGAAGCTATTGATTGGTTTAATGCCAATAATCTGAAGGTAAACCCCGAAAAAACACAAAGGCTGATTATAACAACAAAACGCCAAAATTTGGAGAGCATTAATCTTCTCGGAGTGTCCATCAGTGGAAACCTGACATGGACTGAGCATGTGAATGGACTCTGTAAGAGACTCTCCACTGCAATATTTGCAATAAGACAGATCAAAAATATCCTAACTGAAAAAGAAGCGCTTCTCACCTATCACGCTCAGTTCCATGGACGGATGACATATGGCATCATACTGTGGGGTGCGTCGTCGGAGGCCTGTAGGGTTTTCCTGAAACAAAAAAGTGCGATACGCTTGATAGCTGGAGTGGATCAAATGACCAGCTGTAGACCCTTATTCAGGAAATATAAGATACTTACCGTTGCCTCCTGCTACATTTTGGAGTGTCTCCTCTACGTCCATCTGAATCAACAACGTTTTCCAAGGTATGAACAAGTGCATGATCACCAAACTAGATTCAGAAACAAGTTTGTGACTCCAGGCCACCGCATTCAGAAAACGCAAAACATGTACAGCTATCTAGGTTTGAAAATGTACAATAGACTTCCCGACCGCCTGTCATCCCTTGGGGTACGGCCTTTAAGAGGCATATCAAGTCTTTACTTGCAGATATGGTATTTTATTCGATCGATGAATTCATGAACCACCAGTTCTAACCGTTCTCATCAATATTGAAATTTAATGTTTGTTTGTGCTCTATCGTTTGTACCTGTTTGTGATATTTCAGATTATACTTAAATGTTTTTAAATTTTTAAAATTTTACTATGTTCTTGACAAATCCTGTAAGCATTTTTTTTGAGGTGAATAAATGAGTATGAGTATGAGTATGAGAATGTCATTTTCCATCTCCTCCCAAGTTTATTCGATATATTTTCGAAACGGTGGGTTATGGGAAAAAGTGGTCAATGGGGCGTTTGTAGAGAATTAATTTACCTATAAAATGAGGTACTAATCATTCTGATCGGATGAACAGAGACCGATTTATTTTCATTAGTAGATGAAAAAATGTCATTTTTCCATCTCCTCCAAAGTTTATTCGATATATTTTCGAAACGGTGGGTTATGGAAAGAAGTGGTAAATAGGGCGTTCGTAAAGAATTAATTTACCTATAAAATGAGGTATTAATCATTCTGATCGTATGAACAGAGACCGATTTATTTTCATTAATAGATGAAAAAATGTCATTTTTCATCTCCTCCCAAGTTTATCTATACTAATATTATAAAGAGGAAAGATTTGTATGTTTGTGTGTTTGTGTGTTTGTGTGTTTGTGGCGTTGATATGACATCACTCATAAACTACTGGACCGATTTCAATAATTCTTTCACCCTTAGAATGCTACATTATCCTTGAGTAACATAGGCTATACTTTTCATCCGAGAAAATTGGGGAAACCTACTATAACTTCAATGATAATAAATATGAGTACCAAAATCAGCTATTTTCAGGTGCGCTGCGAAAACCGTAAGACGTACATGGAAACAATGTATGACGGAAATTTACCTCTTCAATAGTTCTACAAAAAAGTCCGCGATAGCATATATCTATCTTTCAAGGTTTACTCGGTATCACCTTTTAAAGGTATCCGAATGTTTCTCAAAATTATGCATTTTTTGGGAGTATTTTTTTATGAATACGCTATTGATCTTTATCCAATTAAATACGTCCTTCATATCCAGTATTTAATATAGAACGAAATTGCCTTTTACATCATTCAATTATGATGAATACATCAAAAGATATGGCAGGTTGAAGATGAAATCGCACCAACATCGAATTACGTCTCCGAGCACGAAATACACAAACACTGGTATGGCGACGCCCATCGAGATGTGACGTCACAGCGGAGAATTTCCATTGCATTTGCGGGATTGAAGTGTTAGAACTCGAGGGAATGATTGGAATAATGCAATTAATCGCAAGTTTCATTGAAAATGCAATCAACTAACTATTTTAAATGAAATTTCTTCGATGTCTTTGTTTGTTGATCCTGGAATATATCAATGAAGTTGTATAAATATGGATGTTAGTGCTAAGTATTTACGAGTATTTGTTAATAGAGAATAAATTATTCAAGTTTCATTTAAAAACTTCGAATAAATGAAAATATTTTTATCATATTCAGGAAATTTCTATGAATGTCATTTATAATTCGTGAATTTGGAAAGTTTTTTGTTCATTTTTTTCTTCATATTCTGAAAACTGATCTTATTCAGATCCCGGTGTCTTAAGTTGGTACGGATTCTGCTCAAAACGGTAGGTTTTAGAAAAAAGTGGTCAATAGAGCGTTTGTAGAGAATTAATTAACCTATAAAATGAGGTATCAATCGTCCTGATCGAATGAGCACAGACCGATTTATTTTCATTAGAAGATGAAAAATAGTATATTATATTATAAGGATTAAAAGTGCATCTTTTTTTTACGAGCAATATTTGCAGTTGCGAGGCGCAGCCGAGCGAATGCAAAATTGCGAGTTAAAATAGGCACTTTTAATCCGAATAATATATACTATTTTTTCTCCAACCAAGTCAAAATTACAATAAAATTGGTTTTAGTGAAAAATCGTTCATAATTTGGTTATGAATTTGAACACAGAATCATGACAGTGATTGTCAAGTAGACTTCAAATGCATGTACAAGGATTAAACGTAGCGTTTTTAATCCTAGGATTAAAAGTGTTGCTAAGTAACGAGTGAATTTTTGTACGGTAAGAAAATCTATGACTTTTGCCTCTGAAAAGAGTACAAAAATGTCAACATTTTTTGATGGTTGGAGAAAAATGTAATTTTTCATCTCCTCCCAACTTTATTCGAGATATTTTCAGAACGATAGGTTACAGAAAAAAGTGGTCAATAGGGCGTTTGTAGAGAATTGATCTATATCTTTACTAATATTATACTTATACCTATATTAATAATAATAATAATAATAACTTTATTTCAAGGAATCTCAACACAAAGATCAAATGAAATAGGTGTCAAACAAAAAAATTACATTTATACAGTTTTAACAATATCAAAATATTCCTTCATCGAATAAGGCTCTATGTCGATGAGTTTTTCCTTAAGTTTTTTCTTGAACACATTCAAATTATTAGCTGTTTTCAAATTGTTCGGAAGTGTATTAAAAAGTTTTATGCACATATAAGAAGGATGTTTTTCGGTAATGGACAATCTGTGAATTGGATAGTGCAAGTTCTCTGATCTTGTCTGATAATTATGCTGGGTAGTGTGTAATTCAAATTTATCTCTGTGTTTGAAGAAAAAAAGCAAACATTCAAATATATACAAAGCATACAGAGTAAATATTCTATTCTTTTTAAAAACACCTCTGCAAGATTCTCTAAAAGACATATGGTACATAATTCTTATGATCTTCTTCTGGATTTTGAAAATTACATCTACAGCGGAACTACTTCCCCAAAACACTATTCCATACCTCATGATTGATTCTACATTAGCAGAGTATACTATTCTCAATCCCCTTATACTGATACATTGTGACAAAGTTCTTATGCCAAAACTAGTTTTACTTAATTTATTAGAAATATACTCAATGTGATCGTACCATTTCAAGAAACTATCGATATAAATTCCCAAAAATTTCGTGGATTTTCCTATAATGATCTCTTTATTTCCGAGTTGTATGGTGTTATCCAACTGTCGGCGCGATTTATCAGTGCTGAAAATTATTGCTGATGTTTTCTCCTCATTTATTATGAGTTTGTTGGAATGTAACCAATTTTTTATGGTATTAAAAATTTCATCCGCCCTTTTACAAAGATCTGACGAGCTCTCACCATCCAACAATACATTTGTATCATCCACCTAGCAAGCCATTATTATCAACAGATACTCAATTAAAATACACAAATCATTAATATACAGTATAAACAATAACGGACCAAGTACTCTACCCTGAGGTACACCTGTATCCACCCTTGTTAACTCTGAATCAGATAACACACCCCTCACCCTAATTACAACTTTCTGATGCCGACCTTCGAGGTAGGACTCAAACCACCTAAGTGCCTCTTTACGAACTCCCATGTTCTCAAGTTTTTGAAGTAAATAACTATGATTAAGACAATCATAAGCTCTTGTTTGATCGATAAATAAGCCCAAACCTAATTTATCATCTTCTAACATGTTTATCACTTCCTGAGTAAATTGAAAAATGGCTGTGACTGTAGACCTACCCCGAAGGTATCCATGTTGTGAATTGCTAAATACTTCATTTTTCATACAAAATGCCAACAATCTTGATTGCATCGCTTTCTCAAAAATTCTAGAAAAACTTGGAAGAAGACTAATTGGCCTGTAATTTTCAACCTTATCTCTTTCTCCCCTCTTGTATATAGGCTTTATAACAGAGTATTTTAGTTGTCTAGGAAAAATTCCAAATTTAAATGAATTATTTATAATATAAGAAATAATGTTTTTTAATTCATTGCTGCATGATTTGATTAGCGATAATGGAAGCTCATCATAGCCAGAGCAATTTTTATTCTTGAATGATTTGATTATTTCTTCGATTTCCTCGGGTGAAACTGGTGTGAGAGTGAAACTTTCCTTCACATTAACGGAGTAATCTATAAATGGAAGGTCATTTAGTTGTTTCATCAATTGCGGGATAAGCGTCTCAAAGAATTTTGAAAATTTATGCGACACCTCTGATGGTGAACCTTCGACTCCACACTCACTATTGTGTGCTTTACCTGTCACGTCTTTTACTATAGACCACATCATTTTAGATTTGTTGTCAGAACGTTGGATTTTACTTTCATAATATGAGGCCCTAGACCTAAGTAAAGCAGACTCATAGTTTTTCTTTTCTGCTTTGTAGAGATCATCATAAATTTTGTTTGTTGTTCGTAACATTAGGAGGCGGTCTAACTTGATTTTACATTCTCGAACTTCCTCAGTATCATACATTTCTTTGGAATTAAATTTTTTAGCCTGAACTAACTTAAGAGGAAACTTTTCATAAAAAATTAATAAGAATGTTTGCACAAAATTTTCCCATTGAGTGTTGACATCATTCTGTGCAGCTAAGAACACAGTTTCCCAGTCCTGCTCCATCAGATCATTTTTGAAAGCTTCGACAGCTTCAGAACTGAAAAATCTTTTATAAGTTGAATTATTCACGTTTATATTGTGTAAAACAACAGATAACTTTTGACCATAGTGATCTGATATTGCTGTCCTGAGAACACATGCTTCATATTCTAAGTTATGAAAGTTAGTAAAAATATTGTCCAAACAACTACCAGTATTATGCGTCACCCTAGTAGCTTCATAAATTGTCTGTGAAAGTTCAAAGGAATTCATAAGTGAAAGAAACTCCATTTTATCACCCATATCCAAAGGTTGCAAAAGGTCGATGTTGAAATCACCAGCCACCATGATGTTCCAGCCCATACCAATTGAGGTCAACACCAAATTCATTCTCTCTAGAAAAACATCTACACTTCCACCACAGGGTCTATAAACAGAAAGAACAATGAATTTCTTCCTATCTAGGAAACACTCTAATGCCGCACATTCAAAGTGACCAATGACTGAGAAACCACTTAAGTCCCTTCCCTCTCTGAACCTCTCCGATCTTCTTACATATATTGCTGATCCTCCATGTTTCCCCTTTTCACGGCAAACCGAAGACACCAGAACAAAATCATTAATGGAATTACTCAATTCATCTTGTGCCCTCCAATGTTCAGTAATACACAGCACTCTGCAATCTGTATGGTCCAGAAGAAGATGTTGTAAAGAATTTAACGCATTTCCCAAACATTGCACGTTATGGTGGATAACACTGAAACAATTCTTTGAAACATTTTGGTTCTTAATTATAAAAAATCGGACGAGCTTCGATTTTTTTCAAACGCCTGGAAATTGAATCTCTTTATTCCCACATTTTCCGGCCAAAATTCAGTGTTGTATAATTGATCCTTAAATTTGAAAGGAACTTTTACTAAAAAGCTTTTACTGTCAGTATGCTTGCTTGATATGTTTAGCTCTTTCACTTCTACAGTTACGTTATTGAAATTTTCCTTGGCTTTGATGTAATTTTTAACTTGGTTTTCCGTTACATGGGACCTAACTCTGTTAATGAAGAACCAGGCTTTTTTTTCTTGTCCTGTGAAGCTATTTTCACTATCCTCCGTTTTGCCAGTACCTAATCTGATATTTTTGGTTTTCGGTTTTCTATTTTTTACTGTTCTCCATTCCGAATTTTCTGAGGTTGGGACAGTTTGATACTTTGTTTTGTTTTCCATCCCATGAATAGAATTGAGGTTAGTCACAGAACTGTTCTGTCTATGTTGAGAAGCGATATTCGTCTTCTGTGTTGTAGGATCCACCGTAACAGGGGTTATGTTCTCAATGTTTATATTATCAGTGTTATCACTCATGCTTATCTTAGCTGACCTTGGGTGTTGTTTACCAGTTGAGTTCTCCTTTGATACTTGGATACCGGGTGTGATTTTGTTTTCACCTTTTTTTGTTTGATGTTTATTCTGATTATTCTGCAGGTATTGAATTTTTTCCAATAGGAGTTCATTATTTTGCATAAGAATTTGATTTTTACTTCTAACCTCAGCTAAAATTTCCTCCAAAAATTGATTTTTTGCCTTAAGCAATTGAATTTCCGTATGACATTCCATCGGTAGTTCATCTCCGCCGGCTATTTGTTGAAGTTCCTGTTTAGCTTCATGAACACAAGGAGAAGATTTTCTGTTAGCTGCCTGAATTAAGCATGATGGATGAAAACTTTCATCACACTTCCAACACTTCACCACTTCAATCACTTTTCTGCCACAGTAACTGCAAATATTTTCTCTTGGAATCATATTTTTAATAATTTTACTCGCACGATCGTCAAGTTCATCATCATTCGCCGCCATGTTTTTGCTAACTGGCTACTTTATTGTGAATCGTCATCCATACTCAAATCAATTTCAAGCAGATAACCAATGATAACTGCGGTTATCCTAAAGAGGACAGATTTGTATGTTTGTGCGTTTGGGGGTTTGATACGAGTTTACTCATAAGCTACTAGAGATTTCAATAATTATTTCACCCTCAGAATGCTACACTATCCCTGAGTAACATAGGCTATACTTTTCACCCGAGAAATTTGAGGAAACCTACTATAACTTCAATGATAATAAATATGAGTACCAAAATCAGCCATGATGAATACATCAAAAGATATGGCAGGTTGAAGATGAAATCGCATCAAAATGTCTCCGAGGTAGGCACAAGGCGGCTAGGAGAAGGTACCGAAGTGTGAGAGATGTTTTGTATGAATGTATTTTGGATTGCCTATGCCCGTATGTTTATGACCACACATCAGATCAACAGATGGCGCTGAAGTCGTTATTCAGGTTATTCATCTACTCTGCAACTAAACGGCTCGATCGAATTGAATGAATTTTTGTGTATACAGAACAACGTCTGTTGGGTCTGCTAGTTCGATATATTTTCAAAACAGTAGGTTATGGAAAAAAATGGTCCATAGGGCGTTTGTAGAGAATTGATTTACCTAAAAAATGAGGTATTAATCATTCTGATCGGATGAACAGAGACCAATTTATTTTCATTAATAGATGAAAAAATGTAATTTTTCATCTCCTCCCAAGTTTATTCGATATATTTTCAAAACGGTAGGTTATGGAAAAAAGTGGTGAATTGGGCGTTTGTAGAGAATTAATTTACCTATAAAATGAGGTAATAATCATTCTGATCGGATGAACAGCGACCGATTTATTTTCCGTAATAGATGAAAAAATGTCAATTTTCATCTCCTCCCAAGTTTATTCGATATATTTTCAAAACGGTATGTTATGGAGAAAAGTGGTCGATAGGGCGTTTGTAGAGAATTAATTTACCTATATAATGACGTATTAATCATTCTGATCGGATGAACAGAAACCGATTTATTTTCATTAATAGATGAAAAAATATCATTTTCCATCTCCTCCCAAGTTTATTCGATATATTTTCAAAACATTGGGTTATGGAGAAAAGTGGTCAATAGGGCTTTTGCAGAGAATCAATTCACCTATATAATGAGGTATTAATATTTCTGATCGGATGAACAGAGACCGATTTATTTTCATTTATAGATGAAAAAATGTCATTTTTCATCTCCTCTCAAGTTTATTCGATATATTTTCCAAACGGTAGGCTATGGAAAAAAGTGGTCAATAGGGCGTTTGTAGAGAATTAATTTATCTATCAAATGAGGTATCAATCATTCTGATCAGATGAACAGAGACCGATTTATTTCCATTAATAAATGAAAAAATATCATTTTCCATCTCCTCCCAAGTTTATTCGATATATTTTCAAAACGGTAGATTATCGAAAAAAGTGGTCCATAGGGCGTTTGTAGAGAATTAATTTACCTATAGAATGAGGTATTAATCATTCTGATCGGATGAACAGAGACCGATTTATTTTCATTAATAGATTGAAAAATGTCATTTTCCATCTCCTCCCAAGTTTATTCGATATATTCTCAAAACGGTAGGTTAAGGAAAAAAGTGGTCAAAAATGTCATTTTTCATCTCCTCCCAAATTTATTCGATATATTCTCAAAACGGTAGGTTATGGAGAAAAGTGGTCAATTGGGCATTTGTAGAGAATTAATTTAACTATAAAATGAGGTATAAATCATTCTGATCGGATGAACAGAGACCAATTTATTTTCATTAATAGATGAAAAAATGTCATTTTTCATCTCCTCCCAAGTTTATTCGATATATTTTCAAAACGGTAGGTTATGGAAAAAACGGTAGGTTATGGAAAAAAGTGGTCGCTAGGGCGTTTGTAGAGAATTAATTTACCTATATAATGAGGTATGAATCATTCTGATCAGATGAACAGAGACCGATTTATTTTCATTAATAGATGAAAAAATATCATTTTCCATCTCCTCCCAAGTTTATTCGATATCTTTTCGGAACGGTGGGTTATGGAAAAAAGTGGTCTTCAGGGCGTTTGTAGAGAATTGATTTACCTAAAAAATGAGGTATTAATCATTTTGATCGGATGAACAGAGACCGATTTTATTTCATTAATAGATGAAAAAATATCATTTTCCATCTCCTCCCAAGTTTATTCGATATCTTTTCGAAACGGTGGGTTATGGAAAAAAGTGATCTTTAGGGCGTTTGTAGAGAATTGATTTACCTAAAAAATGAGGTATGAATCATTCTGATCAGATGAACAGAGACCGATTTATTTTCATTAATAGATGAAAAAATATCATTTTCCATCTCCTCCCAAGTTCATTCGATATATTTTTAAAACGGTAGGTTATGGAAAAAAGTGGTCAATAGGGCTTTTGAAGAGAGTCAATTTACCTAAAAAAATGAGGTATTAATCATTCTGATCGGATGAACAGAGACCAAGTTATTTTCATCAATAGATGAAAAAATGTCATTTTTCATCTCCTCCCAAGTTTATTCGATATATTTTCAAAACGGTAGGTTATGGAGAAAAGTGGTCAATAGGGCGTTTGTAGAAAATTAATTTACCCATATAATGTCGTATTAATCATTCTGATCGGATGAACAGTAACCGATTTATTTTCATTAATAGATGAAAAAATATCATTTTCCATCTCCTCCCAAGTTTATTCGATATATTTTCGAAACGGTGGGTTATGGAAAAAAGTTTGTAGAGAATTAATTTACCTATAAAATGAGGTATTAATCATTCTGATCAGATGAACAGAGACTGATTTATTTTCATTAATAGATGAAAAAATGTCATTTTTCCATCTCCTTCCAAGTTTATGCGATATATTTTTGAAACAGTGGGTTATGGAAGAAAGTGGTCAATAGGGCGTTTGTAGAGAATTAATTTACCTATAAAATGAGGTATTAATCATTCTGATCGGATGAACAGAGAGAAAGTGGTCAATAGGGCTTTTGTAGAGAATCAATTTACCTATATAATGAGGTATTAATCATTATGATCGGATGAACAGAGACCGAATTATTTTCATTAATAGATGAAAAAATGTCATTTTCCATCTCCTCCCAAGTTTATTCGATATATTTTCAAAACGGTGGGCTATAGAGAAAAGTGGTCGAGAGGGCTCTTGTAGAGAATCAATTTACCTAAAAAATGAGGTATTAATCATTCTGATCGGATGAACAGAGAACGATTTATTTTCATCAATAGATGAAAAAATGTCATTTTCCATCTCCTCCCAAGTTTATTCCATATATTGTCAAAACGGTAGGGTATGGCAAGAAGTGGTCAATAGGGCGTTCTTAGAGAATTAATTTACCTATAAAATGAGGTATTAATCTTTTTGATCGGATGAACAGAGACCGATTTATTACCATTAATAGATGAAAAAATAACATTTTTCATCTCCTCCCAAGTTTATTCGATATATTTTCAAAACGGTAGGTTATGGAAAAAAGTGGTCAATTGGGCGTTTGTAGAGAATTAATTTACCTCTATAATGAAGTATCAATCATTCTGATCGGATGAACAGAATTAACATAACGGCATGTTACGAGATGTTACGGAATGTTACGACCTGTTACGAAATGTTATGACCTGTTACGGGATGGTACGTCATGTTACGATTTGTTACGTCATGTTACGAGATGTTACGACTTTTTACGGTATGTTACGAGATGTTACGAAATGATACGAAATGTGAAGACATGTTACGGAAAATTCCGACCTGTAACGGGATTTTACGAGATTTAACGATTTTTTACGGTATGTCATACGAGATGTAACGGAATGTTACGAAATGTTAAGGCATGTTCCGATAGGTTACAGCATGTTACAAAATGTTACGAGATGTTACGAGATGTCACGGTATGTAACGGCATGTTACGATATGTAAAGGGATGTGACGTCATGTTACGAATTTTTATGGAATGTTACGACTTTTCACGGTATGTTACGAGATGTTACGGAATGTAACGACCTGTTACGGTATGTTACGAGATTTTAGGCATATTACGATTTCGTACGAGGTCATCACCTTGTCGTGGTGTACAGGCTCAAGTAATCAGAAGTAATTCCGATGAAAAAAAACTAAGAATGACCAAACATGGAGTAACTACAGCTAAACTGACCCCTCGAACCCGAATGAGAATCGAGGCAGACCCTGTGAGCAACGTTAATACTCCATACAATCCCAACCCACTCCCAACCAATCCTCTCGGGCAGTTGTATGAAGCAACTATGGTTTTACTGGCCCCTCGAACGGATCGAGGCAGACCCAGTACGTTAGTACTCTATACAATCCAAACCCACTCCTTACCAATCCATCTCTGGCCAATATGAAGTACCTATGGTTTTACTGGCCCCTCGATTCTGAATACGGATCGAGGCAGACCCATTGAGCAACGTAAGTATTCCATACAATCCAAACCCACTCCTTACCAATCCATCTCTGGCCAATATGAAGTAAGTATAATTTTACTGGCCCCTCGAACCCGAACACGGATCAAGGCAGACCCAGTGAGCAATATTAGTACTGCATATAACCCAACCCACCCCTTATCAATCCCTCTCGGTCTAAAGTATTCAGTAACTATGGTTTACTGGCTCCTCGAACCCGTATACGGATCGAGGCAGACCCAGTGAGCAACGTAAGTATTCCATACAATCCAAACCCACTCCTTACCAATCCATCTCTGGCCAATATGAAGTAAGTATAATTTTACTGGCCCCTCGAACCCGAACACGGATCAAGGCAGACCCAGTGAGCAATGTTAGTACTGCATATAACCCAACCCACCCCTTATCAATCCCTCTCGGTCTACTGTATTGAGTAACTATGGTTTACTGGCCCCTCGAACACGAATACGGATCGAGGCAGACCCAGTGAGTAATATTAGTACTGCTTATAACCCAACCCACTCCTTAACAATACTTCTCAGGCTAATGTATGAAGTAACTATGATTTCACTGGCCCCTCGTACCCGAAAACGGACTGGGGGTAGACCCAGTGAGCAATATTAGCACATCGTACGACCAGGTCAAAGAAGATGTGGAGTAACTATGGCTTAACTGGCCCTCGAACCCGAAAGAGAATCGAGGCAGACCCAGTAAGCAACGTTAGTATTCCATATAATCCAATCCACTCCTAACAAATCCTTTTCTAGCAGAAGTATGAAGTAACTAACTATTTTTCAGGAATGCGCCAAATGAGATACTTCAAAAAATAAATCATTCCAATAGCATACCTGATTTTGACACTAATATAGAGCATAAACTTAAACTTTGCCCATATACTGAACAAGAATTGCGAGATCTGCTTTTGAAGAAGCTGAAAAATTCTAACTCTAGTGGTTTTGATGAGTTACCGAATTTCTTAATAAAGAGAGTTTTACCATGTATTATTAAACCACTAACCCATCTTGTCAATCTGTCATTCTGTTGCGGCGAGTTCCCCAGCAAACTAAAAGTAGGGAAAATAACTCCCATTTTTAAAAAGGGTAATGAGAATATGGTTGAAAACTATAGACCGATATTCTCGGAGAACCAAAATGTAAGAAGTGTCAATTCGAATTTGTTGGATACCCAGACTGGAGTGCCACAGGGTTCAATCCTTGGTCCGATATTTTTCATTTTATTTATCAATCGATTTAATGATATTGATCTTGAGGCTTTATTTGCAGCTTTCGCAGATGACATCTCATCCCTAATATCTGGTGGTTCTGATGTAACTCTCGAACGAAAATGTAATAAACTAATTGAGGAAATTAACAGTTGGTTCTCTGACTACGCACTTTACTTGAACCCTAGTAAGACGACAATTATGCGATTTCACCATCCTCAGAAGAGTATTAATGAGCTGGATATCAGACTATGTGACCAGTCATTATCTTTTAGTGACGGCACGAAGTTTCTAGGCTTATATGTTGATGCTAACCTTAACTGGAAGTCACACTGTGAATATTTGGTGCCAAAGATTTACTCTCAAAGCTATGTTCTGAGACAGCTGAGAACTGTTCTAACAGAGAAACAACTGATACAGGTATATCATGCTAGTGTTGGTGCAAGACTGAGATATGGGATCTGCTTCTGGGGTTGGTCGGCACTCTGTGGGGACGTACTTGTGGCACAGAAGAGGTGCATACGTTCTATTGCAGGTACACCGAGAGCTACAAGTTGCAAAGACTATTTCAGGAAGTTCAATATTTTAACTGTTTCGTCGTTGTTTTTGTATGAAATGTGTTTGTATGTTTTTACAAATCCCGATAAATTCAGGAGGAATTGTGATGTTCACAATTTCAATACTAGATATAACTCGAATTTGAGAACAAATGTTTGTATGTCTAAAGTTGCATTTCGATCTCCCCAAAATTTAGGCCCTCTAATATTTAATAATTTGCCAAATAATATTAAAACTTGTCAATCAATAAATGAGTATAGAGCAAGTTGAAATCTTTTTTCATAGAGAATTGTTTTTATCGTGTGGACGAATATTTAAAAATTTCAATATGACATATTATCTTGTTTTTGTATTTTGTCTATAGTTTAGTATAAGTACTGTATGTTTGTTTGAATTTGACTGTTCCTATTCAATTGTAGAATTGTCTCTGGAAATAAAAAATGAATGAATGAATGAATGACTAGGGTTTTACTGGCCCCCTAAACCGGGAGATCGAGGCAGACCCAGTGAGTGACGTTAGTACTCCATACAATCCCAACCCACTCTTACCAATCCATCGGGTTAATATACGAAGTAACTTAGGTTTTACTGGCCCCTCGAACCAGAATACGGATTGAGGCAGACCCAGTGAGCAACGCTAGTACTCCATATAACCCAACCCACTCCTAACAACTCCTTTCCTAGCAGGAGTAACTAGGGTTTTACTGGCCCCTCAAACCGGAAGACGGATCGAGGCAGACCCTGTGAGTAACGTTAGTGCTCCATACTATCCCAACCCACTTCTTACCAATCCCTCTCGGGTACTGATCGATAATGAAATTAAAATCTAAACTTGAATAATCCAGCGGAGTCAATGAGATAATATGCACAAACTTCCCATTATTTCACATAGGAATGACAATTCGTGAAGTAGAAAAAAGATTCACAAAAGAAATCAACCCCATTCGCTTCTGCCACGCATTTTAACGATACCTCATAACACAATTGACAATCTGAAAATACTTCAGAAAATTTTAAAATAATACTTACTCGAACAACTAGAAATCTTAAGCACCTTTACGGTATGTTACGAGATGTTACGGAATGTAACGACATGTTACGAGTTGTAACGGTATGTTACGAGATGTTGGGCATATTACGATTTCGTACGAGGTCGTGGTGTACAGGCTCAAGTAATCAGAAGTAATTCCGATGAAAAAAAACTAAAAATGACCAAAACACATGGAGTAACTACAGCTAAACTGACCCCTCGAATCCGAATGAGAATCGAGGCAGACCCAGTGAGCAACGTTAATACTCCATACAATCCCAACCCACTCCCAACCAATCCTCTCGGGCAGTTGTATGAAGCAACTATGGTTTTACTGGTCCCTCGAACCTGAATACGGATCGAGGCAGATCCAGTGAGGAACGTTAGTACTTCATACAATCCAAACCCACTCCTTACCAATCCATCTCTGGCCAATATGAAGTAACTATGGTTTTACTGGCCCCTCGATTCTGAATACGGATCGAGGCAGACCCAGTGAGAGATGATGATGATGATGAATCTCCCAAACTTCACGGATTCTGAATTAGCTTGATATGCTAGTTTTCGAAATTACCATAGGTTTGAACATTTACTACAGAGTAGTTCGAATATCTGAATATCTCAAAAATTTATTTTTATAGATTCGCAATTGATTGGTTAGTACATACATGTGATCTCATGCTTTCATTTCTAATTAAATTGCATCAGTTCTTATTCTTCTATGAGGCAGATAAAAAAGACTTGATTATATCAAAAAGACTTGATTAAATCAATTTTTATCTATGAAATATATATATTGTCTGATGTATTTCCATTAAATCCATTAAATTGAATTAGAAATGAAAGCATGAGAATGAATTTTTACACAATCAATTGCAACAGAAGAATGATGAATCGCACAATACTTATGAGCTTATGAGCTTTGAACACCTTATTCTTCATTGTAATAGTTTGAAACATATACCACATTACGTTACTTAGTAGTTCGGATCATCTTGATCTGTATCTCAGTCATTCTATTTCATAGTTCCTCAATAGATTTGTTCAGAAGATACATTGGTTGCCTTTAATACCATTTCATTTTATCAATTTTTACCTTTCTATGTGGCAGATCAGGTTGTGCGATTCATCATTCTTCTGCTGCAATTGATTGTGTAAAAATTCATTTTCATGCTTTCATTTCTAATTCAATTTAATGGATTTAATGGAAATACATCAGACATTATATATATATTTCATAGATAGAAATTGATTTAATCAAGTCTTTTTTATCTGCCTCAAAGAAGAATAAGAACTGATGCAATTTAATTAGAAATTTATTTATTTATTTATTTATTTATTTATTTCACATTGGAATACATTCAGGCATTCGCCCAGAAGCAGTATTCACATATATACAAACTATTTCATACAAAAGGAAATTCCCAAATCATACATGTACAAAATAACAAGAACCTACCATCCAAGGCAAAATAACATAAAAATACCAACCCGAAAAAATACAAAACAGGCTTACATTAAATCATAAAATTATCGATCTGAGGCCTCAAGGTTGGTCCTGACAGTTTTCTTCAACCTTACCAATGGATCTTGAAAAATATCAACATTCACACAAAGGGCATTACATGTCGTCATAACTCTGTGGAGTGGGGAGTTCTGCGCCGAATTAGTGTTTCTGACGGTGCAATAAAAAGTACCGAAAGATCTCAGACCTACATTTGGAACCCTGAGAGATATAAAATTGAAAATTTCAGATGCCGAAAACTGTCCTCTAATGATCTTACACGCGAATAACACATCCGTAAGCTGCCTGCGATTGGACAAACTCATCATGTTAAATCTGCGTCGAATAGTCGTGTAATTGTGATCAACAATGATTAATCTATTTCTGTAAGCCAAATATCTCAAGAACCTATTCTGAACACTCTCCAAGCGTTGTACGCTTGGAACCTTGGGTTCCACACAGTGGACGCAAAATTCAACTTACTGTGGACAAAGGAATAATAAAGTGTCAGTAGTGTTTTATTTTCTTTGAATTGGACACTATTACGGATAATGAAACCCAGCATTTTGTTGACATTATTCACAATTTTTTCTATATGCAGGTCGAAAATAAACCTTGAATCTAAAATAATGCCCAAATCCGAAACATTCTCGACCGCTTTGATAGGTCTACCATTTATGGAATAATCAAAATCCAGAATATTAGTATTTCTAGTAAAAGATATTTTACAACACTTCTCAAAGTTGAGAAACAGAGAATTCTCTTCGCAATACTCTTGGAGTCGCATAAAATCCTGCTGCAGCTTCAAGCAATCACTCCACATTTTTATCGGTCTGAAAAACTTCAAGTCATCAGCATACAGAAGAAATTCAGAGTATCGAAAACATGTCCCGATGTTGTTAATATAAATTAAGAATAACAGAGGGCCCTAATGAGTGCCCTGAGGTATACCCGAGGTGTTATTGAATGTTCTCGACCTATAGCCATTATCAGAAACATACTGGGAGCGATTCAAAATGTACGACGCAATCCACCTCAGGAGACTACCACAAATACCCACCTCCGCAAGGCGACGAAACAACAAAGAGTGAGATATCTTATCGAAGGCTTTGCAAAAATCAGTGTACACCGAATCGACCTGAATGCGCGAGTCAAGATTATCTTGAACATTATCCAGAAAACAAACGAGATTCGTTTCAACAACTTTACCTGGCATAAAACCATGTTGCTGGTCGATGATCAAACTTTTGACTTGGTGAAACATGGATTTATGAATAATGGACTCGAAAAGTTTAGCAAAAGACGATAATATGCTGATAGGGCGATAGTTCTCAATTCGATGCTTCTGACCACCCTTGAAAACCGGAACTACAGCCGACACCTTCCACCGACTCGGAAAAACACAAGAAGTCAACGACTTATTAAAAATGATGAACAACGGCTGTGCTAGGGAATCAGCGCATTCTCTCAAGACAATGGGGGGGGATTCCATCTGGACCTGGACCTTTGCACACATTCGCTGATCTCATTGCGTCGATTATTTCATCGACGGTAATATGTATGGCATTTAAGTTGTTCTCGCCGTAACAATTATCAACAAATCCCGAACTCCCCGAGCCGTCCGAGCCCGAAGAAGGTACCGCGAAATTTCCCATGAAAAAGGAGGCGAAAGATTCGGCAATCTCCAGGGCCGACGAAGCGCAACTGTCCTCCAAATACATTTCGGATGGAATTTTGCCGTGCTTCTTTTTAGCTGAAATGAAACTGAATAAACGTTTGGAGTTCTCCGAAAGTTCAGACTCCACCATCCTCGAATAATTCTCAAAATCTTTTCAAATAAAGCGCTTAAAAAGTGTTCGCAGTTCACTAAACTTCATTAAGTCTTGTTGGTTGCCGTAAATCCTCCACCTCACATGATATTTATTTAGAAATGAAAGCATGAGATCACATGTATGTACTAACCAATCAATTGCGAATCTATAAAAATTAATTTTTGAGATATTCAGATATTCGAACTACTCTGTAGTAAATGTTCAAACCTATGGTAATTTCGAAAACTAGCATATCAAGCTAATCCAGAATCCGTGAAGTTTGGGAGATTCATAATTCACTGTGTTCGTTTATTCTCATTCTAGTTTTCAGAATCTCATTTCTTCGGTAGATAAAATTATATCGATTTCACACTGTACTGAGTAGTTCGGTCAGTTTCTTCAAAACGGAACGTTTTAAATATTCAATTTCATAGTTCCTCAGTAGATTTGTTCGGAAGATACAATACCATTTGATTTTATCAATTTTTACCTTTATATGTGGCAGATCAGGTAGTGCGATTCATCATTCTTTTGCTGCAATTGATTGTGTGAAAATTCAACTTACTAGTTTACTACTTAGGCTTTCCTTATTGAATTTTTCAAGATGAAAGATTATGAGACTCAATATTTATTGTTGGTTTTCAAGAATCTACGAGTTTGAAAATGTTCCTACTATTGACTTCCATATTATATATATAATTATGTAATGCCAACCCTGGATTCCTTTAGCCAAGACAATCTTATTACAGCTTTTCTAATTCATATACCTATGTTATAACGTGCATAATTGCAACTCATCATTTCTGCTGAGTTTAGACAATATTATTATAAAACTATTGTGAATGCCTCTTTCGAGGAGATTAAGTATCGAGATATTGTACGCTTTGCTTCGCTTAATAAAGTTGATTTTTTAAAAATACGGGTTTTCTCCCTAAAAACATAATTGGCGACGAGGTGATGGGATTGTGCCGGTCTTCGTGAAACGAATACGGACTGTCAGTGTTAACTGTTAAGGTGCAACCAAGAACAAGGAGAGAAATACCAGAAGCCCTGATCGACCGAGTAGCGCCCTTCGACAACTTCAACAAAGAAAAATCAAGAACTTCAGAGGTGAGCAAGAGCAAATCCTTTACTTTTTTCCCCAGTTATTTTAACCTGGCCCAAAGTTAAAACCAATTCCAATCCAATTCTTTTTCCCGTACAGTTTTGAGATTAAAACCTGTATAAGTTTTTCCTAGGTTTCTTTCCAAAAACCGATCAAATAATTCAATTTATTAATTTTTTTTTTCAATCATACATAATTGATCCAATTATAGATAATTTAATCGATAATTTATCGAAACTTAATTTGAAAAATAACAAAATGACACAGGATAATAATACTTTCGAGAGAATGAAGCTGATTAGCCTTTTCGCGCAATCAATAGTTCCATTTGACGGAAACCCCGCAAATTTAACAAGATTTTTAAACCATTGTGAAAGATTTTCCAATAAATTCAGATCAAATGATGCATTACTTAATGAAGCAATAATAGATATCATTAAAAGTAAATTAATAGGTACAGCTAGTGAAATAGTGAGCAGCAATGAACGCATCACTTCTAGCTGGACAGATTTAAAAAAATTCCTCAAATTGAAATTTGAAGAAAAAATTAGTTTAACTGTATTATTTTGGGATCTCCAGAATGCCCAAAGATTTAGAAATGACAATGACTTAGAATTCCTAGAAAAAATTGTCGATTTAAAAAACAAATATGATTATCAGGTGGAGTTATCCGAATTGAGCATAGTTGAAAAGGAACAAGAAAAAAATATCGCATCTAGAGTAGCCACTAGAGTTTTACTCTACAACATTAACCCTGAATTACGAACTGCACTGAGAGAGGTCATGGTATAATGAATTACGATGACATGGTCAATTTCATTAGGCAAGATTTTTATTATTATCAGCAACCTTTTTTACATTATAAAACACAAGTTTCTCAAAAACCTAACAATTTTCCAAATTCAAACAAACGCCAAACGCAAAACCCAATGCAGTACCCAATACAGAGAAATTTTCCTAATCAATTTCAACCACATTTTAAACCACCACAAAATGAATTTCCTCCACAACCTATCCAATTTACGCAACAAAATACCAATCAATTTCCTTCAAAACCTATCCAATTTACACAACGCCCATTAACTCATCATTTCCCTACCAGACAACAAGTTTTCGGACCTAGTACTTCTAAGGAAGTAGATGTATTCAAACCTAATCCAAATCAAAGAATTTTGACACCACCGGAAAAAATGTCTATACAGACGCGAAATTATCCACATAAACGCTCGAATTATTCGACACAATATCAGGCAAATCCTCCAAGAAAACACCCAAATTTTAATCAAAATAATTATCAGCAAAATTACAATAATCAACCTCCTAATTTCACATTTGAAGAATTGACTAATATTGAACCAGATTGTGAGCCAATCGATGTAGAATATAATGAGTCACAAAATTATCTTGAAATTAACGAAAACTTTGAAGATGAAAACTTAGAAAATTATTCAGATGAAAATTTTCACGAACTAGCCTCGAACAATTTATCGACCTAAATTCTGCTTTAGACAATAAAAATCAATTACCTTACATTGAATTCCAAAATCCTAAGTGCAAACTTCTTATAGATAGCGGATGTTCAGTATGTCTAATTGACCCAAAATTTGCTTATAATAACTTTCCCAAAAATATTTTTAAGGAATCGACAACATTAACTGCATGTATGAAGCAGGAAACTTCTAATGAAAAAGTACTTATACCAGTATTTAGAGAATTCGAAATTGATGATTTTCACCCATTCATACTTTACAAATTTCACAAAAATTACGATGGATTAATAGGAGCAGATTTCTTGAATAAATATGGACTAAATTTAGATTTCAAAAACCAAATTTTAACTAATGAATATTGTAAGATTCCATTTCAATATCAAAAAGTTTCCCAAAAACCCTCAAACATTCCAATAGATCTTAGTCATTTAGAATCAAAAATTAGAAACCAACTGACTAAAATTCTCCAGACGAACGAAGATGTTTTACAACTACCTGATCAACAACTCAAATTTTCTAGTAACATTAAACACAAAATTAGAACGACTGACGAAATTCCTGTACACGGTAAAATGTATAAATATCCAGAAATTCATAGAGCGGAAGTACAACGACAAATTGAAGACATGTTAGAGAAAAAAATAATTAGACCTATTATTTCCCCATGGTCCTTTCCCGTTGTCATAGTTCCCAAAAAGCAGAACAAATCTGGACAAACGAAATGGCGAATTGCCATAGACTATAGGAAACTGAACGACAAAACCATAGACGACAAATATCCCTTACCCCAAATCGACAACATATTAAATAAATTAGGCAACAAAAAATACTTTACCACACTTGACTTAGCATCCGGTTTTCACCAGATAGAACTCGACGAAGAATCAATAGAAAAAACGGCCTTTACCGTAGAAAACGGACATTACAAATTTCTTAGAATGCCTTTTGGACTCAAAAACGCCCCAAGAACTTTCCAGCGGCTAATGAATAATGTTTTAAAAAAGTATATAGGTATAATCTGTTATGTTTACATGGACGATGTAGTTATTTTTTCGGATACTGAAGAACAACATTTGGCAGATATCCATACCATCTTAGAAGCACTCAAAATTGATAATTTAAAAATCCAACTCGATAAATGCCATTTTTTCAAAACTGAAATTGAATTTTTAGGTCACATTATCACACCTCAAGGAATTAAACCAAACCCTAATAAATTGAAAGCTATTACTGACTTTCCAATTCCAAAAACTCAAAGAGAAATTAAATCGTTCCTCGGATTAATAGGTTATTACAGAAAATTCATTCCAAATTTCGCTAAATTAACGAAACCTCTAACATTATGCCTGAGAAAAGATGCAAAAATTAACATTGACGATTTAAATTACATCGAAGCATTTGAAACTTGTAAGCGGAATCTAATGAACGATCCAATATTAAGTTACCCTGACTTTGATAAACCTTTTATTCTCACGACAGACGCATCCGGTTATGCAATAGGATCAGTTCTATCGCAAGGAAATTCCCCGAATGATCTTCCAATTGCATTCGCGAGTAGAACGCTAAATGACGCCGAAACAAGATACAGTACGATAGAAAAGGAACTGTTAGCTATCGTATGGTCATGCAAATATTTCCGACAATATCTCTACGGACGCAAATTCACGATTTACACAGACCATAAACCTTTATGTTGGTTATTTTCTTTAAGGGAGCCAAATTCCAGACTAATGAGATGGCGTATTCAGTTAGAAGAATTCGACTACGAAATTAACCCTTTCATGAGCGGAGGGAAGAGGAATTCCCACCATCAAATATCTGTATTGTGGGCAACGGTAAATAATTTTATCATTCCGTATTGGTGCTGCCATCTAGCCGTGTTATCTATGAGTAGGATAGAATCGTGGAACGAAGCATAGGTAAGGATCCTGCAATATAGTTATGAAGTCAAGTACGAATTGTCAGATTTCTGGTCGTTTCGCGCCGAAAATATTGTGTTTTTTTACTGAATCAACAAAAGTTCATAGAAAAAGGTAAGTAATAAGCTTTTTCTTCTTGAATTTCGATATTGTGATATTTGTTTCATACAATTAGCCTTCTACTGGGTCATTTTTCTCTATTTCGTAAACACAGAAATGATTTAGATTGGTGGGAAATATTCTTCCCACCGCCCATATAGTACCTTCTTTTTTCCAGTGCAAATTTTTTCCATTTCGTCCTTCTATATTAATTTTCATTTTTTTCAGATATGTGGTCTCTCAATAATCCGAGTCACGTAGAGGCTGCGTTAGAATACCTATATAGTCTCCCAGACAATGAATATAGTTCGGATCAAGAGGGCGATGATGGCGCTCAACAAGAATTGGATGCGTTAGAGTGTGAAGAAAAAACTACGAATAGTTTTTCGTTCGATTCTTCAAATCTAATGGATAATCCAGAATATAATGACGACTTTCCGGATCTCGAACTTCCCCTCCAGGTTATTCCTGAAGAAGAATTGGGACCAGTAATTTTGGACAGAAATGATTTCTCTTGGACTTACGATACTGATAATTTAGGCAGCACTGATATTCAGTTCGTTGAAAACGCCGAAACGAATTCCAATTTTTCCAGAGGCAATAGAGAGATAGACTATTTTATGGAACTTTTCAACGAAGACATTCTCAAATTGATCGTTGATCAAACGAACCTATATGCATCACAGGACTTGAATAGAAGACAGACCGCAGGACCATCCAATAATTGGACCGATACGACCATCGACGAAGTGAAAGCACTGATTGGAATGATGATAATGATGGGTATTCATTCACTACCTCATTTGTCTAATTTTTGGTCGAGCGATCCCTTGCTAGGCGTACCCTCAGTTTCCCGAACGATGTCTTCCAAGAGGTACAAAAAGCTCATTGAAAATGTCCATGTCAATGATAATACAATGGCGAAAAATGAGAATGAGCAAGGATACGACAAATTATATAAAGTCAGGCCACTTATTGAAAGATTGAACGATTCGATTTCCTGTTCATATAAACCGCATCATGGGGGGAGTTGATAAATTTGATCAACTTCGTGAAAGATATGCCATTGGACGTCGATCCACTAAATGGTGGCATCGTATACTATATTTCCTCATAGATATGGCTATCGTCAATGCATATATTCTCATGAATGTCGGGAGAAAAACAAAAACCGATCAACTCACTTTCCGAATCAATTTGGCGAGACAATTGATCAGTGGCTTTTCGTCTAAAAAGCGGAGAAATAAATCCGTACTCTTTTTAGCTAACAAAAGAGCAGTCCCAGATGAAGTGCGACTATTGAATGTAGGAAACCATATGCCTATTCAGGAGGTTACCTACAAACGGTGTCGACTCTGTAGTACAAAAGTGGCAGAGAAGAGGACGCGATTCATATGTTCTGAATGTAAAGTTCCACTATGTATCCAACCATGTTTCAATAAATTCCACGGAAAATGATATTTCTTGATTTTAATATCCACATATTATATAAACCTAACCATTTTATATCCAAATGATAAAACAATTTCATGAAAATAACACTTTTCCTATGTCTATACAAGGTGGAGTTACTATCTGAATTTGGGCGGTGGGAAGAATAATTCCCACTTGCTATAATCAAAAAACGAAAAAAAAATTCCCGAATATTATTGAGTATATGTTTATTTATATTCCTACTGCAGAAGAAACTCTCAAAGAAATAACTTTTTTCAAAGTCCTTCGCTCGTGCCCACGAAAGGGTTAAATACAAGAAAGGTTCGACGAATAACGCAGACGCACTTTCGAGGATTAAAATTGACAAAAATAATATCGAAATTAATGGTATTGAAGATGATTTAGATTCAATTGCAAATCAAATAACTACCGAAGAATTAGACGATTGTTTGAATTTACTTAATGCAAATAACCAGACTGAAACCCCTAGTACTAGTCAAAATGACAATATTATAGATTTCGAAACAGACGACATAACTGTTCACAGTACTTTAGAAAATCCTATTCTCGAATTACCTATTACCGAAAGAAGTTTAAATTCTGCTGCCCTACAAATAATTTTCAAAACGACTCCAAATTATAAAGTAACAACCAAATTGAAAATGATTTCATAAAATTCATCAAGGAATTTATTCAACCCAAAAAAGCATACACCTTGTATTTTGCCTCTCAAGAATTAGAAAAACCACTTATACGAATTCTACAGGAAAAATTCGATTATAAATCTTATGACTTAAAAATTTCCAAAATTTTTCTAGAAGACGTAGAAGACAAAGAAGAACAACTTCTTCGCATACAACAATACCACGAGACGAAAACTATCCATCGCGGATTACGAGAAAATCTTATAAGTCTAAAACGTAAATATTACTGGCCCAACATGGACAAAGACGTTAGGAACTACATAAATTCTTGTGAATTATGTCAGAAAAATAAATACGAACGCACCCCAATCCAAATTCAATTCAGACCCAACCCTATCGGAACGAAACCATTTACGCACGTTTACTGCGACACGATTAGGTTCAATCAAACGTATTGCCTTAGTATCGTAGACTCATTTTCAAGATTAGGACAATGTTATAAGTACATTAATTCAAAAAACAGGAACAGAAATTTTAGACAAGTTATTAATTTTCTTTAGCCATTACGGAATTCCTAACAAAATTACATGTGATAATGGTCTCGAATTCAAGAACAACGTTATACAAGATTTTTGTAAAGTCCACAAAATCGAAATTCATTACATTACAAACTATAATCCCAATTCCAATGCAATAGTTGAACGATTTCATTCCACATTAATAGAACAATTGAGGACAATTACAGACAAAAATTTGACTTTCCAAAATAGATTATCTCAAGCATTACTCAGTTACAATAATTCAAACCATGCGAGCTTAGAAACGACCCCTATGCAAATAATTAAGGCAGACTTGAACTACTCATTACCTATTGAACAAACACATAATGAACGATTACAAAACTACGTGGAAAATTACGTCGAAAATTTGAATGACATAACGAAACATTTGGAACAAAATAGACAAAAAAATATTCAACGTTTAGAAAAAACTAATGAAAAACGACCAGCAAAGGAAGACCATCCTTTAAACAAAAACCCAACCTACATCAAAAATCCTAGGACACGAAAATTAGATCCCCCATTCAAAAAAATTGATGCCTGTGAAATAGATAAAAATCGAATCCAAGATAAGAAAAACAAGCATATCTAAGACAAAAAAATCATGAAACAGAGAAAAAACTAGTTTCAAAATGTTGTTACAGATCCAAAATGGAATACACTTTCATACCTTTCATACTTCTCGGAATAATAACCTTCTCGATATCCCTTGAAATTATCCAAATCCAAAACAGCATACTACCCATTTCACTAGGTAAAGCCTACGTAACTCACAAAAACTTGCAACTTTTATACCATATTGACCTAGCCAAAATCGAACAAATCATAATTAATTATCAAACTGAAATAGACAACTACAAAAACTCAAAATTGAATTTCGCACAAACTGCAAATTATCGATATTTAAGACACTCTAACGAAATAAACCTGAATGCATTAGAAGAACTTTTAAACGAAAAAATACGAATCAAAAGAGGATTAATAAACTTAGGTGGAAAAATTTCAAAATTTCTATTCGGAACGCTCGATTCTGATGACGAAGCTTTATATCAAAGTTATTTCAACAGTATCAAAAATAACGAACAAATATTATTTCGAAATCAAAAACAAATCGCAACTATAGTGAATGACTTGAAAAATAAGTATATCAGTAAATTCCAGAAAATGTCAGAAAATCTTAAATTGTTTCAGATAGTACCTGAACTGCATGAAGTACAACAAATGCACCTTTTGATTTTTGAATTGAAAGACATAAAAAATATCTTAGACGAAATACAAACAGCTGTTAGCTTTGAGAGGTTACATTTATTGCACGAATCAGTTATACCATATTCCAAATTTCTAGAATTGATCAAAAATGAAAATATTATACCAGTTCATCACCTGAAAGACTATTATCAATTGTGTCACACGAAAGTTATTTTCAAAAACAAAATTTTATTATTTCTGATTTCAATTCCATTAGTTCAAAAAGAATATTATGATCTATACAAATTTTACTATCTCCCACAAAATAATGAATCCCTTCCATATACCAATCCTTATTTGCTCTCGCAAGAAGAAAAGCTGAAATGGTCCACCAAACACTGCCATCCAGTGGAAAACGACTACTTATGCGATCAAGACTCACTAGAAAAAATTCCGAAGTGCCTGGAAAATATCCTCACCAACCACACCGAAAATTGCCAGAGAATACCAAAAATTCCAACCCAGGACCTGAAGATCCTAGAAGATGGAAGCATTCTCTCAATTCAAAATGAGAAAATAATCGAAAAATGTCCATTGCAAACGAAACATCATTTCCTTCCTACGATGGCCATTCTACGTACCAAATGTACCATCAGTAACAAAGAAAAGGAAATAGTTCCAACCACAAATATCAGCGAAGAGAGAATCGTCCTTCTACAAACACCACACAAGTTACCCCAGGAATACACAAAAGAAGAACATCAACCAGAAGATGACATCCCCGACATCGAATTGGAAGAAACCAACCAGTGGAATCTTCCTCAGACTGCATTTAATTCATTTTTCTATTTGATAATTCTAATAATTATAATAACTACTTTTTACTTCATTTTCAAGCTTGCTTTATCCAAAAATAATTTATGTAAAAATAAAGCTACACCCATAGGTGATACCTTTAACCAAAATGGGGAGGAATTATGTAATGCCAACCCTGGATTCCTTTAGCCAAGACAATCTTATTACAGCTTTTCTAATTCATATACCTATGTTATAACGTGCATAATTGCAACTCATCATTTCTGCTGAGTTTAGACAATATTATTATAAAACTATTGTGAATGCCTCTTTCGAGGAGATTAAGTATCGAGATATTGTACGCTTTGCTTCGCTTAATAAAGTTGATTTTTTAAAAATACGGTTTTTCTCCCTAAAAACATAATTATATATTAAGTGAGAATTGGTGCTTAAGATTTCTAGTTGTTCGAGTAGTATTATTTTGAAGTAGTTATTTTTTTTCTGAAGTATTTTCAGATTGTCAATTGTGATATGAGGTATCGTTACAATGTGTGGCAGAAGCGAATGGGGTTGATTTCTTTTGTGTTTATTGAATATTTTTTCTACTTCACGAATTGTCATTCCTATGTGAAATAATGGGAAGTTTGTGCATATTATCTCATAGACTCCGCTGGATTATTCAGGTTTAGGTCTTAATTTCATTATCAATCAGTACCCGAGAGGAATTGGTGAGGAGTGGGTTGGGACTGTATGGAGTACTAACGTTACTCACAGGGTCTGCCTGCAGAATGGAGGGGCCAGTAAAACCATAGTTACTTCATATTGGCCAGAGATGGATTGGTAAGGAGTGGGTTTGGATTGTATAGAGTACTAACGTTGCTCACTGGGTCTGCCTCGATCCGTATTCAGGTTCGAGGGGCCCGTAAAACCATAGTTGCTTCATACAACTGCCCGAGAGGATTGGCTGGGAGTGGGTTGGGATTGTATGGAGTATAAACGTTGCTCACTGGGTCTGCCTTGATCCGTGTTCGGGTTCGAGGGGCCAGTAAAATTATACTTACTTCATATTGGCCAGAAATGGATTGGTAAGGAGTGGGTTTGGATTGTATGGAATACTTACGTTGCTCACTGGGTCTGCCTCGATCCGTATTCAGAATCGAGGGGCCAGTAAAACCATAGTTACTTCATATTGGCCAGAGATGGATTGGTAAGGAGTGGGTTTGGATTTTATAGAGTACTAACGTTGCTCACTGGGTCTGCCTCGATCCGTATTCAGGTTCGAGGGGCCAGTAAAACCATAGTTGCTTCATACAACTGCCCGAGAGGATTGGTTGGAAGTGGGTTGGGATTGTATGGAGTATTAACGTTGCTCACTGGGTCTGCCTCGATTCCCATTCGGGTTCGAGGGGTCAGTTTCTCTGTAGTTACTACATGTAATTTGGTCATTCTTGGTTTTTTTTCATCGGAATCACTTCTGATTACTTGAGCCTGTACACCACGACAAGGTGATGACCTCGTATCGAATAAACTTGGGAGGAGATGGAAAAATGACATTTTTTCATCTATAAATGAAAATAAATTGGTCTCTGTTCATCCGATCAGAATGATTAATACCTCATTTTTTAGGTAAATTAGTTCTCTACAAACGCCCTATTGACGACTTTTTTCCATAACCCACCGTTTCGAGAATATATCGAATAAACTTGGGAGGAGATGGAAAATGATATTTTTTCATCTATTAATGAAAATAAATCGGTCTCTGTTCATCTGATCAGAATGATTAATACATCATTTTTTAGGTAAATTGATTCTCTACAAAATGTTACGGGATGTTACGAAATGTTACGACCTGTTACGGAATGTTATGACCTGTTACGGGATGGTACGTCATGTTACGATTTGTTACGTCATGTAACGAGATGTTACGACTTTTTACGGTATGTTACGAAAGGATACGAGATGTGAAGACATGTTACGGAAAATTACGACCTGTAACGGGATTTTACGAGATTTTACGATTTTTTACGGTATATTATCCAATCTTCTCGGGCAGTTGTATGAAGCAACTGTGGTTTTACTGGCCCCTCGAACGGATCGAGGCAGACCCAGTGAGCAACGTTAGTACTCTATACATTCCAAACCCACTCCTTACCAATCCATCTCTGGCCAATATGAAGTAACTATGGTTTTACTGGCCCCTCGATTCTGAATACGGATCGAGGCAGACCCAGTGAGCAACGTAAGTACAATATGAAGTAAGTATAATTTTACTGGCCCCTCGAACCCGAACACGGATCAAGGCAGACACAGTAGGCAATATTACTGCATATAACCCAACCCACCCTTATCAATCCCTCTCGGTCTGAAATATTGAGTAACTATGGTTTACTGGCTCCTCGAACCCGAATACGGATCGAGGCAGACCCAGTGAGCAACGTAAGTATTCCATACAATCCAAACCCACTCCTTACCAATCCATCTCTGGCCAATATGAATTAAGTATAATTTTACAGGCCCCTCGAACCCGAACACGGATCAAGGCAGACCCAGTGAGCAATGTTAGTACTGCATATAACCTAACCCACTCCTTATCAATCCCTCTCGGTCTACTGTATTGAGTAACTATGGTTTACTGGCCCCTCGATCCCGAAAGAGAATCGAGGCAGACCCAGTAAGCAACGTTACTACTCCATATAATCCAACCCACTCGAAACAAATCCTATTCTAGCAGAAGTATGAAGTAACTAGGGTTTTACTGGCCCCCTAAACCGGGAGACGGATCGAGGCAGACCCAGTGAGTAACGTTAGTACTCCATACAATCCCAACCCACTCCTTACCAATCCATCGGGTTAATATACGAAGTAACTAAGATTTTACTGGCCCCTCGAACCAGAATACGGATTGAGGCAGACCCAGTGAGCAACGCTAGTACTCCATATAACCCAACCCACTCCTAACAACTCCTTTCCTAGCAGAAGTAACTAGGGTTTTACTGGCCCTCCAAACCGGAAGACGGATCGAGGCAGACCTTGTGAGTAACGTTAGTACTCCATACAGTCACAACCCACTCCTTACCAATCCCTCTCGGGTACTGATTGATAATGAAATTAAGATCTAAACTTGAATAATCCAGCGGAGTCTATGAGATAACATGCACAAACTTACCATTATTTCACATAGGAATGACAATTCGTGAAGTAGAAAATAGAAACAATAAACACAAAAGAAATCAACCCCATTCGCTTCTGCCGCACATTTTAACGATACCTCATATCACAATTGACAATCTGAAAATACTTCAGAAAAAAAATAATCCCTCTCGGTCTAATGTATTGAGTAACTATGGTTTACTGGCCCCTCGAACCTGAATACTGATCGAGGCAGACCCAGTGAGCAACGTTAGTACTCTATACAATTCAAACCCACTCTTTACCAATCCATCTCTGGCCAATATGAAGTAACTATGGTTTTACTGTCCCCTCCATTCTGAATACGGATCGAGGCAGACCCTGTGAGTAACGTTAGTACTCCATACAGTCCCAACCCACTCCTTACCAATCCCTCTCGGGTACTGATTGATAATGAAATTAAGATCTAAACTTGAATATTCCAGCGGAGTCTATGAGATAACATGCACAAACTTCCCATTATTTCACATAGGAATGACAATTCGTGAAGTAGAAAAAAGAAACAATAAACACAAAAGAAATCAACCCCATTCGCTTCTGCCACACATTTTAACGATACCTCATATCACAATTAACAATCTGAAAATACTTCAGAAAAAAAATAACTACTTTAAAATAATACTACTCGAACAACTAGAAATCTTAAGCACCAATTCTCACTTAATATAAATATAATATGGAAGTCAATAGTAAGAACATTTTCAAACTCGTAGATTCTTGAAAACCAACAATAAATATTGAGTCTCATAATCTTTTATCTTAAAAATTTCAATAAGGAAAGCCTAAGTAGTAAACTAGTAAAGTGAATTTTTACACAATCAATTGCAGCAAAAGAATAATGAAACGCACTACCTGATCTGCCACATATAAAGGTAAAAATTGATAAAATCATCTAAATCTACTGAGGAACTATGAAATTGAATATTTAAAACGTTCCGTTTTGAAGAAACTGACTGAACTACTCAGTACAGTGTGAAATCGGTATAATTTTATCTACCGAAGAAATGAGATTCTGAAAACTAGAATGAGAATAAACGAACACAGTGAATTATGAATCTCCCAAACTTCACGGATTCTGAATTAGCTTGATATGCTAGTTTTCGAAATTACCATAGGTTTGAACATTTACTACAGAGTAGTTCGAATATCTGAATATCTGAATATCTCAAAAATTTATTTTTATAGATTCGCAATTGATTGGTTAGTACATACATGTGATCTTATGCTTTCATTTCTAATTAAATTGCATCAGTTCTTATTCTTCTTTGAGGCAGATAAAAAAGACTTGATTAAATCAAAAAGACTTGATTAAATCAATTTTTATCTATGAAATATATATATATTGTCTGATGTATTTTCAATAAATCCATTAAATTGAATTAGAAATGAAAGCATGAGAAAGAATTTTTACACAATCAATTGCAACAGAAGAATGATGAATCGCACAACAATTATAAGCTTATAAGCTTTGAACACCTTATTCTTCATTGTAACAGTTTGAAACATATACCACATTACGTTACTTAGTAGTTCGGATCCTCTTGATCTGTATCTCAGTCATTCTATTTCATTTTATCAATTTTTACCTTTCTATGTGGCAGATCAGGTTGTGCGATTCATCATTCTTCTGCTGCAATTGATTGTGTAAAAATTCATTTTCATGCTTTCATTTCTAATTCAATTTAATGGATTTAATGGAAATACATCAGACATTATATATATTTCATGGATAAAAATTGATTTAATCAAGTCTTTTTTATCAGCCTCAAAGAAGAATAAGAACTGATGCAATTTAATTAGAAATGAAAGCATGAGATCACATGTATGTACTGACCAATCAATTGCGAATATATAAAAATAAATTTTTGAGATATTCAGATATTCAGATATTCGAACTACTCTGTAGTAAATGTTCAAACCTATGGTAATTTCGAAAACTAGCATATCAAGCTAATCCAGAATCCGTGAAGTTTGGGAGATTCATAATTCACTGTGTTCGTTTATTCTCATCTTAGTTTTCAGAATCTCATTTCTTCGGTAGATAAAATTATATCGATTTCACACTGTACTGAGTAGTTCGGTTAGTTTCTTCAAAACGGAACGTTTTAAATATTCAATTTCATAGTTCCTCAGTTGATTTGTTAGGAAGATACAATACCATTTGATTTTATCAATTTTTACCTTTATATGTGGCAGATCAGGTAGTGCGATTCATCATTCTTTTGCTGCAATTGATTGTGTGAAAATTCAACTTACTAGTTTACTACTTAGGCTTTCCTTATTGAATTTTTCAGGATGAAAGATTATGAGACTCAATATTTATTGTTGGTTTTCGAGAATCTACGAGTTTGAAAATGTTCTTACTATTGACTTCCATATTATAAATATATTAAATGAGAATCGGTGCTTAAGATTTCTAGTTGTTCGAGTAGTTTTATTTTAAAGTAGTTATTTTTTTCTGAAGTATTTTCAGATTGTCAATTGTGATATGAGGTATCGTTAAAATGCGTGGCAGAAGCGAAAAATGACATTTTTTCATCTATAAATGAAAATAAATTGGTCTCTGTTCATCCGATCAGAATGATTAATACCTCATTTTATAGGTAAATTAGTTCTCTACAAACGCCCCATTGACCACTTTTTTCCATAACCCACCGTTTCGAAAATATATCGAATAAACTTGGGAGGAGATGGAAAAATGACATTTTTTCATCTATTAATGAAAATAAATTGGTCTCTGTTCATCCGATCAGAATGATTAATACCTCATCTTATAGGTAAATTAGTTCTCTACAAACGCCCTATTGACCACTTTTTTCCATAACCCACCGTTTCGAAAATATATCGAATAAACTTGGGAGGAGATGGAAAAATGACATTTTTTCATCTATAAATGAAAATAAATTGGTCTCTGTTCATCCCATCAGAATGATTAATACCTCATTTTATAGGTAAATTAGTTCTCTACGAACGCCCTATTGACCACTTTTTTCCATAACCCACCGTTTCGAAAATATATCGAATAAACTTGGGAGGAGATGGAAAATGATATTTTTTCATCTATTAATGAAAATAAATCGGTCTCTGTTCATCTGATCAGAATGATTAATACATCATTTTTAGGTAAATTGATTCTCTACAAAATGTTACGGGATGTTACGGAATGTTACGACCTGTTACGGAATGTTATGACCTGTTACGGGATGGTACGTCATGTTACGATTTGTTACGTCATGTTACGAGATGTTACGACTTTTTACGGTATGTTACGAGATGTTACGAAATGATACGAGATGTGAAGACATGTTACGGAAAATTACGACTTGTAACGGGATTTTACGAGATCTTACGATTTTTTACGGTATATTATACGAGATGTAACGGAATGTTACGAAATGTTGAGGTATGTTTCGATAGGTTACAGCATGTTACAAAATGTTACGAGATGCTACGAGATGTCACGTTATGTAACGGCATGTTACGATATGTAAAGGGATGTGACGTCATGTTACGAATTTTTATGGTGAAAAGTCGTAACACCTGTGTAACGACCTGTTACGAGTTGTTACGGTATGTTACGAGATGTTGGGCATTTTACGATTTCGTACGAGGTCATCACCTTGTCGTGGTGTACAGGCTCAAGTAATCAGAAGTATTTCCGATGAAAAAAAAAACAAAGAATGACCAAAACATATGGAGTAACTACAGCTAAACTGACCCCTCGAATCCGAATGAGAATCGAGGCAGACCCAGTGAGCAACGTTAATACTCCATACAATCCCAACCCACTCCCAACCAATCCTCTCGGGCAGTTGTATGAAGCAACTATGGTTTTACTGGCCCCTCGAACGGATCGAGGCAGACCCAGTGAGCAACGTTAGTACTCTATACAATCCAAACCCACTCCTTACCAATCCATCTCTGGCCAATATGAAGTAACAATGCTTTTACTGGCCCCTCGATTCTGAATACAGATCGAGGCAGACCCAGTGAGCAACGTAAGTATTCCATACAATCCAAACCCACTCCTTACCAATCCATTTCTGGCCAATATGAAGTAAGTATAATTTTACTGGCCCCTCGAACCCGAACATGGATCAAGGCAGACACAGTGAGCAATATTACTGCATATAACCCAAACCACCCCTTATCAATCCCTCTCGGTCTGATGTATTGAGTAACTATGGTTTACTGGCTCCTCGAACCCGAATACGGATCGAGGCAGACCCAGTGAGCAACGTAAGTATTCCATACAATCCAAACCCACTCCTTACCAATCCATCTCTGGCCAATATGAAGTAAGTATAATTTTACTGGCCCCTCGAACCCGAACACGGATCAAAGCAGACCCAGTGAGCAATGTTAGTACTGCATATAACCCAACCCACCCCTTATCAATCCCTCTCGGTCTACTGTATTGAGTAACTATGGTTTGCTGGCCCCTCGAACCCGAATACGGATCGAGGCAGACCCAGTGAGCAATATTAGTACTGCTTATAACCCAACCCACTCCTTAACGATCCTTCTCAGGCTAATGTATGAAGTATATATGATTTCACTGGCCCCTCGTACCCGAAAACGGACTCGGGGTAGACCCAGTGAGCAATATTAGCACATCGTACGAACAGGCCAAAGAAGATTTGGAGTAACTATGGCTTAACTGGCCCTCGAACCCGGAAGAGAATCGAGGCAGACCCAGTAAGCAACGTTTCTACTCCATATAATACAACCCACTCCTAACAAATCCTTTTCTAGCAAAAGTATGGAGTAACTAGGGTTTTACTGGCCCCCTAAACCGGGAGACGGATCGAGGCAGACCCAGTGAGTAACGTTAGTACTCCATACAATCCCAACCCACTCCTTACAAATCTATCGGGTAAATATACGATGTAACTAAGGGTTTTACTGGCCCCTCGAACCAGAATACGGATTGGGGGAGACCCAGTGAGCAACGCTAGTACTCCATATAACCCAACCCACTCCTAACAACTCCTTTCCTAGCAGAAGTAACTAGGGTTTTACTGGCCCCTCAAACCGGAAGACGGATCGAGGCACACCTTGTGAGTAACGTTAGTACTCCATACTATCCCAACCCACTTCTTACCAATCCCTCTCGGGTACTGATTGATAATGAAATTAAAATCTAAACTTGAATAATCCAGCGGAGTCAATGAGATAATATGCACAAACTTCCCATTATTTCACATAGGAATGACAATTCGTGAAGTAGAAAAAAGAAACAATAAACACAAAAGAACCCAACCCCATTCGCTTCTGCCACGCATTTTAACGATACCTCATATCACAATTGACAATCTGAAAATACTTCAGAAAAAAAATAACTGCTTTAAAATAATACTACTCGAACAACTAGAAATCTTAAGCACCTTTACGGTATGTTACGAGATGTTACGGAATGTAACGACATGTTACGAGTTGTTACGGTATGTTACGAGATGTTGGGCATATTACGATTTCGTACGAGGTCATCACCTTGTTGTGGTGTACAGGCTCAAGTAATCAGAAGTAATTCCGATGAAAGAAAACTGAGAATGACCAAAACACATGGAGTAACTACAGCTAAACTGACCCCTCGAACCCGAGTGACAATCGAGGCAGACCCAGTGAGCAACGTTAATACTCCATACAATCCCAACCCACTCCCAACCAATCCTCTCGGGCAGTTGTATGATGCAACTATGGTTTTACTGGTCCCTCGAACCTGAATACGGATCAAGGCAGATCCAGTGAGCAACGTTAGTACTTCATACAATCCAAACCCACTCCTTACCAATCCATCTCTGGCCAATATGAAGTAAGTATAATTTGACTGGCCCCTCGAACCCGAACACGGATCAAGGCAGACCCAGTGAGCAATATTAGTACTGCATATAACCCAACCCACCCCTTATCAATCCTTCTCGGTCTAATGTATTGAGTAACTATGGTTTACTGGCCCCTCGAACCCGAATACGGATCGAGGCAGACCCAGTGAGCAACGTTAATACTCCATACAATCCCAACCCACTCCCAAACAATCCTCTCGGGCAGTTGTATGAGGCAACTATGGTTTTACTGGCCCCTCGAACCTGAATACTGATCGAGGCAGACCCAGTGAGCAACGTTAGTACTCTATACAATCCAAACCCACTCCTTACCAATCCATCTCTGGCCAATATGAAGTAACTATGGATTTACTGGCCCCTCCATTCTGAATACGGATCGAGGCAGACCCTGTGAGTAACGTTAGTACTCCATACAGTCCCAACCCACTCCTTACCAATCCCTCTCGGGTACTGATTGATAATGAAATTAAGATCTAAACTTGAATAATCCAGCGGAGTCCATGAGATAACATGCACAAACTTCCCATTATTTCACATAGGAATGACAATTCGTGAAGTAGAAAAAAGATTCAATAAACACAAAAGAAATCAACCCCATTCGCTTCTGCCACACATTTAAACGATACCTCATATCACAATTGACAATCTGAAAATACTTCAGAAAAAAAATAATCCCTCTCGGTCTAATGTATTGAGTAACTATGGTTTACTGGCCCCTCGAACCCGAATACGGATCGAGGCAGACCCAGTGAGCAACGTTAATACTCCATACAATCCCAACCCACTCCCAACCAATCCTCTCAGGCAGTTGTATGAAGCAACTATGGTTTTACTGGCCCCTCGAACCTGAATACTGATCGAGGCAGACCCAGTGAGCAACGTTAGAACTCTATACAATCCAAACCCACTCCTTACTAATCCATCTCTGGCCAATATGAAGTAACTATGGTTTTACTGGCCCCTCCATTCTGAATACGGATCGAGGCAGACCCTGTGAGTAACGTTAGTACTCCATACAGTCCCAACCCACTCCTTACCAATCCCTCTCGGGTACTGATTGATAATGAAATTAAGATCTTAACTTGAATAATCCAGCGGAGTCTATGAGATAACATGCACAAACTTCCCATTATTTCACATAGGAATGACAATTCGTGAAGTAGAAAAAAGAAACAATAAACACAGAAGAAATCAACCCCATTCGCTTCTGCCACACATTTTAACGATACCTCATATCATAATTGACAATCTGAAAATACTTCAGAAAAAAAATAACTACTTTAAAATAATACTACTCGAACAACTAGAAATCTTAAGCACCAATTCTCACTTAATATATATATAATATGAAAGTCTATAGTAAGAACATTTTAAAACTCGTAGATTCTTGAAAACCAACAATAAATAACAATTGATTGTGTAAAAATTCATTTTCATGCTTTCATTTCTAATTCAATTTAATGGATTTAATGGAAATTCATCAGACATTATATATATTTCATAGATAAAAATTGATTTAATCAAGTCTTGTTTATCTGCCTCAAAGAAGAATGAGAACTGATGCAATTTAATCAGAAATGAAAGCATAAGATCACATGTATGTACTAACCAATCAATTGCGAATCTAAAAAAATAAATTTTTGAGATATTCAGATATTCAGATATTCGAACTACTCTGTAGTAAATGTTCAAACCTATGGTAATTTCGAAAACTAGCATATCAAGCTAATCCAGAATCCGTGAAGTTTGGGAGATTCATAATTCACTGTGTTCGTTTATTCTCATTCTAGTTTTCAGAAACTCATTTCTTCGGTAGATAAAATTATATCGATTTCACACTGTACTGAGTAGATCGGTCAGTTTCTTCAAAACGGAACGTTTTAAATATTGAATTTCATAGTTCCTCAGTAGATTTGTTCGGAAGATACAATACTATTTGATTTTATCAATTTTTACCTTTATATAAGGCAGATCAGGTAGTGCGATTCATCATTCTTTTGCTGCAATTGATTGTGTGAAAATTCAACTTACTAGTTTACTACTTAGGCTTTCCTTATTGAATTTTTCAAGATGAAAGATTATGAGACTCAATAATTATTGTTGGTTTTCAAGAATCTACGAGTTTGAAATTGTTCCTACTATTGACTTCCATATTATATATATATATTAAGTGAGAATTGGTGCTTAAGATTTCTAGTTTTTCGAGTAGTATTATTTTAAAGTAGTTATTTTTTTTCTGAAGTATTTTCAGATTGTCAATTGTGATATGAGGTATCGTTAAAATGTGTGGCAGAAGGGTTGATTTCTTTTGTGTTTTGTAGCGTTATTTTTCCTGAAAAACTGAAAAGTGATTTTTGAGTTGCCTATATTAATAATTTACAAATAATCGAGAAATGATGTCTTCTTTCCTTTATCGATGACGACACATATGGTAACAAGATAATTTTATTCTTTGTTCGATTCGTTTCTTTTCATTCTGTAATAAGAAGTCTAATGATATATAGAAATTCTTTAAATAATTTTCTTCGTGGAAGATCCAATTTTGGGATAATAAGCATTTCTATAAATAAAAATATATATTGCTGGTTTGTATTTGATTGGTATAAAGCATATATATACCCTTGGGGATTAAAAAAGCATTAGATCAAGAATTAAGGCCGCCCAATATCACAGTAAGTCCTACAACTTTCTCCCAGGAATAATTTGTTTGTAATTTCTATTTCCGTATTTTTAGGGCCTTTTTTTTTGTTTATGTTTCTGGTTCTTTTCAAATAATTGAAAACTGGTTTTTCTCTGGTCGCTGTATCTGGGAAATTCTATTTCGATCACCCCCTTTTGTGGTGAACATTCTACAACCTGATCGAAGCTAACAGTTTTGTGAACGATAATTCAACCAACCCTAGCTATTTGACGTTATTTTTGGTGGAACATAGGACATCAGGAAAAACATTAGTTTATGATATAGTAGGAGATTGAGGAATAATTGGATATTTTGAGGCTATTTTTCCTGGTATGTAGAAGACCTTTTTTTTGCCATCGCCATTGACGTCAATTTTCCATCTTTGGACTCCATTTTTATTTAGCTGTTATCATCGGAGATTGCTCAGTACCTACAGTTATATACGTCATTTCAATCCTAAAATTTTCAATTTAACATATTTATAATTGACATATTCTTTGACAATCTTATCAATTTTTCAATTATCAATCAATCAATCAATCAAATCAATTTTTCATTTTTCTTCATAACTTTGTGTGATTACTTTGTGGTTGAATTCAATTCGTATTTTGCTTGTCAGATTAGAAATTAAACTAGTGAGCCCATTAATCTACCTTGTCAGTAGATTCGTGAAACCGGTAGATCAATATTTTCGGGTAGATCAGATGATCGGTAGATCAATTGAACCGATAGTTCAGACGAACAGTAGGTCAGTCGAACCGTTGTGTATACGCCCATAGATAATCATCATTGGTATAAGATGGTTGGTTATTATGGGATGAACAATATGGTATCGCTTAATCTGTTTACTGATACCCCCTGTATAATTTGAAACATTTGAGACCACCCTGTATATTCGATCATATATCTTCTCCATCAAAAATTTCAACATGATTATAGACACACCCTGTATACATTCAGAGCGACTATTGAAAATGTTTGTGTGTTATAAAGTAAAAATTTGAAGTATTCAACATCTTCGTGGAAGGACCCTGTATAAATCCGATACATAATTGAAAACCCACTATTTTGGTAAATTATTTGAAATTCAAAAACTTTTTCGATTCCGTTGAAGAGTCCTTGTTATAACGCAGAAATAAAAAAATTTTGATTTACCCTTGTATGAATCATATTTGTGACATTTTTTAGAAAATTGGCGTTATTCAAATGAATATTCAACATTTCTATAATAATTTAATAATAATAATAATAACTTACGAAAGGAAGCTTAATGTTTGAACAGAAGAGTGGAATTCTCATATAAACAGGATGGGCGTAAAAGTTATCAGATAGGTTCAATGCACCCAAAGAAAAATTTAATTGCGAATATAATATCTTCAGAATCAATAAAAAACCAAGTGTATTTATATAGCTCTATCTGTTGAATCATTAGATGAATTTAGGTGATGAATTCATGAATAAATTTCTTGGATAAAAGAATTTTAGAAATTGTATATGGAATGGTTGAATTAATGAAATGTAAAGGTTTATGCATATTAGCGTTTTATAAATTTATGTGTTTCAAGTCATAAGAAAACATTCGTTACTCAAATTCATATTTTTCATTCATTTAAATATTTAGTGGGATAAAATAAAATACTGATTAAACGGAAAATATAAATATATTTCATAAAAAAATTGTAGTATCGATAATAATATAATAATAATGTATAGATTTATATGAATGAGCATATCAAAACATGAATAGTTCAAGAAATAATATCAATAAAACATATAAATGGTTATTTAAGGAATAATTTAATTAGAATTAAATATATAAAAATCTTAAATGAAAATACTAATTGTTATAAAAACAACAATGGAACTAAGATATATTGAAATATTTACATGATATTACCTTAATATTAATCGAGAACATTATTAAAATAAAAACTAAGATATATTGAAATATTTACATGATATTATCTACATTAATATTAATTGAAAACATTATTAAAAAAACGTATTTACAATATATTATGTGAAAATACATAAATTCTTAAAATTATTATATTACATTATAATACATATTAGGTTTGATTTCGTGGTATAGTGGCATAATCGATGGTCCATATCAGTGTGTTGTTGTTTCTCTCAATATCTTCGTCAAAAATCGGTGAGTGGTGTTTTTTTTTGGGTCATGTCTCAAATTGGTTGTCATCTATCGGTGAGTGGTGGTTTTTTTGGTTATCTCTCATTTTCGGTGTCACAAATCGGTGGGTGGTGGTTTTTTTGGTTATTTATATTCGTCATCTTATTCGATGGTGGTTTTGTGACCGGAACTCTTCTCGGGCGGCTTGTATCCGAATTATTAATAAAGGTCGCTAGCACAAAGATTTGTTTTGCATTTCACTATATACAGATTCGTGAACATTGGCGAGAAAACGCAGATAGAAAAATTAAAGACGAAAAATGAAATAATGGGAACGACAACGTTTTATAGAGCGATGAAATCGTTGATATGGATTCATATCGATGGTTTATTTGAAAAATTATTTCAGAAGTTGCATAAAATTAATGACGTTTCATTAATTACCGTGATTGGAATTTTAATGAATATACCTTTAAATTTAAAAATGAATTATTTCGTAATAATGTAATAATTTGTAATCAATTCGAAGATTATTGAATAATGAATAAAATAAATGAGAGTATAATGAAAGACTTTGAAAATTTTTCGAAAATAATGACAGAAAAGTTGGGACGAATGAAGTGAAATGTTCACTAATATGTAAAATGATGATTTTGGACATTGCATATATTATAAAAAAAAGTTTAGATCAGGTGTTTCAGGACAGAAGAAAATTTGAAAAAATTAATATTCATTTCGTTTCGTTACCAATATTCGCGAATCTACGACCGAAATGATTTCTAATTCACCCCAGACATCATAAAGGAAAAATCGGTACGAATACCTACTATACTTGAATCTTAAAAGTTTCAAATTTTGACTGGCCAAATATCGGATGGATTATTTTGTATGAATTATTAAAAAAAAATGGGTTACTTTATAGAATTTAGTATGCTGTCATAAATTATATTTTTGGTATAAATGTTTTTGGAAAATTTCAGCAATTTACCCTGTTTTTTCGATTCATCTACTTTCACCTTTACGGCGTTCCAATTGCGAGCCCTTGAAACGCAACGTAAAGTTGACCGTGTGAAAAAACCGGAGAACCAAGATAAATGCCTACTTTGTCAAATGTTTGCCCCTGAGCTTTATTGATAGTTAGTGCGAAGCAAACTTTTACAGGGAATTGTCTCCTTTTCAAAGTTATCGGCAGTGTTTTATCGGAAGAGGTAAGATCCATCCTAGAGATGAAATGTTCTCTTCCGCTAAAACGACCGGTGACACTTTTGGCTATTAATAAGGAGTCCGTAGCTGATAACACCAGTAGTCTCGTACCGTTGATTAATCCATCCTTTAAACTAATATTTCGCAAAAGTATAATCGGTACGCCTACTTTAAGTTTAAGTTCGTGGAGGGGCATTCCACTGGGTGTTATGCTGTTTAAATATTCCAACTGATAGTTTGCTATTTCATCTGCGTCTCCTGAAGCAACGCTATCGTTGCTACGGATAGTGATGATATTTCCCGGGAACGATTCAAGCATAATGTCATTCAACCTATTACAATGTTCGTTTCTGGGGCAAAGAATGGCTCGTGTCGAAAGTTGTTCCGGCGTCAGAGTATCGAAACGGCCAAAAATCTCTCCGATGAGATTGTCGGTCAAGCAGTGTTCAGGCAGGCAAACGTCGTTATTGCTATCGTCCGTAACGCTTTCGTTAAGCAAACCCTGACCCAGCTGTTCGAGCCATCCAGCGAACTCCCTCTCACCCGTATCAACACGCATATTGACCTTCAGTTCCAACGCTTTGAAGTGAGCCCACGCATTACAATTTGTGAAAAAGAGTTCCACCTGCTCCACCCTGCCAGTTGCCACGGGTGGTAACTGTTTGACGTCACCTCTAAGAAGCACGCAAAGACCGCCGAACGGGCGACAGTCATTACGCAAATCTTGGAGGAGTCGATCTACAGCGTTTAACACGTGATAACTGGCCATGGAAACTTCATCCCAAATCATAAACACGCAGTCTCCTCAAAGTGGCCGCTTCTTCTGATTGAGCCGTCATACATGAACGGGTTTCCGCATCCACGTTCAAGGGTAACTTGAACTTTGAATGAGCAGTACACCCGTCTTGAAGTAAAAGGGCCGCAATACCGGTGAAAGCGACGGCGATGGTTGAAACACCCCTTGTCCGACAGAAGGTCAATAAAGCATTGTACAGGTGAGTTTTACCTGTACCTCCGCTACCTCCTAAATAAAAGTAGCGGTCCGGAGCGTCATTTTCGATAGCAGTAACGACGCGGTCGAAAACATCCCGTTGCTCGGGGTTTAGCCTGGCCGGATCAAATTTAGCAGCTATCTCTGCGTTAACGCTGGCATCAATATCGACGTCTTCGTCGTCATCAATACCAACGCTAACGGGTCGATATTCTGGCAAACCAAAATCCTTAAGGCTTTTACCCAGATACCCCAGTATGTTTTCGATCCCGCGTAACGCACAGTTTTCCGCGTCCTCACCTGAGAGATTTTTTCTAAGAAAATCTTCGCACATATGATGTTTAAAAGCCACCCAAAGGGCCAGAGGGTTTCCGATTTCGCAGTAGCGCATATGCACGGCATGTCAACCAAAGCTGCCTGCTCTAATGTTTTTTTCCACTCATCATCGGAAGCGACCAATAGCCTGATTCGGGCAGCTTCTTGAAATGTGGGATACACAATTCCATTATATGTACGAAGATCTTCGAAGGATTTCGCACCGCGTACGTATTGAAGCAAAATTCTTAAATGAAACTTTTCCACGTACTTCGGGCTAATTGTGAACATCCGAGTAACGACAGATTTGACTCTAGATCGTCTGCGCCATCTACCGTTCGCCCAGCTGTAGTGCAGGGGTATTTCGCAATAAGCGTACTGTGTCGCTCTCGGATCGCTCCCGTTCAACTCAAAGTACGCTTCCAAGCGGGAGAGTTTTCCCTCCTGTCTGCGCACGGCTGCTTCTTCTTCGCCCTCTACGAACTGAACGGGCCGTTCCCCAGGCAAATGAACAGGTAATTGATAGACATTGGGCGTGTTACCGTGGGTTTTCAATGGTAATACTTTGAAGGCTGCTTCACCGGCAGACAAATACCGGGAGTCGATGTACGCTCTGATCTCGTCAAATACCTGTTCGTTTTTCGCCTGGATCACCGCAGCGTCCGGTCCTTTGTTATGTATTTAAAAACGTACTTAACCGCTCCGACGCTTGTAACAACTTCCACATTAATGTGAGAATCGTACTTCATAGACAGGTACGGATTATAAGGAATAACGTCCCTATTATCCACTGTATACGAAATACCGTTCATCAATGCTACACTCGCCCATCATTTCTGCGTCTGTATATAGGCCGTCTTCGGTCTATGACGGTATTTTCCGAATACTCTTTGGGATAGCGCTTGGTACACACGCCCTCTTCCATACAGGGTGAATTTGGAAATAGATCACCGCAGGGACCGTGAATCATGGTGGCCACTATGATGTCAAAAAGCCGCGTATTGGCGGCGGGTAGTTCGGCGCAGATCAATCTATCTACGTCGTCGGGTTCACGCAACTTATCACCATCTGCCAAAAACAAAAGCCAATGGAGATGGGGTAAGCCGCGTTTTTGAAACTCGACGACGTAAACGTAAGCGATCACGTTGCCGAAAATTTTGTTTTTCAGAATGTCCTCGAAAAGGGCCTTTCTCTTTAAATCGAAAATTCTCGCTATCAGTTCAGGTCTATCCTGCGGATTTAACAATTTAGTGCCTAAATTTTCTCGAATTTCACGCCAATTCGGATTGCAAGTAAAAGTCCTCGACTTTTTGGCCTAAACTTCGGTACATTTGAGCGAATGGATGCGTAGTTCTTAAGAGCGCGTCTATTTGTGCCAGTAAACCGGCCTCGCAATCTTTACCGACAGCGGCATTCGCTCTAGCCCGTTTTGCTTCTCCGCTATCTATAAAATAGAGAGAGCCGAAACGGGGATTGAAGGTACCAACATTACGTAGGCGATGATGGATCTGCCCTGCTACGACAACGACTGAAGCTCCGGGTCCTAGGTCTTTCCTCAAATCTGCTGACGTAGATCCAAGAGCAAGTAAGGTGTTGTACCTTCTGATATTCCTCAAAAATCCTCGTGATTGCGGATGCATGTCGGTGATCAGGGACTTTAACAGATCCGGATATTCCGGACTGTTTGCTACCTGAACTGCTCCGTTGTTACAGCAGAACAGGTTTTCGTTGCGGAAAAATAGAGCACCACAGTAAGAACATACAACATCCATTTTGCCCAAATAGAGGAGGGGAACGTCTGGATGTTTGGATGCTGCGTCACGAACGACAGTCGTAGAGTTAGGCGGCTTCGGAGTGACGAAATTATCTTGTTCAATGAACATATTGAGTGAGTCCAAAGAATTTTGAATACAATCTAATGTCACAGGCGGAGAACAGGTATCTAAAACGCTTAGAACGGCGTAAGACGATCTGTTCCGTAGTGTGGCAGCAGATTCTAATCTAAACTCAATTGGGCTTAGGCAATATACTCATTGGCGGGATAATTCTGCAGTAGAAAACTCAGCAAGTGATCTACGCTTCGAAATTTTATTAGACAGGCCTTACCTCCGTATTCGCAAGCTTTTCCGTCCGCACCGCGGGCGTGAGAATCGAATAAATAATAGGCTGTGTCCGAATCTCTGAAAATGCAGGTAGACAGGGAATTACATGTTAAAACGGCTGACTCGTAATTTTGAAATATCTGCGGCAATCCGTCAGCTAATTAAAAAAAGGTTCTTCATTTTCTAACCCAATCCGCCCATCTACGTTGTTTATTTCGTGAATTATTAAATTAAATCCATAATTATTAATTATGAATTTGAATGTACCTCTTGTAGCATCAGGTAAGGATGCGAGGATACATTCGCTAAATTTAGAAAAGATCTTTCTCGAATCGATTTGCGATATAAACTATCGCCGTAATCTAAAATATCCTGTATCGTTTGTGCGTTCCAAGCGCTAAATGGGAGTATTCGATTGTATGCGAGCGCTGTTACCGCAATAGGGGTACATTGTTTGTTTCGGCTGATTTCCGAATAACGTAAATCAGCTTGACAGATTGTACCCCTAAGAATATGAACACTTTCTGTATAAAATCTTTGTGCCAGCTCGCCATTATTAGTAACCGGATTTTTTGCGTTTGATATTGTCATTTCTGAAATAAAAGTTATTCGGTAAACATTTGTTATATTCGATGTTGAATGCGAAATACGGATCGTAACACCGCAATTGGTTTTGAACTGCTCTTAATTTGGCTTTTTCTGTAAAAACTCAATACATTTATCGAATTTTTTCATAAATTTATCTCTAATTGTTTATGATATCGGTCATTTAAGTAACAGAATTCGATCACTAATTATTCGTAACAGTGTAATATGTCTATGTTCTGTGGTGTAACGGTTACCTTAAAATCTTGTTAATTATTTTGAAATTTGGAAATTAATGATTCCAATCTTACCCGTGTGTCCGATAATTTGACAACAAATATCGTGTTATGCTCTGATTGATTAGAATGAATTTAGTTTGGTTTCCTTATTCTGGGGCAGCAAAGAATAATTCAAAAGCAATTGCGCTGTTAGAATCATTTATGAAAACCCTGTTTACTCAATATAAAAAAAAAAAAACTATTTCATTTCATGTCGGATAATTATATAAAATTCTTCACCGATTATAATTTTTTTCATAAAAAATATCAAAACTTATATAACTGATAATACTCAACACGAAAGAATTCAATATTAATTTTGTAATATAATCACATTAACAATGTTTTATTTTGAATTAGATGAACAATTATATGAATGCTCTCTGTGAAGTATTATGGATAAAACCGTTATTGACCTATATATGAGGCGAAATTTGAAAAACCAACCGATTGAATATATTATTTCGAAAAATTAAACTTTATGATTAGGTATTTCTCCAGATTTAGAATATAATGTATGATTTAAATAACAGTAGAGTATAATTGTTTACCTTGATTTGACTTTCCGCCCGTTCCTTCGTTTGCTTTGAGGACTTCATTTGAAGCTTGGATTTTTCTTATCTTGGTCTGTGAAGGTTCTGTGAATAGCAAACAAAAACATCAGATTTAAATTTTGAATTTTCAAGAAGTTTAAAAATATTCTACATTTAATAACAATGATCAATAGTTAAAATTAACTATGTTTAATATTAATTAAAGTGTTTTGAAGCTAATAATTGAAAATAATTTCGAAGAAAATTGTTGATTTTAATGGACTGATGAATAATTGAAATTATATATATGTTGAGAATAAATTACCATGATGTGCAAAAAAATATTTTCTTTATGAATCTCTGATTAACTATCGATCGAATAACAATCAAAATAATTTATTTCGAATACTGGTGAGGAATGGGACAACGTTTAGGTGGTGATGAGGGATGTCTCAAGGAGTGAGAAAATGCCATTTGAAATCATCTGGGGTACATGGTTCCTGATATACAGGGGGTTTTAGAAAAAATTAAGAAATTTCAAATGACCATGATTCAGGAAATATGAGAGCTAATCCGATGATTTTTCGTATGAACAATGATACAGTGTGTACGAATCTGTTTGAACGAAAAATTCGAAATAAAATCAGATCCGGACTCAGAAATTTTATTTTTTCTGAAATTAGGTAAAAACAACACCCTGTATGCGGTTTTCAATTTTTTTGACTTAATATTCTGAAAGAGCAGGAAAAATACATTCAAACTCAACTCTCATCCCGAATGGCACAAATTTTCCCTGCTTTCTATGACCCTTCGAATGTCAATCTTCCGATTTTCGCTCCTTACATATTATTTTCTCGACATTTCAGACACATGAGATCTCAGATAGTTACTAATAAGTAAAAAAAAGATCATAAACGAATCAAAATTTTTATAAAAATTGTCAAAAATGCGAAATTTGGATAATTAATAATTAATTCTTCAAATATTGTTCAAAACGAAAACCACCAACTTCTACACATTTATCTGCTTTTTTCATTAAGTTCGAAACTGCTTTCCTTATCACATTCGGGTTGTTTGGTATTTCGTCACATGCGTCTATTATGCGCTGAATGAATTGTTTCCTTGTATTTATTTCTCGCCCGTACATCATAGTTTTAAGGTATCCCCAAAGGAAATAATCTAACGGTGTCATATCGGGGGACCGAGGTGGCCATGCTCTTGGACCACCACGACCTATCCATCTATTTGGATAGACCTCGTTCAAATGATTTCTCACTAAAATTGAGAAATGTGGGGGTGCTCCATCATGCTGGAATATAAGTCCTCTTTGATTAATATTCCCTAATAAATTAGGAAGAACATTCATAAGGAAATCTCTATAAATTTCTCCGGTGAGTCTTTCTTCGAAAAAATGAGGACCTATTAAATAATTATCATAAACTGCGCACCACATATTAACACTGAAACGTCTCTGTGATTGTCTTTGTACGACAGCGAAAATCGGAAGATTGACATTCGAAGGGCCATAGAAAGGAGGGACAATTTGTGTCATTCTGGATGACAGTTGAGTTCGAAAGTATTTTTCATGCTCTCTCAGAATCTGAAGTCGAAAAAATTGAAAACCGCATACAGGGTGTTGTTTTTACCTAATATCAGAAAAACTGAAATATCTGAGTCCGGATCTGATTTTATTTCGAATTTTTTGTTCAAACAGATTCGTACTCACTCTATCATTGTTCATACGAAAAATCATCCGATTAGCTCTCATATTTCCTGAATTATGGTGATTTGAAATGTCGAGAAAATGATATGTAAGGAGCGAAAATCGGAAGATTGACATTCGAAGGGTCATAGAAAGCAGGGAAAATTTGTGCCATTCGGGATGACAGTTGAGTTCGAAAGTATTTTTCCTGCTCTCTCAGAATCTGAAGTCAAAAAAATTGAAAACCGCAAACAGGGTGTTGTTTTCACCTAATTTCAGAAAAACTGAAATGTCTGAGTCCGGATCTGATTTTATTTCGAATTTTTCGTTCAAACAAATTCGTACTCACTCTATCATTGTTCATACGAAAAATCATCGGATTAACTCTTTTATTTCCTGAATTATGGCCATTTGAAATTTCCTAATTTTTTCGAAAACCCCCTGTACATCAGGAACCATGTACCTCAGATGATTTCAAATGGCATTTTCTCACTCCTTGAGACATCCCTCATCACCACCTAAACGTTGTCCCATTCCTCACCAGACACCCTGTATAAGACCCTGTTTCGTAAGAACCATTCCACTAAAGTATTTCATTTGATTTGATTGGAGAATAGAAATAATCATTGATTTTGAAATGAATAAAGTCATGTTATACGATTGTATGAAATTGCTGGAGAATATGGTATATGAGATTTGATATCATAATAACAATGAATTATAGAAAATTTGCGATTAAAAACGCTATGCAAACATAAATACCCTCATGATAAACTTTAGTTGCCTATTTAGTTGTAGAAATAATTACGAATATCACAAAATGAATTAGTTGATTCGAAATAATGCATGTTAGGAAAAAACATATTTTTTCACGAATCTCTGATTAACTATCGATGGAATAACAATCAAAATAATTTATTTCGAATACATATAAGACTTTGTCTCGTCAGAACTATTCCACCAAAATATTTTATTCGATCTGATTGTAGAATAGGAATAATCATTGATTTTTGAAATGAATAAAGTCATGTTATATGATTGTTTGAAATTACTGGAGTATATGGCATAAAATATAATATCATAATAACCATGAATTGCAGAAATTTGTTATTTAGAACGCTATGTAAACATAAATACCCTCATGATAAACTTTAGTTGCCTATTTAGTTATAGGAATATTTGTGAATATTACAAAAGGAATTATTATTATTGAAATTTAGATTGTCGCAAGTATTATTCAAATTTTGAATTCAATTCAATTATAAACATGCAGTTTAATTGTTAAATAATAATAATTGTAGCATTAAAGTAACTTATATATGCGAAAAAAGCATGAATCTCATGAATTGTATAGATAACTTACCTACCTATATTTTTAGTGATTTCATATTTGTTTTCAGTATAAACTTGTAAGAATTGTTCGGTCAAAATTTATAGAAAATGAATTGTCGGTATATTATTATGAAACTATTAGGTATATCTGTTCGAAACTCGTGATATTTTAGAATTATTCATTTTGAATAGAAATGGAATTTGTTGAGGCTTTTTTGTGATTGAATCTGCAAATAAGGAGCACCGATTTAAACAGCTCAGTATTGAATCACTCGAGGTTTCAACAAATATTATTTTATAATTGAATGAATAATTTGTATTAAATATTCATCTGAAATTAATATGAAAATAGGGAAAAAAATAGAATTATTACCTTGAGTTGTTTCCGGTTTTGAAGGTTTTTTCTTTCCTTTCTTTATCGTCCATTTTGGTCCTGTTTTTTTATTTTTTTTTATTTGGGGTTCAAGTGAATCTAAAAATAATATTTCATTTAATAATTACATAAATAATCAGAATAGGAGTCCAAATTTGATTGATATGTGATATGTTTAAATTGTTCAAGCTCGCACTGATGCAAACATAGTTGTTATTCTCCCATTGTTACTTTGGTTATCTCTTAGTTGAACTATTTTTTTGTTATTAAATATAGTTTTAGTTTAATTAAATATAAAATTATAAACTTACAATTTTTTCATTTGATCATAAAAATATTATTATTATTAGTTCCAAAAAAATTCGAATGATATGTATTTGTATGGACGACTTTAATTTGAAATGATGAAAAATGTCCAAATTATCATGTATAATACCTTTTCTATATAATAACTTTTCGTTAGTGAGTAAAATTTCACCAAAATAATTTGTTCGTTCTGATTGTTGAATATTTATAATCATGTCTTTTGAAATAAGCAAAGTCATGTTATACGATTAATAGCTGTATAAGACAATGTGAATTATAATATTGTATTAATGATGAATTGAGAAAAGTTGGATTTAAAACGCTATGCAAACATAAATGCCCTCATGATAAACTTTAGTTGCCTATGTACTTATAGGAATATTTATGAATGTTACAAAATTAATTTTTAGATTCGAAATAATGCTTGCTATTAAAAAAACATATTTTTTCCTTACGAATCTCTGATTAACTATCGATGGAATAAAAATCAAAATAATTTATTTCGAATACATATAAGACCCTTTCTCGTAAGAAATATTCCACCAAAATAATTTATTCGATTTGATTTTGATTTTGAAATGAATAAAGTCATGCTATACGATTGTATAAATTCAATGGAGACTATAGTATGAAATTTAATATTATAATAATAATGAATTGTAAAAAAGTTGCGATTTTAAATGTTATGCAAACATAAATACCCTCATGATAAACTTTAGTTGCCTATTTGATTATAGGAATATTTCGAATATTACAAAATGAATTATTTGATTGAAATATTAAAAAATTCACAATGTGCAAAAAAATATTCTCCTTACGAATCTCTGATTAACTATCGATGGAATAACAATCAAAATCATTTATTTCGAATACATATAGGACCATCCTAGTAAGAATATTCCACCAAAATATTTCATTCGATTTGATTGTAGATTATGAATTATCATTGATTTCGAAAAAAATGAAGTCATGTTATACGATTGTATAAAATTACTATAGAATATAGTGTGAATTTCAAAATCATAATAACAATGAATCGAAGAAAAGTTGGGATTTAGAATTCTATCCAAATATGAATATCCTCATGATGAAACTTTACTTTGGTTGTCTATTTACTTATAGGAATAATTACAAATAATACCATTGTTTAAACAATGATAATACCAACGAATTACTCGATTCGAACAGGGAATACTTTTTACTGAGGAAATTTTGAATCAAAAAAGTTATAATGTTATATTAAAAAATAATTATAGGACATATCTTGACAAATGAAAAATTGTGATTAATTTTGTTGCAATAATAATCTATTTTTTGCATCAGATTTTGAATCATAAAAATAAAACTATTCAATCGATGTACCTAATCTTAGTTGTTTTTTTGGTGAAAGTGTAATTGAAAGAAATGTCGGCAATGAAAATTATAGGTTTAATATTGAAAATATTCTCTAATGGTGCAATACAACACATTGTATTATCAGTTATTCTGATTGATTGCCAAAAAAAACACGAAAACACTTACTCGTAAAAAAGATTCCACCATATGTATTAGAATGAACGATTATAATTTGAAATAATGAAAAATGTCCAAATTTGGACTGATACGAAAAAAATATTTCTATGAAGAATCTCCGAAAGACTATCGATGGAATAATAATTAAAGTGATTCATTCCAATTATTTCAATGAATAGGTATCCACCTCAACTCTTCTTGTATTCTTAATAATAAAAATATAAGACCATTTCTCATAAGAAAGATTCCACCTAAGTGGAACAATTCATTAGATTTGATTTTAGAATATTTATAATCATGGATTTTGAAATTAATAAAATCATGTAATACGATTGTACGAAATAGCTGTAGATTATGTGAAATATAATTTGTTTTTGCATTTATGAATTGAAACAATTGAGATTTAGAATTCTATGCAAACTTAAATATCCTTATGATGAAACTTTGGTTGCCTACCTACCTAATTGTAAAAATATCACAAATGAATGGTGTGATTCTAATATTAAATATCTTTTACTAATGGAATAATAAAAAAAAAAGCGAAATTGAAATTTTCGAAAACGTTTCATTGTTAAGTATTACGTATTAATTATACACAAAATGAATAGATTGTTGAAATCTATACTGCTGCAATCAATATAAGAAAAAATTCCAAAATTTTGATTTCAATCCAATTTTAGAAAAAAAAACTTGCTTACTAAATTGATATGCTTGTAACAGCATGTTTTTTAAAATTTTTTTTAGTGTCAATTACTGCGAAATCAAAGACATAGAGAATGAATTGAGTAATTACCACCTGAAATTGTCACTAATCAGAGAAAGGAAAAGAGCGATATCGCGACCATTACCTGTCCTTTTTTTGTGGATCTGTGGTAACATGAAAAAAAGACAACTATTGGCTTCGAGTTGGTTTCATTACTTTTCCATTTTTCAATCATATTATCTATGACGCTGAATAGGGAATGCTCAGTCCATTTATCTATGTCTATGTCTCAGGAATAATTATATTTATATCGTGAGTTCAAAAAAATTCTTGTTCAAATGAGCTGTGGATTCTATTTTTCCCCTCGTAGACTCATAGGAAAAATAAAATCTACTACTTACTTGACCACGAATTTTTTAAAACGCACGTTACATGGATAATGAAGTCCAATTTATAGAAAGAAAAAAAAATCGTTCACATTTCTCTTGGTGCCACTTTACACGAATGAGTATAGTTTTGGAACTTATTAATAAAGTTGTTTTTGGAATGGATTTTGATCTAGGTATTGATAAGAATTATGTTTTTAATTCATTATGAATATTAACGATAAAAAAACGAACGTTTTAATCAGTTTCTCTTAAGGAAATCATTGTCTTTGGTACAAACATTTTAAATATGTGGTTGATTTATTGTCAAGGTGTGCGATACTAATTTGCTAACGAAATTTTAAAATTTTTCAGGTTAATAATAAATGGTTTTCGAAATTTATTCATTTTATTATTGTAATCCCTTAAATATTAAGTTTGAGACTTTGGATATGTGATATGGATTAATGATATGAATTTTGAAAAGGTATTTAAGGATTGTACAGGATTGTGAAGTATTGGCGGATTCAATGTGTGATTTTTATAAATGAAAAAATTCATAATTCAGTTTTATTTCAATAATGAAATATTAAAGCGTTGTAAAATAGATATATTTGGAGACCTATAAAAATACTTTTTTTTTATTGATTTATGGTATGAGTTATCAACTTTTAACTATACTTTTGTCAATAAGAACGAACATTTATCGTGCGTTCAAAAAAATTCGTGGTCAAGCTGTGGATTCTATTTATCCCCTCAAAGACTCTAAGGAAAAATAGACACCACAGCTTACTTGACAACGAATTTTTTTGAACGCACGTTACAATCATATATATGAATTAATATAAAGAAGTATTTTCATAGAATTACCTGATATTCCACTTTGGGTTGTCAAGTCCTCGAGGTCAGTATCTATAATGAAAAACATTCATTTTATTATTAAGATATAATGTGAATGAAGGAATTTAAATTATCAATTGTTATATACCAATGAATAATATCTTAAATGTATGAATATAAAATTTCAATACGTTTCATTAATTGTCAATATGAAGAAAAAGGTATATTTAGGTATATATGTTAATATATACTCATTTACAATATTATCAATGTTACAGATAATGATGAATTGGATAAATTTGAGATTTGAACGATATCTGATATCGACATTATATACTTGAATTGAAAGAATAAATAGAATACATTATTTGGAAAATAGATTACCTGCTATAATTTTCTCCTTATTTTCATCACTTAATAGGTCATCTGTAATGAAGATATTGATATCAATATATTATGAATGATTAATTTATTTGAAATAGAAAAATTCAATAGTATCCATATACATGAATAAGATGTCGTTTTGAATGTTGAACTATTGCATATTGCTTTCTTGCATCAATATTAATTTCAGGGCAATATCTAAAGGAAAATAATCTGATTTATTTTGTCTGCAAAAATTTATTGATGAATAAAACTCAAAACTTTGAAAATGTTAATATATGATTGTTAATGTTACCTATCACTCAGATATATATTGGTGTGATATTTAATAATTTATAGGGAAATATTGTGAAAATATTAATTTGAACGATGAACGATTTTTTATAGAATAATTATTAAATTTGATGATATAAAATTCATTATGTGATATTATTCAACGTTTCGTAGTGAAACGCAGATCTGATAAGTAGGATATAATGATAATATGTGAAAGTTTACCTTGTAATTTTGTTTCTGCTAGATTTTTCTTTGCCTTCACATTCTTTCTGGTGGACCAGCCTTTACTTCTGGTTTTCTTAGGCATGATGATGAAGAATATCTGAAAAACGATATATATATATATATATATATATAATGAATGAAAATTCATGCGTTTAACAGTAACGCAGGCATAATATAAATAATGAAAGCGGAGAATAATATTAATCGATATAAAATCAACCAATATTAAACCCACACTTCGGAACTAATCCCGTCAACGAGCAAAGACCATGCATAGTGGTAATATCAAACAGAGCATCCATAGATAGCTATTTCGCCCTATTTGGGGCTCATCAGTATGGAGGAGCTCCGTTTGAAAGGCATTCTAGGTTCCCTTACTTGAAGAAATGTCGCCAAGTTCTGAGAATAACAGAACCAAGACGCCATCTCTGGGATCCTTACGAACACCTACCTCCAATGCATGAACGTTGAACGAAGTCGCGAGATGTTTATCCGTTTTCATACGAACTGGTGGCAGTCCAACTTTGTGGATTTTTACCTTCAGTCGATGAAGTGGAAACGCTCGTTTCTTCGTCGTAAACCAGACGTGGTGATAATAATAATGAATGAAAATTCATGCGTTTAACAGTAACGCAGGCATAATATAAATAATGAAAGCGGAGAATAATATTAATCGATATAAAATCAACCAATATTAAACCCACACTTCGGAACTAATCCCGTCAACGAGCAAAGTCTTTGCTCGTTGACGGGATTAGTTCCGAAGTGTGAGTTTATATTGGTTGATTTTATCGATTAATATTATTCTCCGCTTTCATTATATATATATATATATATATGTCTATTGGCAACTGCCGGGTCATTTTTAGGGGCCTATCGACAACTTCCGGGACAAATGGTGATTACCGGGACTGGTCCGGAATTTCTATATGTGAGTCGATAACTACCGGGACAGTTGAAATGTCCCGGTAGTTGCTTTATGTCCAATGGCATTTGCCGGTACATTTTCTTATATATAGGCTAATTGACAACTTCCGGTACATTTAATTATTTACGACATAATTCATGTATAGAAGCATATTGACGTAGATTATCGACCAGAAATAATTATTGCAAATTAATAATTTGTTATACAGGGTGTTTCATTGGAAAACGCAAAAAATGAAGGATAAATAAAACACCTCTAGGTGGTTCCGAATATATTATATTCTATGGATCTAACAAGTTTCATTATAAAGATACAGGCTGTTTATCAATTTGGAAGATTTCTCTGAGTGGCCATAATTTACGAATCAATCCAAATATTTTTATGATTTTTGTACGAACAATATACTACTTAAGCACAAGCGACTTGACTTTCTATCACTTTGGACATCCAGGTCCGGATTAACAAAAATTTCATATGTTTCGCATCCCGAAATCAACACCCTGTATTTTCGAAATACGGTTTGATGTTTGAAACAGCATAAAAATAAGGAGGGAACTATGTACTTTTCATTCTCGCGCATGTTCTGTGTCTAATATTTTTGTAAATAATTCACGTCTCAGGTTTATGCATTTTGACAATAAACATAGTTGATTTTCTACTTTGTGTGTTCATAACTTACTAACTAACCGGAATATTTTTATGAAATTTGGTAATCATATTCAAGTAGGTATTCACTAACTCAAAACAGCCAGGTCTGATCAACAAAATAGGTAATACTCGGAATACTCAGAAAACACCCTGTATATTCGGATTTTTGAGATATATGTATAGAATTTGATATTTGAGTTCTCCAGAAAATTAGAAACTCACAGTGTACTTTTTATTTTTCCGCATATTTTTCATCAAGTAGCTTATTTGATTTGAATTCGAAATTTAAAACATTTGGATATTTACAATTTTCCGCTAACCAACATGGAATCAAAGAATATATGCCGTATTTCTCAAATTTCAGAATCTTCTATAATATTCGGAATAACATAAAAGCTGACGCAAACAATGTATTTATTTTTTTATATTTCTAAATCCGAGTCTGATCTTTTGAACTGACTTAAGAATAAAAATCGATGCAGAAAATGCACATTTTTAATTTCATGTTTATAGTTGAAAACCTTCAATAGGTACATAATATACCGATTTGAAATTCAACATCGAGAACATACGATATACAAGGCATCAGACAGAGAATTTTCCCTACAGTTGCACAGATGAATAGGCGAGATAATGAAGTGCGATATAACTGAATGAATTCAACTGTCTTACTGCGATAATCTAGTCTCGTCTCTCTCTTATCGCAGTATGGTAGGGAATCCGAACTACACGTATAGAATTTTAATTTGTCAGGCTGCCCGTAAACTCGATTCAAGTATTTACTGTTGCCTACCATACTAAAGAATTACGCTCCTCTAAACGATAAGAGAGAGACAAGACTAGAATAAAGAAGTAAAGACAACTGAACTCAATGTGTTACAGCAAGTGATTGTCTCGACTATTCATCTGGGCAACTGGACCGAAGAATTCTCTGTCTGATGCATTGTATATCGTATGTTTCAGATGTGAATTCCAAACCTATAATTCACGAAATGCAATAAACCTGAAATTCAAAATTGGGAAGACAGTGGGTACACAGTAGGTTAATCCGGACCTGGAATTTTTCAGTAACTGGAGTCGCCAATGTAGAAGTACAAGAATGTGTGCACCGAATATCATTATAATATTCCTTAAATTGATACACGTGAAAGCAAAGTTTAAAAAATAATCGAGAAAAAACATGTGCAAAAATGAAAAGTTCATAGTTCGCTTCAGTTTTTTGTTTTGTTTCAAAATTTGAAAATACAGGGTCTTGTTTTCGGGATGCGAAGGCGTATGAAATTTTTGTTTATCCGGGCCTGGAGTTTCGAGGTGATAGAAAGTCAGGTCACTTGTGTAGAAGTACAATAATATTTGTACCAAAAATCATAAAAATATTCGGAGTGGTTCATAAGTTCACTCGAAAAAAACTCTGTAATAAAACTTGTTAAACCCATAAGATATACTTTATTTGGAACCACCAGGAGGTGCTTCATTGATCCTCCACTTTTTGCATTTCCCAATGAAACACCCTGTATAATTAATAATAATATCACATTGTGAATGAATATCCTCCTTTCAAAAATATGAAATGTCAATTTTAGGTGGGTTCAACCTCATAAATATGTATAACATTCAATATTATCACTGTTCAAGCAATTATGCTTCATGAAATGCTACGCAACTACCTTAGTCTGTATTGGTAACAGTTTTAGCTTAGCATTGTTCTTTCCTTGACTAATGGTTTTCCTTAACAATGGTTTAAGTATTCTCGATTCTAGAAGATTCCTGAAAATATGCGATTATGAACATCCAAAGTTGGAAGTACTAAAAGTAGATGGCTCTGTATTATAAGTCATAGGTTCCTTTGTTGGAATAATTTGATACAGATCAGATAATTTCTAAGTAGTAAACAATGGAGCTTATTTTCGAATTAGGGTAAAAAAAAGAATAGTAAAGAAAATTTGGATTTGTAGCCAATTGTAATCATGTCAATTTTGAATATTCGGTTAACAATCATTGCTTTGTCATTGACAAATGACAGACAACTAAAAAGGCAATAATTAATCTTGTTGATATAACCAGATATACAAATAAGGCTTATGCTTGAATAAGGCCTATATTACTATACGTCGATAAGGATATATCAAAAATACTTCGCAAACGCAGTTGTTCTCTAGGATCTCATGAAAATAATTGATAGAACTCCAATAACAATCTTCCTATAATTTCAGCATATAGGCTTCATTCGATCAACATGTTTTGAAACAGCCTAGGGCTTAGGTTCTAGAATTACCTCTTTTTAAGTCAATTGCGATAATAGATATAGATAATAGAAAGTATCATAATGTTGTCCTTCAATATGAAAAATGGTGGATGCGCTTAACAAGGATATTATGATGTATGTATTATGATGTATAAGAAAGCATTTTTGTACTAAATCGCAGAAACTTATTTCTCTAAATATTCAATTGCGTTAAGAGTAACTTTATATACATAGCTCATACTGAAGAAATCTATTATTCTACAGCGATTATGTAAGATACTGAATAATCAATAGCATTTGCGGTAGTTTTATATGAAGGCGTACCTATCGATAACATTCGATTAATATCGTCTGATATGTACAACAAAAAATTTGATGCCGATATGTGATTGATTTGAATAAAATCGACTGATTAAATATCGAATATCGATCCAGGGGGGCCCCCGACCACCTAAAATTTTGCTGACATACTAAGGGTAAAATAATTACAGGACGGGCAAAAATTTAATTTGACTTAAATTCTGAATAGTGTTTTGATTGGAGGCTACTCAATTTAGTCAATTTAACGTTGACTTAAATACCAGTATCTTTTGGTTTTTGAATATCTAAAAGCCTGGATCCGCGCCTGGACTGAATTAAAGAAATTCCCTTGATCGCGAAAACTTAGTCTTTATGTAGTCCGATCAATTTGGACAATTAAAATAACTAAAGTTTCGACTGAGCCAACTTTTTTCGAAAACCTTGAGTTTACCATTAAAAATATAAAGTGTCATTAGTTTATATCGATCTCATGTTTGCTAAGACACTTATTCAGGGTCAAATGTAATCATTTTAGAATATTTGGATATTTCTCGAAAATGGCGAGATTGGTCGAGAACGTAACTCTGATCTAAGTTGAAGATCCCCAAAATCTCAAAAGAATGGTTGGAATTATGGAAATTTACCCTCCACCCTGAACAATTGTCTCGGCACACATGGGATCGATTAGAAGTTTTGGCTCTTTATTTTCGATGGCAAACCAAGGTCTCGGTATTTCCTTCATTTGAATACTATTTTTATGTCTCAATTGACCGGATTTATACATTCTTAACGGACAATACTCGGTGAATCCGAAATTATCATATGCGTCCCTTGAAACAACCTGTATATTTTTACTGTCCCCTATTCGAAATACACATTCCCCGATGACTAAGTTCAGTTACACATAAATTATTTCTTCAATAATTATAAATGGTAACATTTCGTAACATTACCCAAAAATGACTTGAAACTGGTATTTTTGAAGAGTGAAGACCTTTTTTTAGATCAACAAAAGGCAATAAGTCCAATTTTTCAGAAAATGGCATAAAAAACGCCTTTATCCTCTGTTAAGGTCATAAAACGTAAATTGTTACACTTTTCGTCAATTATTTTAGAATTGTCCGTGACACATTTGTTACAATTGTAACAGCTGCGACATGACTGTGCCCGTACCAGATGTTGCAAAATAAACAGGTCCGTAGCGAACAAAGAATGGTTCAGATGAGATGATAATAGGAAACGAATAAAAAATTAATTGAGCTTGGCGTCCACTTTCTTTCAGTAGTGTTCACAGGAATTGTGGTATTTCTGATGTATGCCAAAATTTTGATGGAACTTTTGAACTTCTCACAAGAACGTAAAAAAAATTGAGAAATCTGTTTCTGACGTTGAATCGGATCTTTTGGACGGGTTTCATGCGGTTTTCACCAATTGTTTATTTATATTGAAAAAATAAATAAAAAAGGACTGACGGGAAGTCAAATGCTTTTGCACGCTTTTTCATATTGCGAAAAGGATAACCTTTTTAATTTACTAGAGTTATTGTTTTTATTCTATTATTTCTAATCAATAATAAATCTTTCCTATTTGAGCGTTCGGTCCTTCTTGTACTTGTTGTGTTGCAAAAACGCTAAAGAAGAAACATTCAATTATGAAATTAATCGTTGAAGAGGACCAGAAGCTAGCGATAAATCCCAGACATGATTCAAGCTAAATACTCCCATTTTAGAATGATGTTTCAGGAAAATAATGTACCTTCTTTCACTATTTCTGTTGATCTTGAATCTATAATATTACACAGGGTCTCTATAAATGATTATAACAACGCAGTTGGCGTTGGACTATTATAAATATTTATATTCTGGTGTAAACTTCATTTAAACAAATGATACTGTGAGTGTGGGTTGGTCATTCGGTTAGATATTCAATTTCTAACTGGAAATGTCTGGACTGAATGTGACTGGAATTATAAATGTGTAGACTTTGCATGAGAAACGACAAGATAAAAAAAATTCAAAGCACACTATGATGTTACAATCATTTATAAAGACCCCGTACATACGTCAAATTTCTAAGTATTCGAGAGTAATTCCTAAATAGCCAATTATAGAAATTGTGGAATGGTTTCCATTTCTTATGTTGTGGACGCCTAATGAAATTTTACACCTATCATAATCAAAAAAATTTGAAGATTTGTTAATTTGTTTTCAATTCAACCAGAAATATGCTGATCAAATGTTCACATCTTTGTTTTTAATTATGAATTCTCTAGATTGAAAACTTATGGTGGATGCGCTAATTGTTCATCCTTCAAAAAGTTGGTGAATTCTACATCATACGTTCTTAATTTTTGTGGTTTCTAGTTCCTCTAGTCAACGATTTTTTACCTCTTGATTTATCTTTCATTTCGCAATTATGGCAAATCATAACGTCGACCCTACAATGACTCTACAAGATGTGTTTTTATGTCGACCAAACTACTATCATATAAAGAATGTTGACGACTTGAAAAAGATGTCGATATATCAGGCAGATAATTTCAATTTTATGAAGAGATTTTATTATAACCTAATGTCACCGTCAGTTTTTTATCCATTTGTCATTTATATGAAGTTATGTGAAAGTTTGCGCCATTCGATAATAGATGGCGATGATTTTTTTCAAATAATCAACTAGGCGTAGGTATGCAAATTGTGTTTCTTTAATATTTTGTTTTGATAATAATTATTTTTGTAATGCATTCTTGCTCCCGGCAAAAATATTACATTCGCAAATAACACTGATGTATTTTCTATTTCTGAAAAATGAAAATGTTTTTTGTAGCACTGTATTTCAGATAATGGTATATAGATTGAGGCTTCTAAAATTTTCCACTCCGAATTTCGAGCTTCAGGACGGAATAACAAAAAAAAAACGCACGGGCAGGTCAAATTCCGTTGATAGGGAGACAATTGGGGTGTTCTAAATGAGTTTGATTTCACAACCCTTCTAGCCACAACCTCTTACAGCTGTCATTTTTGAACAAGGAAAAGTACTCGAGCAGCACCTTGTTGGAAAGGCAATTCAATTTCCTCCAAGAGTGTATTTTTTTTATCGCTTTATTATTTAGAGTGACTTAGTATTCCATCAATCACAACTTTTCACCCCGAATTTTGAGCTTTGGGGTAAAATAACGAAAAAACGCTTGAGCAGGTCAAATTTTGTCGATAGCGGGACAAATAAGGGTGTTCAAGTGAGTTTGATATCACTATCTAGTGATTGAATGTCTTTATATCTGGGCAGTTCATTATGGGGAATAAAACACTTTTCCAGATAAAAAACTTAAGTGATTTCAATGACTCAATATGTTTCGAGCTATAAGAAGCTCATCTTCAGGATTAAAACCACAAAACTGAAGCTAAAAACAGAAAACTCATGGAGAGACGACAGCAAAGCCAAATATAACATCAAAAATTCAATTGAATGAATAATCCAACTTTAAGAACAAAGACAAAGAAGGAAAAGTTATAACAATTAAAATATATATACAATCAGTCGATTCTCAGTCAGTGTTTCTGAAAAAAATAAACAATACAAAACACAGTGACAGAACAAATCGAAAAATTGAAAAAAGGCAGAATGTCACCATAATAAACTTACAGGTAATCTTCAGAAAATAATCCACTGGATGCTTGCTAAAGTCATGCAAGTGATCTGAAAATGAGTCCTACCATATTACTAAAAAATAACTGACAAATTGAGGCCTTTGGAGAAAAAACGAATTTGTCAATTGATTTTTTAGTGATATGATAGGACTCATTTTCAGACCATTTGCATGACTCAATCAAGCATCCAGTGGATTATTTTTTGAAGATTGTAGGTTAATTCTGGTGACATTCTTTTTTTTGTCATTTTTTTGAATTTTTCGATTTGTTATGTCACTGTTTTTTGTATTTATTATTTTTTACAGAAACGCTGACTTGGAATAAACTGATTTTATATCTATTTTAAGTGTTCTAACTTTTCCTTCTTTGTCTTCGTTCTTAAAGTAAGATTATTTATTCAATTTAATTTTTGATGTTTTATATTTGGCTTTGCTGTCGTCTCTCCATGAGTTTCTTGTTTTTAGCTTCACTTTTGTGTTAATATTCCTAAATATGAGCTCCTTATAGCTCGAAACATGTTGAGTCATTAAGATCACTTAAGTTTCTTATCTGAAAAGTGGTTTATTCCCCATATTGATATCACTACCCCTCTAGACGCAACCCCTAACAGCTCTCATTTTTGGATAGGAAAAAGGGGCCGAGCAGCACCTAGTTGGAAAGGCCCTTCAGTTCCCTGCATGAGTGTATTTTTTATCACTTTATTATTAAACACAGTGACTTAGTATTTCATCAATAACAACCTTCCACCCTGAATTTTGAGCTTTGGGATGAAATAACGAAAAAACTCTCGGACAGGTCTAAGTTCGTTGAAAAGGGGACAAATAAGGGCTAATTTTGTTGGCATGGGGACAAGTAAGGGTGTTCAAATGAGTTTGATATCCCTACCCCTCTAGCCGCAACCCTCACAGCTCTCATTTTTGAAAAGTGAAAAGGGGCCGCGCAGCACCTTGTTGGAAAGGCAATTCAGTTTTCTGCGTGAGTGTATTTTTTTTCATCGCTTTATTACAATACAGAGTGACTCAGTATTCCATCAAAAACAACTTTTCACCCCAAATTCTGAGCTTTGAGGTGCAATAACGAGAAAACTCTCGGACAGGTCTAAGTTCTGTTGAAAATGGGACAAATAAGGGCTAGCCGAAACCTAACAGCTCCCATTTTTGGATAGGGAGAGGGGGTCGAGCAGCACCTTGTTGGAAAGGCAATCCAGCTTCCTGCATAAGTGTATTTTTTCACAAACTAAATCATGCGCTTTCGTTTAGATTGAAATAATTTCTGCTACGGTAGCGAGTAGAGGGTTAGTGATATAAGACTCAGTTCAACATACTAACATGCCTATTGTAAATAAAATTTGACTTGTTCGAGTGATTTTCCATCTTAAAGATTCTTTGGCGTGTAAAAGTTATTGAGGAATAGTGAGTCACTCTGTAAATAAATTAATGAGAAAAAAACTCATGCATCAAATTGGCCTGTCCAACAAGGGCTGCTCGACCACTTCTTTCTATTCAGAAATGGGAGCTATTAGGGGTTGCGGCAACCCAAAGCTTTTAATTTGGGGTGGAAAGCTAGGACTGGCCCACCAGTTTTCATGGAAGCTACAAGATTCTCAATTTTTAGTTGTGTTCTGACCTAATTTTTCGCGAATTTGTTACTCTTATATGGAGATTCAATTGGTCCGGAAATAACCGATATATCTCTAAAAGCTATGATAAAGGTCCGTTATTCTTATAAAATTTATCCTTAATCCTTGAAGGATTAAAAGAAATTTATATTATTTTTATGGTTTTCAGAATATTAAGGAATTTATTCGACTAATTTATGTTTTTCATTACCACTGAACCATCAAATGACCCGGAAAACGTCGATATATATCTGACTTATTAAATTTTTCTGTTTTTCTTCAATTAAAATTGGATTATCGGGAATGTTGTATGTGTTGTACTTTCCTGAGTGAATTTGTGATTGACGTATATAGTTATTTTGTTATATTTGAAGTGAATCCTCACTGTGTGCCGGAAGTTGTCGATATATCAGGAACTGAGAAGATATAGTCACTTTACAATGACCTTGAAATACATTTTTCAATAGTTTGTATGATTTTTATGATTCTCGAAATGTAATAATCTCATGTATATGGTAAATTCATTATGTTTCATGTTTTATTGTTTATAATTCTCCTAATGTCCCGGAAGTCGTCGATACATCTTTCGCTTGAAGTAAAAATATCAAATTATCTTGCTTAGAAAATGGGTTTTCGTTGAAAAAACACTATTTTTCTGTTTTTTTATTGTTCCGAAACCAACGTATACAAAGAAAAAATCAATGTATACGTTTAAACAATTTTTATTATCAAATGGTCCGGAAAATGCCACTAGAACAAAACTTTTTTTCCTGTGGAAATTTTCTGAAAATTCAAAAAGATATGAATTCCTGAGTTGATATATAGCCTATGTATACGTAGATATATATACCTTAAAAATGTCCCGGAAGTTGTCGTTAGACATATATATATATATATATATATATATATATATATATATATAATGTGTAACAAAATCGAAAGAAGAATAAATGTATTTTCTCTAATGAACTCTCGTGATCTGTACAACCAAGTTAGCCATAGTGGGAATTATCTCGAATGGACTCTAGGGAAATTTGCCAAAAGGAACAGAAGAAAAAAATGGTTTTTCATAAAACAATAATATTATAATATTAATAACAATTGCTATTATTCAAATGAGGATGAATCAATTTTTCTTCCATTAATTCATGATCTAATTTATTCCATATATTATGGTAGAAGCATATTTTTTCAATAAGTTCCATATTAATGGATCAGTATTGAAAATTTCAACATCAAATTATCATGTTTAATCATTCAATTTTTGATATTATCAAATTGATTTTTTTATGTATAATACATTATAAGTTATATACATATATGCGAATAATCTCGAAACGAAAGAAAGAAATAATTATTATACGTAATAACAGTATTTAAATAGTATTTTTTCAAGATGCAATTATCAAATCTATTATCAATTATCACAGATGTATTATTCGTTGGAAATTTAGCGGGAAAATAGATATATCAAAGATGTACAGATAATATTCAATAAATATTATAATTGGAAAATAATTGATGTAAAACATTGTTGAATTAATTCGGTGATATTCAAAGATTTATATTATTTAATCAGATAACATTTATGAAAAACTCACCTAGTTATAAGCACAATGTCACAGGTCTTTAAGGTACGATGGTTTTCGGTGGAAAGAAGGAGGACTGATTATTCTAGAATCTAGACGATAAAAGTTCGTTAAATTTATCGCCAACAGTTTACTGCTAGAACCATAGAAATTTTGATAATGCGAAATTTTTCTTTTTTATTATTTGATAATAATCGTTAATTTATTAATAAATTAAATTATTTCATCTAATCAACATCAACTATGAATTGAATAATGTTATATTTTCTAATGGTTTATATTTGCTTTATAATATTGGGCGGTCCGACGATCTAAATACGGTTAAGAGCAATGAACTGTGAACAACCCAGATAGCACACACACGTTCTATGAATGTTCATAGAAGCTACCGCCAGAATGTTCGTATATTCATAGAATGTCCTCACAACATACCTGAAACGTTCTGAGAACATTCTATGAACTATCAAATGAGAGAGGAACTCTGATTCCATGCACGTTCTATGAACATTCTCCCGAATATTCTAGAACGTTCTAGGAACATTCTTAAGAATATTTCAGGGATATTCTCGAGAATATTTATGGGATATTCTTGAGAATATTTTAGGAATATTGTTGAAAATATTCCAGGCTCATATTTATAACGTGCGTTCAAAAAAATTCGTGGTCAAGTAAGCTGTGGATTTATTTTCCCCTCATAGACTCTTAGGAAAAATAGAATCCACAGCTTACTTGACCACGATTTTTTTTAACGCACGTTATAAATATGAGCCTGGAATATTTTCAACAATATTCCTAAAATATTCTCAAGAATATCCCTGAAATATTCTCAAGTTATTATTATAGAAATATACATTCTACTTTTAATCTGAGGAGATTTAGATGAATTTATGAATTGATTGGTATGATTATAATTCCTTTAGCGTATCACAGCCGGAATAAATAATAGAAATAAATATAACTTAATTCAAATATCCTCGGAATAAAAGTACAATGTATAATATATTTAACGGCACTGTAAGCAACTTCATAATAATAAAATGCATTATTCAAGTCAACGGTTTATTTCGGAGTTGATAAAACAAAACATAATATTATATTTCATACTTTTTAAAACTCTTTAAACTATAAATAATTTTTTCCAACCAGGCTCTTTGTTTCAACATCATAGATTCTGAAAAAGAAGAGAAACTGATATATTACTAGGTCACCTTGAATAATTTAATGGTTTTAGTGTAAACCCTTATCAGAATGAAATACTAGGAGACAAACCATATATGTTAGACAGTAGAATAATAAAAAAAATTGCTTCATGGTTTGAATGTACAACTAATATTGTTTCATTCACTAGGTCAAATTCAGTCTCATTTTTGAGATTTTTCCTACCTGTCTTTTGCCTTCACCAACCAGTCTTTTATCTCTAATTCCACATCTTTGTAATCTCTCGATGAATTTTCATTACTGATCCTGTAAAATATGAGAGGTAATTTGAAAATAGAATATTAGTATTTTAGTCAAGATAATAATTCAGAATAAAGCTAGTTATAGTTACCATGTTTTGACTAGTTATTCCTTCTAACATTGCTTCTTAATAGGGAAAGTAGTAAATTCGTCCAAAATTCATACCTATAATCAATACCGAACAATTATCCTTCTTTTCGAATCCTAGCCAGCTTTAGTATACTGCAAGAATATTTGCTATTAACCTTTCCAAGAGTCTTATCGTCATCACTGTATGATTGGACCCCCATTTTCGACAACTTGCCAACCTAAAATAACAACCCAAATGAAACATTTTTTAAGATTTTTCAGAGAATAAAATCCATTTGATTGTAACATTTGGATATATCACAAACCGAAATAGTGGAACTTACCATTTTTGTTTTATAATCTCCTATTTTTGAATGTTTCTCCAATTAAATTTTGTAATTCCTTCATAATTTCAATAGGAAAATCAAACTTGATTTGAATTGATATATCTAATTGTTCATTATTATGATCTTGTCTCAATAAACTTGCAACGTCCTCTGTCAGTTGATCCAATTCGATCCAGTGAAGAGCTGCCTCAGAACTTTTCCTCGGAAGAAATGTTGAATACAATATTGAGTTTAAATACATAACTGCAAATACTCGGGAGGGATCTGCTTCTCTGAAGATAACCAGAATGTGCTGAAAATTAATCATTATCTTTAACATCAACTCATTACGAACACTTCATTGATTACTAGTTGAACCTGTTCCATTTGCTGATGATTCTTTATCAATCATATTACTCTCATTATTTATCAAGCTTATGCACCTTTCGACTTCTTGGTGGACCTTTCTATCAAAACTTGATTTTTTCTTAGACATATATAAGTAGGGTAATACAAACAATTTCGTTGAGACAAAATTAATGTATAATGCACAAACTCGAGCAGAAACATTAAAATCGATTTAAAGATATTCAATGTTAATGAGAATAATAGTTTTACAGTACTTACCCGTAAATCGGACCATTATTTGAAGAGCAAGAGGGCTATTTATCACTTTATAACAGACAGGGGTTCTAATATCAGATCTAATATACAGATACATCACAAAGCTATTCAACCACATCCATTTGCACGAGTTTCATGCGTGAATCTTCGGAAAGATAGCGTCCAAATTCATAAAAACCGTAGACTCAATTTATGATTTATATTATATTTAGTCTTAATACACTGTTATATTATATTAATTATATTGCACCTCAGATAAATTGACGTCTTTCATTAATCTGACTGATATAGGTTATGTCTTCTGTTATGTTTACAGACAACAAAGGGTGTGACGTCACAGATAACAAAGGTTGTGACGTCACAGATGCCAAAGTTTCGAAAATTGTTTGAATTTGATGTTCTTATTAATTCTTTTATGATTTCACTTTATACGTTGCTATGAAGCATGTACCGGACCGCTAGTAGATATGAATATCATTTTTGAAACATGATTTGTCTAAGAACAGAACGTTTATTGAAGGAAATTCCTTGAATTAGTTGAATATTATAAAGATTAATGTTCAGACGTCGGATATCTCATTCTCAGAATGTTCTTCAATATGATATAATATGGATATCATTTTTTAATGTGATCAGAACGTTTACTGAAGAAAATTCTCTGAATGTTCTACGACAATAATGCGTGGAACGTTCTATTTGAATGTTCTAGAGATCAACATTCAGAAGTTAGATATCACATTATCAGAATATTTTCTAAGGATATTCTGAGAATATTCTTCAAATAATGTTCTATGAATATCATTTTTGAAATGTGATCAGAATGTTCACTGAAGGACATTCTACGAACGTTCAAGAGGTTCTACGAATATGCGTAGAACGTTCTGTTTGAATATTCTAAAGAAGGAACGTTCAGAAGCTAGATATAACATTCTCAGAATGTTCTGTGCTATCTGGGAACTGGAACGGTTACGCCTTGAGCGGAAAATGACAACGGTCATCTATCTCTTTCTAACTCATTGCCCTATATGGAACGCCTGGTAGTTATTCGAATATTTAGTGATTTTTTATTTTAATTCAGTAATAAACATGAAAAATCGAAATTTCTCAAGGTGGCCCGAACGGGAAAAATGAATTTATAAGTGAACATCAAAAATAAACCTAATAGTTCACAAAATTGAAAAATAATTACTTCATTGTGTTACTTTATTCTATTTAGAAACAAAAGCTTTCGAATTAGGCCATTATTAAGATTCGTCTTCTAGAAAAAAAAATTTATTCTTGAATGTATTGAAAGCAAAACAAAATTATAAATTTTTTTTTATATAATATCATAATGAACGTAGGATTGTTTTTATAACATATCATTATTAACGTAAGAAATGATATAATAATGAAATGGATGTATTGCTTGATTCGTTAGTTAAATTAAGATGATTGATCTGTTTCTGATATGAATAAATTTGAATAGAAATATCATCAAACAGCAAATTGTTGATGGAGTAACAAAATTGTAGCTCGATTCAATGTATAAATCGATGTAATGTAAATGTTCATATATATCAGCGTTTTGGGAATTCATGTTTTCAAGGTATTAAAAAACATTCATTTCGCAAATTCATATATTTTTCCACTTGAAAATATTTTTTGGGATATAAAAAAAGGTTATCGAAAGAAAAATATGGATATATTTCATGAAAAAATGAAATATTTACAGTTAGGTTTATTTATTTGAATGAGTATATCAACAGTAAGGTTTTAAGAAATAGCTTTAAAAAAATATTTAAATAGTTGAATAAAATTCGAATAGAAGAAAACCATAGATTAGATTTAACTCATTTTAAATCCAATTAAAAAAATAATTATTATATGAAAAACTACACTAAATTGTAACCTGGATTCCTCTCGAGTGGCTCGTATCGGATTTATTAACATAAGTTCGTTAACACAAAGATTTGTATGCATTTTACTAAATACAGATTCGTGAACATTGGCCAAAAAACGTAGATAGGAAAATTAAAGACAAAGAAAAAAGCAATTCGTTGATATGAATGCATATTAATGGTTTATTTGAAAAATTCATTCAGAAGTTACATAAAAAGAATCACGATTTCCTTAATCAACGTGATTGGAATTATAGAAAATATACTTTAATACTTAAAAAGACATAACTTAGTGCTGTTATTATTCGTAACCAATTTTTATATTATTGAATGAAGAATTATCAATAGAAAATTAATGTGTATATTGTTTCGTCACTTACATTCGCGAATCTACGACTGAAATGAAATTCATTCCAGACATCATGAAGAAAAAATCTAAATAAATATTTGAATCTTAAAAGTTTCACATTTTGACTGACCAAATACTGGATTAATTATGTTGAATAAATTATCGAGAAATTTGAAGAAAAATAGTTATGTTTATAAAATTTAATTTGCTCTCATGAATTATATTTTTGGTATAAATGTCTTTGGAAAATTTCATCAATTTACCTTGATTTTACGATTCATCTACTAACACCATTACGGCGTTCTAATTGTGAGCTCTTCAAAACGCAACGTAAAGTTGATTGTGTGAAAAAACCGGAGAATCAAGATAAATGCCTACTTTATTAAATGTTTGCATGTATGTAAGATCCATCCGAAAGATGAATGTTAGTTTTTTGCTAGAACGACCGGTGAAAATTTTGGCTTTCAATAAGGAGTTCGTCACAGGTAATACCAGTAGTCTTATACCGTTGAATAATTCATCCTTTGAATTTGAATTTCGAAGAAGTATTAACCGGTACGCCTACTTTAAGGAGTTCGTGATGGGGCATTCCACTGGGTGTTATACTGCTCAGATATTCCAACTGATAGTTTGCTGTTTCATCAGCATCTCTTGAGGTCACTGTGTCGTTGCTATGGAAAGAGATGATCCTTTAAAACGGCTGACTTGTAATTTTGAAGAACCTGCTGCAATCCGTCAGATAATTTAAAGAATGGTGCTTCATTTCCTAATTCAACCTGCTCATCTATATTGTTTGTTCCGTTGATTATCAGATGAAATCCATAATTGTTAATTTCTTCTATACCTTTTGTAGCACTCCATATTCAACCTTCTGGACCTGAAAAAAAAAATCAATTACTATTCAATTATTAGAAAGTAAAATTACTCAATTTTATTCTTATCGATAACATTTTGATCAAAACTGGCGCAATTCAAATTAATAGTTTCGGATAATGATAACTTTTAATCAATGTAACATTTTCTTATGCTGAGATGATAAAATAAAATGAAGCTTCTTGTTATAATGCAGTAATCTGAAATAAATGATAAATTTATAGAAACACCCTGTATATCGGGTGTCCCAAAGTGAGTGGCCTATTAGATTATTATTTTCATAATTATGATTATTTTTTGTCCATCCTGTATAATTGACAACTATAATTCAAAAGCAGTGACATAGATAAAGTCAATATCTAATAACTTCCTAAAGGACCCCGCACATTTTGTATGAGAATTGGCTCCTGGTGGATTTGGCTGAAAATTTAATATGATGTTCTACTAATCCTTCTGATCAAATGTCTCTACAGTCACAAAGCAGAAAAATGCATACTTCTAGGAGTTTTTAGCGATTTTTTGTATCCATTATGGCTTACGTATAACCGTTTCCACAGAAATGTTTGAGAATATTTCGTGATTATTGAAAGCAGATTCTGTCAATTCGAAATATTTTCAAACATTTCTGTGTGAACGGTAATACGTAAGCCATAATGGATACAAAAAATCGCAAAAAACTCCTAAAAGTATGCATTTTTCAGCTTCGTGACTGTAGAGATATTTGATCAGAAGGATTAGTAGAACATCGTATCAAATTTTCAGCCAAATCCACCGGGAGCCAATTCCCATAATACGTAAGCCATAATGGATACAAAAAATCACTAAAAACTCCTAGAAGTATGCATTTTTCAGCTTCGTGACTGTTAAGACATTTGATCAGAAGGATTAGTAGAACATCATATCCAATTTTCAGCCAAATCCACCGGGAGCCAATTCCCATACAAAATGTGCGGGGTCCTTTCTGACTTAAATCTCAAATATTGATCAAACTGGAGTAATTTTTGAAACACACCAATTTGATCTAGTATGCCACTCACCTTGGGACACCTGCAGTGGCGCAGCCAGGATTTTGTTTTGAGGGAGGCTGAACTGAACAATTCTTGATGATACAACAGATACGAAAGTTGCAAAAAAATGAACTCAGAAAAAATTGAAACTGTTAGAATCTTTGGGGGGGCTGCAGCCCCAAAGCCCCCCGCCCTAGCTGCGCCTGATATATCTGAAACGTACAATCCCATTTTTTATGGTTAATCATTCAGAATTCGAAAGCCCCTTCAATTTCATTGAAAAATTTATGTTAAAGACCGCTCGTAATCCCAATAATTTTCGAAAGAAAAGCTTGAAAAATTATTTCCAGGTTTTTGAAATAAGGCATTTCAACGTTGTCAGTTAAAAGGATAATCAAACGTCTGTACCTACTTTTTGATAGCTTTCCACTTATTCTAAATAAGTAATGATTTATATTTGTCTGCTGTTTACAAATATCTATCCGAAGGCAGAAGAGACTATCTTGAAATCCAAAATTAGGGGAATGCACTCGATATAAAGTAACTGGCAGGAAGACCTCCATCGTCAGCCCTTCCAAAGTTTTCAATTAACTTATTTTTTTCTTCTTCTGCTTTTCGAATCTGCAAGAAATATCAATTATCAATAACAATTAATTAAATAGGTGAGTTTTCAAACATCTACCTCTCTTGTTAAATAAGAATAATTAAAAAGCCAACTAACTGCCAGATTCAAAACTCAGATCCGCTGAATGAAATGGTGAAATCAAACTGAAATTACAATGTTAACGGAAAAAGAAAGAATACATGTACTGAAATCACTCGTTCGAATTTAACGAAGAAATTCAGAATATTCCACATGTTTCTAGAAGCAACATGTACACATTTGAAGCATACCATAATTAAAATTCCACTTCCTATAACGAATCATTCGAAATTTAAGAACCTCTTCAATTTCATTGAGAGCTTCATGTTATAATGCAATAATCTAAAATAATTGATAAAATCATCTAAATCGTACAATCCCATTGACTATAATATTAATATCATTTCAATATTCGAAATCCACTTCAATTTTATTGAAAGCTTTCCAGGTTTTTGAAATTGGACATTTCAAGATTGTCGGTTATTGGGAAAACCATTGTTAAAAGGATATTCAAACGTCTGTACTTACTTTATGACAGCTTTCAACTGGATAACTTTTCTCAAAAGAAATGATTTGCATTTGTCCGTTGTTTACAATGATATATCCAAAGGCAGAAGGGACTGTCTTGAAATCCAAAATCAGGTACTTTTAAAATGAAGTACCTTTATATGAATCATTTTGCCACTTGAAGGTTTTCAATACACATATTCTCTCTTTCAATCTCCATTTCGAACCTGCAAGAAACAAAAATTTACCTCTCAATTGATAACCGATTAGAGCAACCTTGTGTACAATGTAAACACTATACAGATGATGAGCTATCTGACATTGAAATGAAATGAATGAAAGAACACTAATTCCATACCTCTCATATCATAGCAAACATGCTTGAATAAATAAGAACATACCTCTTATTCTTCTTCGTTTGCAGCAAGTTCTTATTTGATGATGTCTATTTGGTGCTTAAGTCCATCTCTTTCTGAGTCGACCGATACTTCTTCTTCCTAGAGTTGATTTATCCCTGGCCTTCTTTACCATTCTGTCTTGCTCCATTCTTTCTATGTTAACGTTCCATTCTACCTTTCTGTTGTTTATCCACTCCTCAATTATCTCTACTGCATACAGATTTCTGATCTCATCCCTCCTTTCTGTGTCATACAGGGTTTTTCTCTGGAAATTCTACAAAGAATACCTCTAATTATTTCCTATAAATGGGACAATATACTCCATAAGTATCGTGATTATTTCTATGAATACGATAATAACTACTATTATTTACCTTAGATGCGAGTCATGTTTAACTTCATAAGTATCTCTTTCCATTTAGAAAGTATTCAGTACATTATCAGGAATTCAAATCCAATCATTAAATTTTATTGTGCACTTTATAAGAAACTTTTCCAACTGGCAGAAAGACTTTGATCGTTTGCCCTTTGAAGGTTTTCAGTACAAATATCGTCGCTTTCAATATCCTTTTCGAACCTGAAAAAAAAAATATCAGTTAATAATAACAACGAATGATGAAATAAATAGAGCAATCTTGTGTACAATGTGAACGCTATGCAGATGATGAGCTATCTGACATTACATATGAACAGGATAAGCCTAAAAGTATTCAGAATTGCCCTTCGTAAGCTAAACAACTATCAGAAGAAATAACTCGAAAGGAAGATTTGATTGACAAACTCTTCCAATTTCAACGTAGGAATTCAGTATATACCAAATCTCTCAAATCGATAAGTAATGATTTGCAGTTGGCCATTTACAAAGAACTATCTAGAAAAATACCTTTATATGGATCACTCGATATGAAGCTTTCCCAACTGGCGGGAAGACCTCCATCGTTAGCCCTTCTAAAGTTTTCAATAAACTTATTTTTTTCTCTTCTTCTTCTTATACCATAGCATGTATTCTTGAATAATATCAGAACATACCTCTCAACTCAGTCGTTTATCTGGAATTTTCATCAACCAGAATTCGTTTATGATGGCGAATTTCTTCCTTGGTTCACCTTAGGAACTTCATTCGAACCTTGTGTTTTCATCGTGTTGTAACTTTATATAGGTCATAGGTGTATGGATCCATCTGAAATGCAAATCTTTTTAAATTACAATGGTAATATCATGTTTTTTATGTAATAGTACACATAATAAATTTGTACCTACCTCTTTTACAATAAGAGCCTCGTAACTTTCTCGATTAATTCCATGGAACATCTAAGTATGGACTGGTACCCTCTGTATTTCTTTTTAGAGCAAGGAAGTTCGTTTGGTTTAAAAGCGAGTCAGACATGTTACGGAAAATTACGACCTGTAACGGGATTTTACGAGATTTTACGATTTTTTACGGTATATTATACGAGATGTAACGGAATGTTACGAAATGTTGAGGTATGTTTCGATAGGTTACAGCATGTTACAAAATGTTACGAGATGTTACGAAATGTCACGTTATGTAACGGCATGTTACGATATGTAAAGGGATGTGACGTCATGTTACGAATTTTTATGGAATGTTACGATTTTTCACGGTATGTTACGAGATGTTACGGAATGTTACGACCTGTTAAGAGTTGTTACGGTATGTTACGAGATGTTGGGCATATTAAAATTTCGTACGAGTTCATCACCTTGTCGTGGTGTACAGGCTCAAGTAAACAGAAGTAATTCCGATGAAAAAAAAATAAGAATGACCAAAACAGATGAAGTAACTACAGCTAAACTGACCCCTCGAATCCGAATGAGAATCGAGGCAGACCCAGTGAGCAACGTTAATACTCCATACAATCCCAACCCACTCCCAACCAATCCTCTCGGGCAGTTGTATGAAGCAACTTTGGTTTTACTGGCCCCTCGAACGGATCCAGACCCAGTGAGCAACGTAAGTATTCCATACAATCCAAACCCACTCCTTACCAATCCATCTCTGGCCAATATGAAGTAAGTATAATTTGACTGAGCCCTCGAACCCGAACAAGGATCAAGGCAGACCCAGTGAGCAATATTAGTACTGCATATAACCAAACCCACCCCTTATCAATTCCTCTCGTTTTAATGTATTGAGTAACTATGGTTTACTGGCCCCTCGAACCCGAATACGGATCGAGGCAGACCCAGTGAGCAACGTTAATACTCCATACAATCCCAACCCACTCCCAACCAATCCTCTCGTGCAGTTGTATGAAGCAACTATGGTTTTACTGGCCCCTCGAACCTGAATACTGATCGAGGCAGACCCAGTGAGCAACGTTAGTACTCTATACAATCCAAACCCACTCCTTACCAATCCATCTCTGGCCAATATGAAGTAACTATGGTTTTACTGGCCCCTCCATTCTGAATACGGATCGGGGCAGACCCTGTGAGTAACGTTAGTACTCCATACAGTCCCAACCCACTCCTTACTCTCAGGTACTGATTGATAATGAAATTAAGATTTTAACTTGAATAATCCAGCGGAGTCTATGAGATAACATGCACAAACTTCCCATTATTTCACATAGGAATGACAATTCGTGGAGTAGAAAAAAGAAACAATAAACACAAAAGAAATCAACCCCATTCGCTCCTGCCACATATTTTAACGATACCTCATATCACAATTGACAATCTGAAAATACTTCAGAAAAAAAATAATCCCTCTCGGTCTAATGTATTGAGTAACTATGGTTTACTGGCCCCTCGAACCCGAATACGGATCGAGGCAGACCCAGTGAGCAACGTTAATACTCCATACAATCAAAACACACTCATTACCAATCCATCTCTGGCCAATATGAAGTAACTATGGTTTTACTGGCCCCTCCATTCTGAATACGGATCGAGGCAGACCCTGTGAGTAACGTTAGTACTCCATACAGTCCCAACCCACTCCTTACCAATCCCTCTCGGGTACTGATTGATAATGAAATTAAGAGCTTAACTTGAATAATCCAGCGGAGTCTATGATATAACATGCACAAACTTCCCATTATTTCACATAGGAATGACTGTTCGTGAAGTAGAAAAAAGAAACAATAAACACAAAAGAAATCAACCCCATTCGCTTCTGCCACACATTTTAACGATACCTCATATCACAATTAACAATCTGAAAATACTTCAGAAAAAAAATAACTACTTTAAAATAATACTACTCGAACAACTAGAAATCTCAAGCACCAATTCTCACTTAATATATATATAATATGGAAGTCAATAGTAAGAACATTTTCAAACTCGTAGATTCTTGAAAACCAACAATAAATATTGAGTCACATAATCTTTCATCTTGAAAAATTCAATAAGGAAAGCCTAAGTAGTAAACTAGTAAAGTGAATTTTTACACAATCAATTGCAGCAAAAGAATGATAAAACGCACTACCTGATCTGCCACATATAGAGGTAAAAATTGATAAATCATAAAACCATAGTTGCTTCATACAACTGCCCGAAAGGATTGGTTGGAAGTATGGAGTATTAACGTTGCTCACTGGGTCTGCCTCGATTCTCATTCGGGTTCGAGGGGTCAGTTTCTCTGTAGTTACTACATGTGTTTTGTTCATTCTTAGTTTTTTTTCATCGGAATTACTTCTGATTACTTGAGCCTGTACACCACGACAAGGTGATGACCTCGTTTCGAATAAACTTGGGAGGAGATGGAAAAATGACATTTTTTCATATATTATTGAAAATAAATCGGTCTCTGTTCATCCGATCAGAATGATTAATAACTCATTTTATAGGTAAATTAATTCTCTACAAACGCCCTATTGACCACTTCTTTCCATAACCCACCGTTTCGAAATTATATCGAATAAACTTGGGAGGAGATGGAAAATGATATTTTTTCATCTATTAATGGAAATAAATCGGTCTCTGTTCATCTGATCAGAATGATTAATACATCATTTTTTTGGTAAATTGATTCTCTACAAAATGTTACGGGATGTTACGGAATGTTACGACCTGTTACGGAATGTTATGACCTGTTACGGGATGGTTCGTCATGTTACGATTTGTTACGTCATGTTCCGAGATGTTACGATTTTTTACGTTATGTTACGAGATGTTACGAAATGATACGAGATGTGAAGACATGCTACGGAAAATTACGACCTGTAACGGGATTTCACGAGATTTTAAGATTTTTTACGGTATATTATACGAGATGTAACGGAATGTTACGAAATGTTGAGGTATGTTTCGATAGGTTACAGCATGTTACAAAATGTTACGAGATGTTACGAGATGTCACGTTATGTAACGGCATGTTACGATATGTAAAGGGATGTGACGTCATGTTACGAATTTTTATGGAATGTTACGACTTTTCACGGTATGTTACGAGAAATTACAGAATGTAACGACCTGTTACGAGTTGTTACGGTATGTTACGAGATGTTGGGCATATTACGATTTCGTACGAGGTCATCACCTTGTCGTGGTGTACAGGCTCAAGTTATCAGAAGTAATTCCGATGAAAAAAAAAAATAAGAATGACCAAAACACACAGCTAAGCTGACCCCTCGAATCCGAATGAGAATCGAGGCAGACCCAGTGAGCAACGTTAATACTCCATACAATCCCAACCCACTCCCAACCAATCCTCTCGGGCAGTTGTATGAAGCAACTATGGTTTTACTGGCCCCTCGAACGGATCGAGGCAGACCCAGTGAGCAACGTAAGTACTCTATACAATCCAAACCCACTCCTTACCAATCCATCTCTGGCCAATATGAAGTAACTATGGATTTACTGGCCCCTCGATTCTGAATACGGATCGAGGCAGACCCAGTGAGCAACGTAAGTATTCCATACAATCCAAACCCACTCCTTACCAATCCATTTCTGGCCAATATGAAGTAAGTATAATTTTACTGCCCCCTCGAACCCGAACACGGATCAAGGCAGACACAGTGAGCAATATTACTGCATATAACCCAACCCACCCCTTATCAATCCGTCTCGGTCTGAAGTATTGAGTAACTATGGTTTACTGGCTCCTCGAACCCGAATACGGATCGAGGCAGACCCAGTGAGCAACGTAAGTATTCCATACAATCCAAACCCACTCCTCACCAATCCATCTCTGGCCAATATGAAGTAAGTATAATTTTACTGGACCCACGAACCCGAATACGGATCGAGGCAGACCCAGTGAGCAATATTAGTACTGCTTATAACCCAACCCACTCCTTAACAATCACTCTCAGGCTAATGTATGAAGTAACTATGATTTCACTGGCCCCTCGTACCCAAAAACGGACTCGAGGTAGACCCAGTGAGCAATATTAACACATCGTACGACCAGGCCAAAGAAGATGTGGAGTAACTATGGCTTAACTGGCCCTCGAACCCGAAAGAGAATCGAGGCAGACCCAGTAAGCAACGTTAGTACTCCATATAATCCAACCCACTCCTAACAAATCCTTTTCTAGCAGAAGTATGAGGTAACTAGATTTTCCTGGTCCCCTAAACCGGGAGACGGATCGAGGCAGACCCAGTGAGTAACGTTAGTACTCCATACAATCCCAACCCACTCCTTACCAATCCATCGGGTTAATATACGAAGTAACTAAGGTTTTACTGGCCCCTCGAACCAGAATACGGATTGTGGCAGACCCAGTGAGCAACGCTAGTACTCCATATAACCCAACCCACTCCTAACAACTCCTTTCCTAGCAGAAGTAACTATGGTTTTACTGGCCCCTCAAACCGAAAGACGGATCAAGGCAGACCCTGTGAGTAACGTTAGTACTCCATACTATCCCAACCCACTTCTTACCAATCCCTCTCGGGTACTGATTGATGATGAAATTAAAATCTAAACCTGAATAATCCAGCGGAGTCAATGAGATAATATGCACAAACTTCCCATTATTTCACATAGTAATGACAATTCGTGAAGTAGAAAAAAGATTCAATAAACACAAAAGAAATCAACCCCATTCGCTTCTGCCACGCATTTTAACGATACCTCATATCACAATTGACAATCTGAAAATACTTCAGAAAAATAATAACTACTTTAAAATACTACTACTCGAACAACTAGAAATCTTAAGCACCAATTCTCACTATTAAGTATAATTTTACTGGCCCCTCGAACCCGAACACGGATCAAGGCAGACACAGTAAGCAATATTACTGCATATAACCCAACCCATCCCTTATCAATCCCTCTCGGTCTGAAGTATTGAGTAACTATGGTTTACTGGCTCCTCGTACCCGAATACGGATCGAGGCAGACCCAGTGAGCAACGTTAATACTCCATACAATCCCAACCCACTCCCAACCAATCCTCTCCGGCAGTTGTATGAAGCAACTATGGATTTACTGGCCCCTCGAACCTGAATACTGATCGAGGCAGACCCAGTGAGCAACGTTAGTACTCTATACAATCCAAACCCACTCCTTACCAATCCATCTCTGGCCAATATGAAGTAACTATGGTTTTACTGGCCCCTCCATTCTGAATACGGATCGAGGCAGACCCTGTGAGTAACGTTAGTACTCCATACAGTCCCAACCCACTCCTTACCAATCCCTATCGGGTACTGATTGATGATGAAATTAAGATCTAAACTTGAATAATCCAGCGGAGTCTATGAGATAACATGCACAAGCTTCCCATTATTTCACATAGGAATGACAATTCGTGAAGTAGAAAAAAAAAACAATAAACACAAAAGAAATCAAACCCATTCGCTTCTGGTGTCCGTGAAGTTGGCACCCACTTTCTCGAAAATGAAAAAAAATTTTTTTTCATTCGTTAGTAAGTCGTTAGTAAGTATTTGTAAGTTCAAAATTTTCGTTTGTAAGTGAAGAGTATTGGTAGAAAAACACCGCATTCCGCTGGGTGCTAACTTCACGGGCATCCACTTTTTTGATTTTCTCGGAAAAAAACATATAGCCGGAAAGTCCATCGTTTGTAGGTGTTTGTAAGTCGAAAATTATCGTTTGTAAGTGACCTTGTACTTAAATAATGGCACCCTTAAAATGCGAAGTTAGCACCCACATGTTGAAAAATTTGATTTTTATTTTTTGCCTTCGATAGTACCTCGTTAGTAAGTATTTGTAACCCCAAAAAATTCGTTTGTAACCTTCCCTATCAAGGGGTAAACAACCCTCAAATATGCGAAATTAGTACCCAGTTTTTTGAACATTACATTTTTCTTCTTTTTTTCGAAAGTAAATCGTTAGTAAGTATTTTTAACACAAAAAATTTGTTTTTTTACTAAAAAAAATCATGAGAAAATGACACCCCTAAAATGCGAAGTTGGCACCCACATGTTGAAAAATTGAATTTTTGTTTTTTGCCTTCGATAGTACTTCGTTAGTAAGTACTTGTAACCCCAAAAAATTCGTTTGTAACCTTCCCTATCATGGGGTAAACAACCCTCAAATATGCGGAATTAGTACCCACTTTTTTAAACATTACATTTCTCTTCTTTTTGTCGAAAGTGAATCGTTAGTAAGTATTTGTAACACAAAAACTGTTGTTTTCAACCAATCCTCTAATGAGAGAATGTAACCCTTAAAATGCAAAGTTTCTATTTTGTTTAAGACAGTACCTCCATATCTAATAATTTTGCAACACAAAGAAATAGCTTTTAAGCAGACTTATAATGGATTGATTTAATTATACCGTGAAAATGAGCAGTTTGCATCCACATGTTTAAGAATTTTATATTCGTGTTTTGCTTTCGATAATGAGAAAATGGCACAACCAATTTCGATTTCAGAATAATATTTTGTTCTTCAACTTCCGTAGTAGGTACACCGTAATAGTAGAAGTGAATAAAAAAGTGTTTCAATCGAAAGTATAACTCAAATAATCACCAGGAATAATAAACTTTATGCAAGTGCATTTCATGTAAACGTGGACGTATACTAGTCCTAACTCACGAGACCGGCGCGGTTCAAATCAACACTTTTTTATTCACTTCTACTATTACGGTGTACTACAGATGTTGAAGAACAAAATATTATTCTGAAATCGGAATTGGTTGTGACATTTTCTCATTATTGAAAGAAAAACACGAATATAAAATTCTTAAACATGTGGATGCAAACTGCTCATTTTCACGGTATAATTAAATCAATCCATTATCAGTCTGCTTAAAAGCTATTTCTTTGTGTTGCAAAATTATTATATATGGAGGTACTGTCTTAAACAAAATAGAAACTTTGCATTTTAAGGGTTACATTCTCTCATTAGCGGATTGGTTGAAAACAACAGTTTTTGTGTTACAAATACTTACTAACGATTCACTTTCGAAAAAAGAAGAAAAATGTAATGTTTAAAAAAGTGGGTACTAATTCCGCATATTTGAGGGTTGTTTACCCCATGATAGGGAAGGTTACAAACACATTTTTTGGGGTTACAAATACTTACTAATGGAGTACTATCGAAATCAAAAAACAAAAATTCAATTTTTCAACATGTGGGCGCCAACTTCGCATTTTAGGGGTGCCATTTTCTCATGATTTGTTCGGTAAAAAACAATTTTTTTTTGTGTTACAAATACTTACTGAGGATTTACTTTCAAAAAAAAAGAAGAAAAATGTAATGTTGAAAAAAGTGGGTACTAATTCCGCATATTCGAGGGTTGTTTACCCCATGATAGGGAAGGTTACAAACACATTTTTTGGGTTACAAATACTTACTAATGAAGTACTATCGAAATCAAAAAACAAAAATTCAATTTTTCAACATGTGGGTGCCAACTTCGCATTTAAGGGGTGCCATTTTCTCATGATTTGTTTGTTAAAAAACAATTTTTTTTGTGTTACAAATACTTACTGAGGATTTACTTTCAAAAAAAAGAAGAAAAATGTGATGTTGAAAAAAGTGGGTACTAATTTCGCATATTTGAGGGTTGTTTATCCCATGATAGGGAAGGTTACAAACGATATTTTTGAGGTTACAAATACTTACTAACGAAGAACTATCGAAGGCAAAAAACAAAAATTCAATTTTTCAACATGTGGGTGCCAACTTCGCATTTTAGAGGTGTCATTTTCTCATGATTTTTTTAGTAAAAAAACAAATTTTTTTGTGTTAAAAATACTTACTAACGATTTACTTTCGAAAAAAAGAAGAAAAATGTAATGTTAAAAAAACTGGGTACTAATTTCGCATATTTGAGGGTTGTTTACCCCTTGATAGGGAAGGTTACAAACGAATTTTTGGGGGTTACAAATACTTACTAACGAGGTACTATCGAAGGCAAAAAATAAAAATTAAATTTTTCAACATGTGGGTGCTAACTTCGCATTTTAAGGGTGCCATTTTTCAAGTACAAGGTCACTTACAAACGATAATTTTCGACTTACAAACACTTATAAACGATGGACTTTCCGGCTGTATGTTTTTTTCCGAGAAAATCAAAAAAGTGGATGCCCGTGAAGTTAGCACCCAGCGGAATGCGGTGTTTTTCTACCAATACTCTTCACTTACAAACGAAAATTTTGGACTTACAAATACTTACTAACGACTTACTAACGAATGAAAAAAAATTTTTTCTCATTTTCGAGAAAGTGGGTGCCAACTTCACGGACACATTTTAACGATACCTCATATCACAATTGACAATCTGAAAATACTTCAGAAAAAAAATAACTACTTTAAAATAATACTACTCGAACAACTAGATCTTAAGCACCAATTCTCACTTAATATATATATATATATAATATGGATGTCAATAGTAAGAACATTTTCAAACTCGTAGATTCTTGAAAACCAACAATAAATATTGAGTCTCATAATAATAATAATCTTTCATCTTGAAAAATTCAATAAGGAAAGCCTAAGTAGTAAACTAGTAAAGTGAATTTTTACACAATCAATTGCAGCAAAAGAATGATGAAACGCACTACCTGATCTGCCACATATAAAGGTAAAAATTGATAAAATCAAATGGTATTGAAAGCAACCAATGTATTTTCCGAACAAATCTACTGAGGAACTATGAAATTGAATATTTAAAACGTTCCGTTTTGAAGAAACTGACTGAACCACTCAGTACAGGTTGAAATCGATATAATTTCATCTACCGAAGAAATGAGATTCTGAAAACTAGAAAGAGAATAAACGAACACAGTGAATTATGAATCTCCCAAACTTCACGGATTCTGAATTAGCTTAATATGCTAGTTTTCGAAATTACCATAGGTTTGAACATTTACTACAGAGTAGTTCGAATATCTGAATATCTCAAAAATTTATTTTTATAGATTCGCAATTGATTGGTTAGTACATACATGTGATCTCATGCTTTCATTTCTAATTAAATTGCATCAGTTCTGATTCTTCTTTGAGGCAGATAAAAAAGACTTGATTAAATCAAAAAGACTTGATTAAATCAATTTTTATTTATGAAATATATATATTGTCTGATGTATTTCCATTAAATCCATTAAATTGAATTAGAAATGAAAGCATGAAAATGAATTTTCACACAATCAATTGCAACAGAAGAATGATGAATCGCACAACACTTATAAGCTTATAAGCTTTGAACACCTTATTCTTCATTGTAACAGTTTGAAACATTATACCACATTACGTTACTTAGTAGTTCGGATCCTCTTGATCTGTATCTCAGTCATTCTATTTCATAGTTCCTCAATAGATTTGTTCAGAAGATACATTGGTTGCCTTTAATACCATTTCCTTTTATCAATTTTTACCTTTCTATGTGGCAGATCAGGTTGTGCGATTCACCATTCTTCTGCTGCAATTGATTGTGTGAAAATTCTTTTTCATGCTTTCATTTCTAATTCAATTTAATGGATTTAATGGAAATACATCAGACATTTTATATATTTCATAGATAAAAATTGATTTAATCAAGTCTTTTTTATTTGCCTCAAAGAAGAATAAGAACTGATGCAATTTAATTAGAAATGAAAGCATGAGATCACATGTATGTACTAACCAATCAATTGCGAATCTATAAAAATAAATTTTTGAGATATTCAGATATTCAGATATTCGAACTACTCTGTAGTAAATGGTAATTTCGAAAACTAGCATATCAAGCTAATTCAGAATCCGTGAAGTTTGGGATATTCATAATTCACTGTGTTCGTTTATTCTCATTCTAGTTTTCAGAATCTGATTTCTTCGGTAGATAAATTATATCGATTTCACACTGTACTAGGTAGTTCGGTCAGTTTCTTCAAAACGGAACGTTTTAAATATTCAATTTCATAGTTCCTCAGTAGATTTGTTTGGAAGATACAATACCATTTGATTTTATCAATTTTTACCTTTATATGTGGCAGATCATCATTCTTTTGCTGCAACTGATTGTGTGAAAATTCAACTTACTAGTTTACTACTTAGGCTTGCCTTATTAAATTTTTCAAGATGAAAGATTATGAGACTCAATATTTACTGTTGGTTTTCAAGAATCTACGAGTTTGAAAATGTTCCTACTATTGACTTCCATATTATATATATATATGTTAAGTGAGAATTGGTGCTTAAGATTTCTAGTTGTTCGAGTAGTATTATTTTAAAGTAGTTATTTTTTTCTGAAGTATTTTCAGATTGTTAATTGTGATATAAGGTATCGTTAAAATGTGTGGCAGAAGCGAATGGGGTTGATTTCTTTTGTGTTTATTGAATCTTTTTTCTACTTCACGAATTGTCATTCCTATGTGAAATAATGGGAAGTTTGTGCATGTTATCTCATAGACTCCGCTGGATTATTCAAGTTTAGAACTTAATTTCATTATCAATCAGTACCCGAGAGGGATTGGTAAGGAGTGGGTTGGGACTGTATGGAGTACTAACGTTACTCACAGGGTCTGCCTCGATCCGTATTCAGAATGGAGGGGCCAGTAAAACCATAGTTACTTCATATTGGCCAGAGATGGATTGGTAAGGAGTGGGTTTGGATTGTATAGAGTACTAACGTTGCTCACTGGGTCTGCCTCGATCCGTATTCAGGTTCGAGGGGCCAGTAAAACCATAGTTGCTTCATACAACTGCCCGGGAGGATTGGTTGGGAGTGGGTTGGGATTGTATGGAGTATTTACGTTGCTCACTGGGTCTGCCTCGATCTGTATTCGGGTTCGAGGGGCCAGTAAACCATAGTTACTCAATACATTAGACCGAGAGGGATTGATAAGGGGTGGGTTGGGTTATATGCAGTACTAATATTGCTCACTGGGTCTGCCTTGATCCGTGTTCGGGTTCGAGGGGCCAGTCAAATTATACTAACTTCATATTGGCCAGAGATGGATTGGTAAGGAGTGGGTTTGGATTGTATGGAATACTTACGTTGCTCACTGGGTCTGCCTCGATCCGTATTCAGATTCGTGGGGCCAGTAAAACCATAGTTACTTCATATTGGCCAGAGATGGATTGGTATAGAGTACTAACGTTGCTCACTGGGTCTGCCTCGATCCGTATTCAGGTTCGAGGGGCCAGTAAAACCATAGTTGCTTCATACAACTGCCCGAGAGGATTGGTTGGAAGTGGGTTGGGATTGTATGGAGTATTAACGTTGCTCACTTTGTCTGCCTCGATACTCATTCGGGTTCGAGGGGTCAGTTTCTCTGTAGTTACTACATGTGTTTTGGTCATTCTTAGTTTTTTTCATCGGAATTACTTCTGATTAATTGAGCCTGTACACCACGACAAGGTGATGACCTCGTAACGAATAAACTTGGGAGGAGATGGAAAAATGACATTTTTTCATATATTATTGAAAATAAATAGGTCTCTGTTCATCCGATCAGAATTATTAATACCTCATTTTATAGGTAAATTAATTCTCTACAAACGCCCTATTGACCACTTCTTTCCATAACCCACCGTTTCGAAAATATATCGAATAAACTTGGAAGGAGATGGAAAAATGACATTTTTCATCTATTAATGAAAATAAATTGGTCTTTGTTCATTCGATCAGAATGATAAATACCTCATTTTATAGGTAAACTAGTTCTCTACAAACGCCCTGTTAACCACTTTTTTCCATAACCCACCGTTTCGAAAATATATCGAATAAACTTGGGAGGAGATGGAAAAATGACATTTTTTCATCTATAAATGAAAACAAATCGGTCTCTGTATCATCCATGAAAATCGAATAAACTTGATTGATATATCTATCAAATCGGTCTCTGTTCATCTGGATTAAACATCATGAAATTCTCTGCAAAATGTTACGGGATGTTACGGAATGTTACGACCTTTTACGGAATGTTATGACCTGTTACGGGATGGTACGTCATGTTACGATTTGTTACGTCATGTTACGAGATGTTACGACTTTTTACGGTATGTTACGATTTGTTACGAAATGATACGAGATGTGAAGACATGTTACGGAAAATTACGACCTGTAATGCCATTTGAACGGTGAAATTCTAAACGCTTGCAGATATCGATTCGAAAGTATTTTTTCCTTATTCAGCTACCTCGAAAACCCATAAAAACATACCAAATTCAATAAAGTCTGCCATAATTTTCAAATAAATTCAGTTTATAGATTTTGCATTTTTCATTTTCGAGTTGCCTTCGAGAGCGCCTGCGTAATGCAGTTCGCTTCGGATCGATGAATTTTCAACGTCAATCGATTCATTAGACCGAGATTCATAATTATCAGTGATAACCGTTCTTGTAGATCCTACAGAATTTTCGCAAAATGGTGAAATATAGCGTTTGAGGGGGGGTCAACCCCTTACTCATTTTTCGTCCAAAATTTCAAAATTTAAGATGATCATTTTATGTGCTTATATTGAAAAGGACTACAGACTGTAAAAGAATATGCAATCCATTTTTTATTCCGCCTGTTCAAACGGAAATTATGGAAGTTTGAAATATCGAGTTTTGGAAAAAATGCCATTTGAACGGTGAAATTCTAAACGCTTCCACATATCGATTCGAAAGTATTTTATTTATATTCAGCTACCTCGAAAACCTATAAAAACATACCAAATTCAATAAAGTCTGCCATACTTTTTAAATGAATTCAGTTTATAGATTTTGCATTTTTCATTTTCGAGTTGCGTTCGAGAGCGCCTGCTTAATGCAGTTCGCTTCGGATCGATGAATTTTCAACGTCAATCGATTCATTAGACCGAAATTTATAATTATCAGTGATAACCGTTCTTGTAGATCCTACAGAATTTTCGCAAAATGGTGAAATATAGCGTTTTAGGGGGGTCAACCACTTACTCATTTTTCGTCCAAAATTTCAAAATTTAAGATGATCATTTTATGTGCTTATATTGAAGGGGACTACAAAATGAAAAAGAATCTGCAATCCATTTTTATTCCGCCTGTTCAAACGGAAATTATGGAAGTTTGAAATATCGAGTTTTGGAAAAAATGCCATTTGAACGGTGAAATTCTAAACGCTTCCACATATCGATTCGAAAGTATTTTATTTATATTCAGCTACCTCGAAAACCTATAAAAACATACCAAATTCAATAAAGTCTGCCATACTTTTCAAATGAATTCAGTTTATAGATTTCGCATTTTTCATTTTCGAGTTGCCTTCGAAAGCGCCTGCGTAATGCAGTTCGCTTCGGATCGATGAATTTTCAACGTCAATCGATTCATTAGACCGAGATTTATAATTATCAGTGATAACCGTTCTTGTAGATCCTACAGATTTTTCGCAAAATGGTGAAATATAGCGTTGAATATTTAAAACGTTCCGTTTTGAAGAAACTGACTGAACCACTCAGTACAGGTTGAAATCGATATAATTTCATCTACCGAAGAAATGAGATTCTGAAAACTAGAATGAGAATAAACGAACACAGTGAATTATGAATCTCCCAAACTTCACGGATTCTGAATTAGCTTAATATGCTAGTTTTCGAAATTACCATAGGTTTGAACATTTACTACAGAGTAGTTCGAATATCTGAATATCTCAAAAATTTATTTTTATAGATTCGCAATTGATTGGTTAGTACATACATGTGATCTCATGCTTTCATTTCTAATTAAATTGCATCAGTTCTTATTCTTCTTTGAGGCAGATAAAAAAGACTTGATTAAATCAAAAAGACTTGATTAAATCAATTTTTATCTATGAAATATATATATTGTCTGATGTATTTCCATTAAATCCATTAAATTGAATTAGAAATGAAAGCATGAAAATGAATTTTCACACAATCAATTGCAACAGAAGAATGATGAATCGCACAACACTTATAAGCTTATAAGCTTTGAACACCTTATTCTTCATTGTAACAGTTTGAAACATTATACCACATTACGTTACTTAGTAGTTCGGATCCTCTTGATCTGTATCTCAGTCATTCTATTTCATAGTTCCTCAATAGATTTGTTCAGAAGATACATTGGTTGCCTTTAATACCATTTCATTTTATCAATTTTTACCTTTCTATGTGGCAGATCAGGTTGTGCGATTCATCATTCTTCTGCTGCAATTGATTGTGTGAAAATTCATTTTCATGCTTTCATTTCTAATTCAATTTAATGGATTTAATGGAAATACATCAGACATTTTATATATTTCATAAATAAAAATTGATTAAATCAAGTCTTTTTTATCTGCCTCAAAGAAGAATAAGAACTGATGCAATTTAATTAGAAATGAAAGCATGAGATCACATGTATGTACTAACCAATCAATTGCGAATCTATAAAAATAAATTTTTGAGATATTCAGATATTCAGATATTCGAACTACTCTGTAGTAAATGGTAATTTCGAAAACTAGCATATCAAGCTAATCCAGAATCCGTGAAGTTTGGGATATTCATAATTCACTGTGTTCGTTTATTCTCATTCTAGTTTTCAGAATTTCATTTCTTCGGTAGATAAATTATATCGATTTCACACTGTACTGGGTAGTTCGGTCAGTTTCTTCAAAACGGAACGTTTTAAATATTCAATTTCATAGTTCCTCAGTAGATTTGTTTGGAAGATACAATACCATTTGATTTTATCAATTTTTACCTTTATATGTGGCAGATCATCATTCTTTTGCTGCAATTGATTGTGTGAAAATTCAACTTACTAGTTTACTACTTAGGCTTGCCTTATTGAATTTTTCAAGATGAAAGATTATGAGACTCAATATTTATTGTTGGTTTTCAAGAATCTACGAGTTTGAAAATGTTCCTACTATTGACTTCCATATTATATATATATATTAAGTGAGAATTGGTGCTTAAGATTTCTAGTTCTTCGAGTAGTATTATTTTAAAGTAGTTATTTTTTTTCTGAAGTATTTTCAGATTGTTAATTGTGATATAAGGTATCGTTAAAATGTGTGGCAGAAGCGAATGGGGTTGATTTCTTTTGTGTTTATTGAATCTTTTTTCTACTTCACGAATTGTCATTCCTATGTGAAATAATGGGAAGTTTGTGCATGTTATCTCATAGACTCCGCTGGATTATTCAAGTTTAGAACTTAATTTCATTATCAATCAGTACCCGAGAGGGATTGGTAAGGAGTGGGTTGGGACTGTATGGAGTACTAACGTTACTCACAGGGTCTGCCTCGATCCGTATTCAGAATGGAGGGGCCAGTAAAACCATAGTTACTTCATATTGGCCAGAGATGGATTGGTAAGGAGTGGGTTTGGATTGTATAGAGTACTAACGTTGCTCACTGGGTCTGCCTCGATCCGTATTCAGGTTCGAGGGGCCAGTAAAACCATAGTTGCTTCATACAACTGCCCGAGAGGATTGGTTGGGAGTGGGTTGGGATTGTATGGAGTATATACGTTGCTCCCGTGTATTCGGGTTCGAGGGGCCAGTAAACCATAGTTACTCAATACATTAGACCGAGAGGGATTGATAAGGGGTGGGTTGGGTTATATGCTCACTGGGTCTGCCTTGATCCGTGTTCGGGTTCGAGGGGCCAGTCAAATTATACTTACTTCATATTGGCCAGAGATGGATTGGTAAGGAGTGGGTTTGGATTGTATGGAATACTAACGTTGCTCACTGGGTCTGCCTCGATCCGTATTCAGATTCGTGGGGCCAGTAAAACCATAGTTACTTCATATTGGCCAGAGATGGATTGGTATAGAGTACTAACGTTGCTCACTGGGTCTGCCTCGATCCGTATTCAGGTTCGAGGGGCCAGTAAAACCATAGTTGCTTCATACAACTGCCCGAGAGGATTGGTTGGAAGTGGGTTGGGATTGTATGGAGTGTTAACGTTGCTCACTTTGTCTGCCTCGATACTCATTCGGGTTCGAGGGGTCAGTTTCTCTGTAGTTACTACATGTGTTTTGGTCATTCTTAGTTTTTTTCATCGGAATTACTTCTGATTACTTGAGCCTGTACACCACGACAAGGTGATGACCTCGTAACGAATAAACTTGGGAGGAGATGGAAAAATGACCTTTTTTCATATATTATTGAAAATAAATAGGTCTCTGTTCATCTGATCAGAATGATTAATACCTCATTTTATAGGTAAATTAACTCTCTACAAACGCCCTATTGACCACTTCTTTCCATAACCCACCGTTTCGAAAATATATCGAATAAACTTGGAAGGAGATGGAAAAATGACATTTTTCATCTATTAATGAAAATAAATTGGTCTTTGTTCATTCGATCAGAATGATAAATACCTCATTTTATAGGTAAACTAGTTCTCTACAAACGCCCTGTTAACCACTTTTTTCCATAACCCACCGTTTCGAAAATATATCGAATAAACTTGGGAGGAGATGGAAAAATGACATTTTTTCATCTATAAATGAAAATAAATTGGTCTCTGTTCATCCGATCAGAATGATTAATACCTCATTTTATAGGTAAATTAGTTCTCTACAAACGCCCTATTGACGACTTTTTTCCATAACCCACCGTTTCGAAAATATGTTGAATAAACTTGGGAGGAGATGGAAAATGATATTTTTTCATCTATTAATGAAAATAAATCGGTCTCTGTTCATCTGATCAAAATGATTAATACATCATTTTTTAGGTAAATTGATTCTCTACAAAATGTTACGGGATGTTACGGAATGTTACGACCTTTTACGGAATGTTATGACCTGTTACGGGATGGTACGTCATGTTACGATTTGTTACGTCATGTTACGAGATGTTACGACTTTTTACGGTATGTTACGAGATGTTACGGAATGATACGAGATGTGAAGACATGTTACGGAAAATTACGACCTGTAATGCCATTTGAACGGTGAAATTCTAAACGCTTGCAGATATCGATTCGAAAGTATTTTTTCATTATTCAGCTACCTCGAAAACCCATAAAAACATACCAAATTCAATAAAGTCTGCCATAATTTTCAAATAAATTCAGTTTATAGATTTTGCATTTTTCATTTTCGAGTTGCCTTCGAGAGCGCCTGCGTAATGCAGTTCGCTTCGGATCGATGAATTTTCAACGTCAATCGATTCATTAGACCGAGATTCATAATTATCAGTGATAACCGTTCTTGTAGATCCTACAGAATTTTCGCAAAATGGTGAAATATAGCGTTTGAGGGGGGGTCAACCCCTTACTCATTTTTCGTCCAAAATTTCAAAATTTAAGATGATCATTTTATGTGCTTATATTGAAGAGGACTACAGACTGTAAAAGAATATGCAATCCATTTTTTATTCCGCCTGTTCAAACGGAAATTATGGAAGTTTGAAATATCGAGTTTTGGAAAAAATGCCATTTAAACGGTGAAATTCTAAACGCTTCCACATATCGATTCGAAAGTATTTTATTTATATTCAGCTACCTCGAAAACCTATAAAAACATACCAAATTCAATAAAGTCTGCCATACTTTTCAAATGAATTCAGTTTATAGATTTCGCATTTTTCATTTTCGAGTTGCCTTCGAGAGCGCCTGCGTAATGCAGTTCGCTTCGGATCGATAAATTTTCAACGTCAATCGATTCATTAGACCGAGATTCATAATTATCAGTGATAACCGTTCTTGTAGATCCTACAGAATTTTCGCAAAATGGTGAAATATAGCGGTTCAGGGGGGTCAACCCCTTACTCATTTTTCGTCCAAAATTTCAAAATTTAAGATCATCATTTTATGTGCTTATATGGAAGGGGACTACAGACTGAATAAGAATCTGCAATCCATTTTTATTCCGCCTGTTCAAACGGAAATTATGGAAGTTTGAAATATCGAGTTTTGGAAAAAATGCCATTTGAACGGTGAAATTCTAAACGCTTGCAGATATCGATTCGAAAGTTTTTTATTCATATTCAGCTACCTCGAAAACCTATAAAAACTTACCAAATTTAATAAAGTCTGCCATACTTTTCAAATAAATTCAGTTTATAGATTTTGCATTTTTCATTTTCGAGTTGCGTTCGAGAGCGCCTGCTTAATGCAGTTCGCTTCGGATCGATGAATTTTCAACGTCAATCGATTCATTAGACCGAGATTTATAATTATCAGTGATAACCGTTCTTGTAGATCCTACAGAATTTTCGCAAAATGGTGAAATATAGCGTTTTAGGGGGGTCAACCACTTACTCATTTTTCGTCCGAAATTTCAGAATTTAAGATGATCATTTTTTGTGCTTATATTGAAGGGGACTAAAAACTGAAAAAGAATCTGCAATCCATTTTTATTCCGCCTGTTCAAACGGAAATTATGGAAGTTTGAAATATCGAGTTTTGGAAAAATCGCCATTTGAACGGTGAAATTCTAAACGCTTGCAGATATCGATTCGAAAGTATTTTTTCCTTATTCAGCTACCTCGAAAACCCATAAAAACATACCAAATTCAATAAAGTCTGCCATACTTTTCAAATGAATTCAGTTTATAGATTTCGCATTTTTCATTTTCGAGTTGCCTTCGAGAGCGCCTGCGTAATGCAGTTCGCTTCGGATCGATGAATTTTCAACGTCAATCGATTCATTAGACCGAGATTTATAATTATCAGTGATAACCGTTCTTGTAGATCCTACAGATTTTTCGCAAAATGGTGAAATATAGCGTTTTAGGGGGGGTCAACCCCTTACTCATTTTTCGTTCAAAATTTCAAAATTTAAGATGATCATTTTATGTGCTTATATTGAAGAGGACTACAGACTGAAAAAAAATATGCAATCCATTTTTTATTTCGCCCGTTCAAACGGAAATTATGGAAGTTTGAAATATCGAGATTTGGAAAAAATGCCATTTGAACGGTGAAATTCTAAACGCTTGCAGATATCGATTCGAAAGTATTTTTTTTTATTCAGCTACCTTGAAAATCTATAAAAACATACCAAATTCAATAAAGTCTGCCATACTTTTCAAATAAATTCAGTTTATAGATTTTGCATTTTTCATTTTCGAGTTGCCTTCGAGAGCGCCTGCGTAATGCAGTTCGCTTCGGATCGATGAATTTTCAACGTCAATCGATTCATTAGACCGAGATTTATAATTATCAGTGATAACCGTTCTTGCAGATCCTACAGAATTTTCGCAAAATAATGAAATATAGCGTTTTACGGGGGGTCAACCACTTACTCATTTTTCGTCCAAAATTTCAAAATTTAAGATGATCATTTTATGTGCTTATATTGAAGGGGACTACAGACTGAAAAAGAATCTGCAATCCATTTCTTATTCGGCCTGTTCAAACGGAAATTATGGAAGTTTGAAATATCGAGTTTTGGAAAAAATGCCATTTGAACGGTGAAATTCTAAACGCTTGCAGATATCGATTCGAAAGTATTTTATTTATATTCAGCTTCCTCGAAAACCTATAAAAACATACCAAATTCAATAAAGTCTGTCATACTTTTCAAATAAATTCAGTTTATAGATTTTGCATTTTTCATTTTCGAGTTGCGTTCGAGAGCGCCTGCTTAATGCAGTTCGCTTCGGATCGATGAATTTTCGACGTCAATCGATTCATTAGACCGAGATTTATAATTATCAGTGATAACCGTTCTTGTAGATCCTACAGAATTTTCGCAAAATGGTGAAATATAGCGTTTTAGGGGGGGTCAATCCCTTACTCATTTTTCGTCCAAAATTTCAAAATTTAAGATGATCATTTTATGTGCTTATATTGAAGGGGACTACAGACTGAAAAATAATCTGCAATCCATTTTTTATTCCGCCTGTTCAAACGGAAATTATGGAAGTTTGAAATATCGAGTTTTGGAAAAAATGCCATTTGAACGGTGAAATTCTGAACGCTTGCAGATATCGATTCGAAAGTATTTTTTTCTTATTCAGCTACCTCGAAAACCTATAAAAACATACCAAATTCAATAAAGTCTGCCATACTTTCCAAATAAATTCAGTTTATAGATTTTGCATTTTTCATTTTCGAGTTGCCTTCGAGAGCGCCTGCGTAATGCAGTTCGCTTCGGATCGATGAATTTTCAACGTCAATCGATTCATTAGACCGAGATTTATAATTATCAGTGATAATTGTTCTTGTAGATCTTACAGAATTTTCGCAAAATGGTGAAATATAGCGTTTTAGGGGGGGTCAACCCCTTACTCATTTTTCGTCCAAAATTTCAAAATTTAAGATGATCATTTTATGTGCTTATATTGAAGAGGACTACAGACTGTAAAAGAATATGCAATCCATTTTTTATTCCGCCTGTTCAAACGGAAATTATGGAAGTTTGAAATATCGAGTTTTGGAAAAAATGCCATTTGAACGGTGAAATTCTAAACGCTTGCAGATATCGATTCGAAAGTATTTTATTTATATTCAGCTACCTCGAAAACGTATAAAAACATACCAAATTCAATAAAGTCTGCCATACTTTTCAAATGAATTCAGTTTATAGATTTTGCATTTTTCATTTTCGAGTTGCGTTCGAGAACGCCTGCTTAATGCAGTTCGCTTCGGATCGATGAATTTTCAACGTCAATCGATTCATTAGATCGAGATTTATGATTATCAGTGATAACCGTTCTTGTAGATCCTACAGAATTTTCGCAAAATGGTGAAATATAGCGTTTTAGGGGGGTCAACCCCTTACTCATTTTTCGTCCAAAATTTCAAAATTTAAGATCATCATTTTATGTGCTTATATGGAGGGGGACTACAGACTGAAAAAGAATCTGCAATCCATTTTTTATTCCGCCTGTTCAAACGGAAATTATGGAAGTTTGAAATATCGAGTTTTGGAAAAAATGACATTTGAACGGTGAAATTCTAAACGCTTGCAGATATCGATTCGAAAGTTTTTTATTCATATTCAGCTACCTCGGAAACCTATAAAAACATACCAAATTCAATAAAGTCTGCCATACTTTTCAAATAAATTCAGTTTATAGATTTTGCATTTTTCATTTTCGAGTTGCGTTCGAGAGCGCCTGCTTAATGCAGTTCGCTTCGGATCGATGAATTTTCAACGTCAATCGATTAATTAGACCGAGATTTATAGTTATCAGTGATAACCGTTCTTGTAGATCCTACAGAATTTTCGCAAAATGTTGAAATATAGCGTTTTAGGGGGGGTCAACACCTAACTCATTTTTCGTCCAAAATTTCAAAATTTAAGATGATCATTTTATGTGCTTATATTGAAGGAGACTACAAACTGAAAAAGAATCTGCAATCCATTTTTTATTCCGCCTGTTCAAACGGAAATTATGGAAGTTTGGTATATCGAGTCGTCATCAATACCAACGCTAACGGGTCGATATTCTGGCAAACCAAAATCCTTAAGGCTTTTACCCAGATACCCCAGTATGTTTTCGATCCCGCGTAACGCACAGTTTTCCGCGTCCTCACCTGAGAGATTTTTTCTAAGAAAATCTTTGCACATATGATGTTTAAAAGCCACCCAAAGGGCCAGAGGGTTTCCGATTTCGCAGTAGCATAACATGTATGCGAACATTTTTCGCATGCACTTCGGCATGTCAACCAAAGCTGCCTGCTCTAATGTTTTTTTCCACTCATCATCGGAAGCGACCAATAGCCTGATTCGGGCAGCTTCTTGAAATGTGGGATACACAATTCCATTATATGTAAGAAGATCTTCGAAGGATTTCGCACCGCGTACGTATTGAAGCAAAATTCTTAAATGAAACTTTTTCACGTACTTCGGGCTAATTGTGAACATCCGAGTAACGACAGATTTGACTCTAGATCTTCTGCGCCATCTACCGTTCGCCCAGCTGTAGTGCAGGGGTATTTCGCAATAAGCGTACTGTGTCGCTCTCGGACCGCTCCCGTTCAACTCAAAGTACGCTTCCAAGCGGGAGAGTTTTCCCTCCTGTCTGCGCACGGCTGCTTCTTCTTCGCCCTCTACGAACTGAACGGGCCGTTCCCCAGGCAAATGAACAGGTAATTGATAGACATTGGGCGTGTTACCGTGGGTTTTCAATGGTAATAATTTGAAGGCTGCTTCACCGGCAGACAAATACCGGGAGTCGATGTACGCTCTGATCTCGTCAAATACCTGTTCGTTTTTCGCCTGGATCACCGCAGCGTCCGGTCCTTTGTTTATGTATTTAAAAACGTACTTAACCGCTCCGACGCTTGTAACAACTTCCACATTAATGTGAGAATCGTACTTCATAGACAGGTACGGATTATAAGGAATAACGTCCCTATTATCCACTGTATACGAAATACCGTTCTTCATCAATGCTACACTGCGCCCATCATTTCTGCGTCTGTATATAGGCCGTCTTCGGTCTATGACGGTATTTTCCGAATACTCTTTGGGATAGCGCTTGGTACACACGCCCTCTTCCATACAGGGTGAATTTGGAAATAGATCACCGCAGGGACCGTGAATCATGGTGGCCACTATGATGTCAAAAAGCCGCGTATTGGCGGCGGGTAGTTCGGCGCAGATCAATCTATCTACGTCGTCGGGTTCACGCAACTTATCACCATCTGCCAAAAACAAAAGCCAATGGAGATGGGGTAAGCCGCGTTTTTGAAACTCGACGACGTAAACGTAAGCGATCACGTTGCCGAAAATTTTGTTTTTCAGAATGTCCTCGAAAAGGGCCTTTCTCTTTAAGTCGAAAATTCTCGCTATCAGTTCAGGTCTATCCTGCGGATTTAACAATTTAGTGCCTAAATTTTCTCGAATTTCACGCCAATTCGGATTGCAAGTAAAAGTCACGAATAAAGAGGGTCGTCCAAATTTCGCAACGATAGACATTGCGTCCTGGTATCGCTGCTGCATGTTCCTAGGCCCTCCCGAAAAAGAACTGGGCAATATTACCACCTTGCCAATTCTTTCGCTCTCGACCGGCTCCCTTTCGTTCTTACGGGCGATGTAATCGAGGAGTCCGACGTAAGTGTCCGCCCTGACATCTTTTTGATGAATTCTCAGGTAGTTCAACCGATCACCCTCCAATTCGGCATACTTGTCAACGATGTACTGTTGACTCAGTTTACCGCAAAGGAGGATTGGATTGAACCGGCCCGATCTGCTCATCAAACGGTATAGGTCGAACTCCCTTTTGCTGATCCGTTTCCTCTTCTTATCGTTGTTGCCGAATCTCTGCATATTCATTGCCCATCCCAACTCTCCGTGAGGAAAGAGCAATGGGTAACAAAGAGCGTCCACGATTGGCGACATTTTGGGTATATCCGTACACTCTGCGCTACCTTCGCGATAAAACACGCGAACGCAGTTTTTGGGTGGCGGCATATTTCCGTCGACAGATGTGAAGACGGCGCCGATTTCGTCCGTATTGGAGGACACTGCATAGACGCTCCTGTTTGTACCTGGCATTGTGTGGAAGTAAAGACCAATTTCTGGTATCCTGTCACTACCGTGTGTCCGTCGCTCGTCCTCGACTTTTTGGCCTAAACTTCGGTGCATTTGAGCGAATGGATGCGTAGTTCTTAAGAGCGCGTCTATTTGTGCCAGTAAACCGGCCTCGCAATCTTTACCGACAGCGGCATTCGCTCTAGCCCGTTTTGCTTCTCCGCTATCTATAAAATAGAGAGAGCCGAAACGGGGATTGAAGGTACCAACATTACGTAGGCGATGATGGATCTGCCCTGCTACGACAACGACTGGAGCTCCGGGTCCTAGGTCTTTCCTCAAATCTGCTGACGTAGATCCAAGAGCAAGTAAGGTATTGTATCTTCTGATATTCCTCAAAAATCCTCGTGATTGCGGATGCATGTCGGTGATCAGGGACTTTAACAGATCCGGATATTCCGGACTGTTTGCTACCTGAACTGCTCCGTTGTTACAGCAGAACAGGTTTTCGTTGCGGAAAAATAGAGCACCACAGTAAGAACATACAACATCCATTTTGCCCAAATAGAGGAGGGGAACGTCTGGATGTTTGGATGCTGCGTCACGAACGACAGTCGTAGAGTTAGGCGGCTTGGGAGTGACGAAATTATCTTGTTCAATGAACATATTGAGTGAGTCCAAAGAATTTTGAATACAATCTAATGTCACAGGCGGAGAACAGGTATCTAAAACGCTTAGAACGGCGTAAGACGATCTGTTCCGTAGTGTGGCAGGAGATTCTAATCTAAACTCAATTGGGCTTAGGCAATATACTCATTGGCGGGATAATTCTGCAGTAGAAAACTCAGCAAGTGATCTACGCTTCGAAATTTTATTAGACAGGCCTTACCTCCGTATTCGCAAGCTTTTCCGTCCGCACCGCGGGCGTGAGAATCGAATAAATAATAGGCTGTGTCCGAATCTCTGAAAATGCAGGTAGACAGGGAATTACATGTTAAAACGGCTGACTCGTAATTTTGAAATATCTGCGACAATCCGTCAGCTAATTTAAAAAAAGGTTCTTCATTTTCTAACCCAATCCGCCCATCTACGTTGTTTATTTCGTGAATTATTAAATTAAATCCATAATTATTAATTATGAATTTTGAATGTACCTCTTGTAGCATCAGGTAAGGATGCGAGGATACATTCGCTAAATTTAGAAAAGATCTTTCCCGAATCGATTTGCGATATAAACTATCGCCGTAATCTAAAATATCCTGTATCGTTTGTGCGTTCCAAGCGCTAAATGGGAGTATTTGATTGTATGCGAGCGCTGTTACCGCAATAGGGGTACATTGTTTGTTTCGGCTGATTTCCGAATAACGTAAATCAGCTTGACAGATTGTACCCCTAAGAATATGAACACTTTCTGTATAAAATCTTTGTGCCAGCTCGCCATTATTAGTAACCGGATTTTTTGCGTTTGATATTGTCATTTCTGAAATAAAAGTTATTCGGTAAACATTTATTATATTCGATGTTGAATGCGAAATACGGATCGTAACACCGCAATTGGTTTTGAACTGCTCTTAATTTGGCTTTTTCTGTAAAAACTCAATACATTTATCGAATTTTTTCATAACATTTATCTCTAATTGTTTATGATATCGGTCATTTAAGTAACAGAATTCGATCACTAATTATTCGTAACAGTGTAATATGTCTATGTTCTGTGGTGTAACGGTTACCTTAAAATCTTGTTAATTATTTTGAAATTTGGAAATTAATGATTCCAATCTTACCCGTGTGTCCGATAATTTGACAACAAATATCGTGTTATGCTCTGATTGATTAGAATGAATTTAGTTTGGTTTCCTTATTCTGGGGCAGCAAAGAATAATTCAAAAGCAATTGCGCTGTTAGAATCATTTATGAAAACCCTGTTTACTCAATATAAAAAAATAAAAACTATTTCATTTCATGTCGGATAATTATATAAAATTCTTCACCGATTATAATTTTTTTCATAAAAAATATCAAAACTTATATAACTGATAATACTCAACACGAAAGAATTCAATATTAATTTTGTAATATAATCACATTAACAATGTTTTATTTTGAATTAGATGAACAATTATATGAATGCTCTCTGTGAAGTATTATGGATAAAACCGTTATTGACCTATATATGAGGCGAAATTTGAAAAACCAACCGATTGAATATATTATTTCGAAAAATTAAACTTTATGATTAGGTATTTTTTCAGATTTAGAATATAATGTATGATTTAAATAACAGTAGAGTATATTGTTTACCTTGATTTGACTTTCCGCCGTTTCGTTCCTTCGTTTGCTTTGAGGACTTCATTTGAAGCTTGGATTTTTCTTATCTTGGTCTGTGAAGGTTCTGCGAATAGCAAACAAAAACATCAGATTTAAATTTTGAATTTTCAAGAAGTTTAAAAATATTCTACATTTAATAACAATGATCAATAGTTAAAATTAACTATGTTTAATATTAATTAAAGTGTTTTGAAGCTAATAATTGAAAATAATTTCGAAGAAAATTGTTGATTTTAATGGACTGATGAATAATTGAAATTATATATATGTTGAGAATAAATTACCATGATGTGCAAAAAAATATTTTCCTTATGAATCTCTGATTAACTATCGATCGAATAACAATCAAAATAATTTATTTCGAATACTGGTGAGGAATGGGACAACGTTTAGGTGGTGATGAGGGATGTCTCAAGGAGTGAGAAAATGCCATTTGAAATCATCTGGGGTATATGGTTCCTGATATACAGGGGGTTTTAGAAAAAATTAAGAAATTTCAAATGACCATGATTCAGGAAATATGAGAGCTAATCCGATGATTTTTCGTATGAACAATGATAGAGTGAGTACGAATCTGTTTGAACGAAAAATTCGAAATAAAATCAGATCCGGACTCAGAAATTTTATTTTTTCTGAAATTAGGTAAAAACAACACCCTGTATGCGGTTTTCAATTTTTTTGACTTCATATTCTGAAAGAGCAGGAAAAATACATTCAAACTCAACTCTCATCCCGAATGGCACAAATTTTCCCTGCTTTCTATGACCCTTCGAATGTCAATCTTCCGATTTTCGCTCCTTACATATTATTTTCTCGACATTTCAGAAACATGAGATCTCAGATAGTTACTAATAAGTAAAAAAAAGATCATAAACGAATCAAAATTTTTATAAAAATTGTCAAAAATGCGAAATTTGGATAATTAATGAAAACCACCAACTTCTACACATTTATCTGCTTTTTTCATTAAGTTCGAAACTGCTTTCCTTATCACATTCGGGTTGTTTGGTATTTCGTCACATGCGTCTATTATGCGCTGAATGAATTGTTTCCTTGTATTTTTTCTCGCCCGTACATCATAGTTTTAAGGTATCCCCAAAGGAAATAATCTAACGGTGTCATATCGGGGGACCGAGGTGGCCATGCTCTTGGACCACCACGACCTATCCATCTATTTGGATAGACCTCGTTCAAATGATTTCTCACTAAAATTGAGAAATGTGGGGGTGCTCCATCATGCTGGAATATAAGTCCTCTTTGATTAATATTCCCTAATAAATTAGGAAGAACATTCATAAGGAAATCTCTATAAATTTCTCCGGTGAGTCTTTCTTCGAAAAAATGAGGACCTATTAAATAATTATCATAAACTGCGCACCACATATAACACTGAAACGTCTCTGTGATTGTCTTTGTACGACAGCGAAAATCGGAAGATTGACATTCGAAGGGCCATAGAAAGGAGGGAAAATTTGTGTCATTCTGGATGACAGTTGAGTTCGAAAGTATTTTTCATGCTCTCTCAGAATCTGAAGTCGAAAAAATTGAAAACCGCATACAGGGTGTTGTTTTTACCTAATATCAGAAAAACTGAAATATCTGAGTCCGGATCTTTTATTTTTTTCGAATTTTTTGTTCAAACAGATTCGTACTCACTCTATCATTGTTCATACGAAAAATCATCCGATTAGCTCCGATCATATTTCCTGAATTTGGTCATTTGAAATGTCATTTGAAAATGATCGATGTAAGATATGAGCGAAAATCGGAAGATTGACATTCGAAGGGTCATAGAAAGCAGGGAAAATTTGTGCCATTCGGGATGACAGTTGAGTTCGAAAGTTTTTTCCTGCTCTCTCAGAATCTGAAGTCAAAAAAATTGAAAACCGCAAACAGGGTGTTGTTTTCACCTAATTTCAGAAAAACTGAAATGTCTGAGTCCGGATCTGATTTTATTTCGAATTTTTCGTTCAAACAGATTCGTACTCACTCTATCATTGTTCATACGAAAAATCATCGGATTAACTCTTTTATTTCCTGAATTATGGCCATTTGAAATTTCCTAATTTTTTCGAAAACCCCCTGTACATCAGGAACCATGTACCTCAGATGATTTCAAATGGCATTTCTCACTCCTTGAGACATCCCTCATCACCACCTAAACGTTGTCCCATTCCTCACCAGACACCCTGTATAAGACCCTGTTTCGTAAGAACCATTCCACTAAAGTATTTCATTTGATTTGATTGGAGAATAGGAATAATCATTGATTTTGAAATGAATAAAGTCATGTTATACGATTGTATGAAATTGCTGGAGAATATGGTATATGAGATTTGATATCATAATAACAATGAATTATAGAAAATTTGCGATTAAAAACGCTATGCAAACATAAATACCCTCATGATAAACTTTAGTTGCCTATTTAGTTGTAGAAATAATTACGAATATCACAAAATGAATTAGTTGATTCGAAATAATGCATGTTAGGAAAAAACATATTTTTTCACGAATCTCTGATTAACTATCGATGGAATAACAATCAAAATAATTTATTTCGAATACATATAAGACTTTGTCTCGTCAGAACTATTCCACCAAAATATTTTATTCGATCTGATTGTAGAATAGGAATAATCATTGATTTTGAAATGAATAAAGTCATGTTATATGATTGTTTGAAATTACTGGAGTATATGGCATAAAAATAATATCATAATAACCATGAATTGCAGAAATTTGTTATTTAGAACGCTATGTAAACATAAATACCCTCATGATAAACTTTAGTTGCCTATTTAGTTATAGGAATATTTGTGAATATTACAAAAGGAATTATTATTATTGAAATTTAGATTGTCGCAAGTATTATTCAAATTTTGAATTCAATTCAATTATAAACATGCAGTTTAATTGTTAAATAATAATAATTGTAGCATTAAAGTAACATATATGCGAAAAAAGCATGAATCTCATGAATTGTATAGATAACTTACCTACCTATATTTTAGTGATTTCATATTTTGTTTTCAGTATAAACTTGTAAGAATTGTTCGGTCAAAATTTATAGAAAATAAATTATCGGTATATTATTATGAAACTATTATATCTGTTCGAAAACTCGTGATATTTTAGAATTATTCATTTTGAATAGAAATGGAATTTGTTGAGGCTTTTTTGTGATTGAATCTGCAAATAAGGAGCACCGATTTAAACAGCTCAGTATTGAATCACTCGAGGTTTCAACAAATATTATTTTATAATTGAATGAATAATTTGTATTAAATATTCATCTGAAATTAATATGAAAAAAGGGAAAAAAATAGAATTATTACCTTGAGTTGTTTCCGGTTTTGAAGGTTTTTTCTTTCCTTTCTTTATCGTCCATTTTGGTCCTGTTTTTTTATTTTTTTTATTTGGGGTTCAAGTGAATCTAAAAAATAATTTCATTTAATAATTACATAAATAATCAGAATAGGAGTCCAAATTTGATTGATATATGATATGTTTAAATTGTTCAAGCTCGCACTGATGCAAACATAGTTGTTATTCTCCCATTGTTACTTTGGTTATCTCTTAGTTGAACTATTTTTTTGTTATTAAATATAGTTTTAGTTTAATTAAATATAAATTATAAACTTACAATTTTTTCATTTGATCATAAAAATATTATTATTAGTTCCAAAAAATTCGAATGATATGTATTTGTATGGACGACTTTAATTTGAAATGATGAAAAATGTCCAAATTATCATGTATAATACCTTTTCTATATAATAACTTTTCGTTAGTGAGTAAAATTTCACCAAAATAATTTGTTCGTTCTGATTGTAGAATATTTATAATCATGTCTTTTGGAATAAGCAAAGTCATGTTATACGATTAATAGCTGTATAAGACAATGTGAATTATAATATTGTATTAATGATGAATTGAGAAAAGTTGGATTTAAAACGCTATGCAAACATAAATGCCCTCATGATAAACTTTAGTTGCATATCTAGCTATAGGAATAATTGCGAATATTACGAAATGAATGTTTTGATTTGAAATAATGAAACATGTCTGTTATGAAAAATTATATTATTCTCCTTCCGAATCTCTGATTAACTATCAATGGAATTACAATCAAAATAATTCATTTTGAATACATATAACACCCTTTCTCGTAAGAAATATTGCACCAAAATAATTTATTCGATTCGATTGAAGAATATGAATAATCATTGATTTTGAAATAAACAAAGTCATGTTAAACGATTGTATGAAATATTTGAGAATGAAGTGTCGAATATAATATCATAATAACAATGAATTTAAGAAAAGTAGCGATTTAGAATAATATGCAAACATAAATACTCTCATGATAAACTTTAGTTGCCTATGTACTTATAGGAATATTTATGAATGTTACAAAATTAATTTTTAGATTCGAAATAATGCTTGCTATAAAAAAAAACATAGTTTTTCCTTACGAATCTCTGATTAACTATCGATGGAATAAAAATCAAAATAATTTATTTCGAATACATATAAGACCCTTTCTCGTAAGAAATATTCCACCAAAATAATTTATTCGATTTGATTTTGATTTTGAAATGAATAAAGTCATGCTATACGATTGTATAAATTCAATGGAGACTATAGTATGAAATTTAATATTATAATAATAATGAATTGTAGAAAAGTTGCGATTTTAAATGTTATGCAAACATAAATACCCTCATGATAAACTTTAGTTGCCTATTTGATTATAGGAATATTTCGAATATTACAAAATGAATTATTTGATTGAAATATTAAAAAATCACAATGTGCAAAAAAATATTCTCCTTACGAATCTCTGATTAACTATCGATGGAATAACAATCAAAATCATTTATTTCGAATACATATAGGACCATCCTAGTAAGAATATTCCACCAAAATATTTCATTCGATTTGATTGTAGATTATGATTATCATTGATTTCGAAAAAATGAAGTCATGTTATACGATTGTATAAAATTACTATAGAATATAGTGTGAATTTCAAAATCATAATAACAATGAATCGAAGAAAAGTTGGGATTTAGAATTCTATAATCCAATATGAATATCCTCATGATGAAACTTTACTTTGGTTGTCTATTTACTTATAGGAATAATTACAAATAATACCATTGTTTAAACAATGATAATACCACACGAATTACTCGATTCGAACAGGGAATACTTTTTACTGAGGAAATTTTGAATCAAAAAAGTTATAATGTTATATTAAAAAATAATTATAGGACATATCTTGACAAATGAAAAATTGTGATTAATTTTGTTGCAATAATAATCTATTTTTTGCATCAGATTTTGAATCATAAAAATAAACTATTCAATCGATGTACCTAATCTTAGTTGTTTTTTTGGTGAAAGTGTAATTGAAAGAATGTCGGCAATGAAAATTATAGGTTTAATATTGAAAATATTCTCTAATGGTGCAATACAACACATTGTATTATCAGTTATTCTGATTGATTGCCAAAAAAACACGAAAACACTTACTCGTAAAAAAGATTCCACCATATGTATTAGAATGAACGATTATAATTTGAAATAATGAAAAATGTCCAAATTTGGTCTGATACGAAAAAAATATTTCTATGAAGAATCTCCGAAAGACTATCGATGGAATAATAATTAAAGTGATTCATTCCAATTATTTCAATGAATAGGTATCCACCTCAACTCTTCTTGTATTCTTAATAATAAAAATATAGACCATTTCTATAAGAAAGATTCCACCTAAATAATTCATTAGATTTGATTTTAGAATATTTATAATCATGGATTTTGAATTAATAAAATCATGTAATACGATTGTACGAAATAGCTGTAGATTATGTGAAATATAATTTGTTTTTGCATTTGAATTGGAAACAATTGAGATTTAGAATTCTATGCAAACTTAATATCCTGATGATGAAACTTTGGTTGGTTGCCTACCTAATTGTAAAATATCACAAATGAATGGTGTGATTCTAATATTAATATCTTTTATTACTAATGGAATAATAAAAAAAAGCGAAATTGAAATTTTCGAAAACGTTTCATTGTTAAGTATTACGTATTAATTATACACAAAATGAATAGATTGTTGAAATCTATACTGCTGCTCAACAATATAGAAGAAATTCCAAATTTTGATTTCAATCCAATTTAAGAAAAAAAACTTGCTTACTAAATTGATATGCTTGTAACAGCATGTTTTTTAAAATTTTTTTTAGTGTCAATTACTGCGAAATCAAAGACATAGAGAATGAATTGAGTAATTACCACCTGAAATTGTCACTAAAGAGAAAGGAAAAGAGCGATATCGCGACCATTACCTGTCCTTTTTTTGTGGATCTGTGGTAACATGAAAAAAAGACAACTATTGGCTTCGAGTTGGTTTCATTACTTTTCCATTTTTCAATCATATTATCTATGACGCTGAATAGGGAATGCTCAGTCCATTTATCTATGTCTATGTCTCAGGAATAAATATTTATATCGTGAGTTCAAAAAAATTCTTGTTCAAATGAGCTGTGGATTCTATTTTTCCCTCCCTCGTAGACTCATAGGAAAAATAAAATCTACTACTTACTTGACCACGAATTTTTTAAAAACGCACGTTACATGGATAATGAAGTCCAATTTATAGAAAGAAAAAAAAATCGTTCACATTTCTCTTGGTGCCACTTTACACGAATGAGTATAGTTTTGGAACTTATTAATAAAGTTGTTTTTGGAATGGATTTTGATCTAGGTATTGATAAGAATTATGTTTTTAATTCATTATGAATATTAACGATAAAAAAACGAACGTTTTAATCAGTTTCTTTAAGGAAATCATTGTCTTTGGTACAAACATTTTAAATATGTGGTTGATTTATTGTCAAGGTGTGCGATACTAATTTGCTAACGAAATTTTGAAATTTTTCAGGTTAATAATAAATGGTTTTCGAAATTTATTCATTTTATTATTGTAATCCTTAAATATTAAGTTTGAGACTTTGGATATGTGATATGGATTAATGATATGATTTTGAAAAGGTATTTAAGGATTGTACAGGATTGTGAAGTATTGGCGGATTCAATGTGTGATTTTTATAAATGAAAAAATTCATAATTCATTTTATTTCAATAATGAAATATTAAAGCGTTGTAAAATAGATATATTTGGAGACCTATAAAAATACTTTTTTTTATTGATTTATGGTATGAGTTATCAACTTTTAACTATACTTTTGTCAATAAGAACGAACATTTATCGTGCGTTCAAAAAAATTCGTGGTCAAGCTGTGGATTCTATTTATCCCCTCAAAGACTCTAAGGAAAAATAGACACCACAGCTTACTTGACAACGAATTTTTTTGAACGCACGTTACAATCATATATATGAATTAATATAAAGAAGTATTTTCATAGAATTACCTGATATTCCACTTTGGGTTGTCAAGTCCTCGAGGTCAGTATCTATAATGAAAAACATTCATTTTATTATTAAGATATAATGTGAATGAAGGAATTTAAATTATCAATTGTATATACCAATGAATAATATCTTAAATGTATGAATATAAAATTTCAATACGTTTCATTAATTGTCAATATGAAGAAAAAGGTATATTTAGGTACCTATATATGTTAATATATACTCATTTACAATATTATTCAATGTTACAGATAATGATGAATTGGATAAATTTGAGATTTGAACGATATCTGATATCGACATTATATACTTGAATTGAAAGAATAAATAGAATACATTATTTGGAAAATAGATTACCTGCTATAATTTTCTCCTTATTTTCATCACTTAATAGGTCATCTGTAATGAAGATATTGATATCAATCTATTATGAATGATCAATTTATTTGAAATAGAAAAATTCAATAGTATCCATATACATGAATAAGATGTCGATTTGAATGTTGAACTATTGCATATTGCTTCTTGCATCAATATTAATTTCAGGGCAATATCTAAAGGAAAATAATCTGATTTATTTTGTCTGCAAAAATTTTATTGATGAATAAAACTCAAAACTTTGAAATGTTAATATATGATTGTTAATGTTACCTATCACTCAGATATATATTGGTGTGATATTTAATAATTTATAGGGAAATATTGTGAAAATATTAATTTGAACGATGAACGATTTTTTATAGAATAATTATTAAATTTGATGATATAAAATTCATTATGTGATATTATTCAACGTTTCGTAGTGAAACGCAGATCTGATAAGTAGGATATAATGATAATATGTGAAAGTTTACCTTGTAATTTTGTTTCTTCTGCTAGATTTTTCTTTGCCTTCACATTCTTTTCTGGTGGACCAGCCTTTACTTCTGGTTTTCTTAGGCATGATGATGAAGATATCTGAAAAACGATATATATATATATATATATATATATATATATATATATATATAATATATATATATATATATATATATATATATATGACTAACGTAGAGTTCCGGGACATTTTGTACATATGCGAACATTTTGTACATATGATTGTAGATAGGTTCATTTCGCCATATATAAGTTTGAGAATCATTTGGTCAATTCAATACTGATATACTCATTGTTATTTAATTTATATATCATTTTTTGCATTTACTGTCTAGTTCCAAGACCTATCCCAAAAATGTTGTTAATTGTTGAAACGTTTTCCGAAGGTCTTTCTTTTTCGATGTCATTTTTCTTCCATGACCCGATCACTTCCCCACAACTTGTTTATTTCATAGATTTCAACATTTTAAAATATTTTCAATAATGAGACAAGGTGCTGCTCATTGAAACTCCTAAAGTGACATTATTACCGAATATTTTAGGATGCAAAAAATTCATAGTTTCTCACGATAACTAAAAGTAGAGTATAAAGTACCTATTGAGAAAAATTCTTATCGCAACAGATAATCTTCATTTTTATTTGGAATCAATTCTGATTGAAATAAGTATCTAGCTTCTATATATTCACCATTCAATTATAACGTGGACTTTTGACAAATCAGTTTGTGAAAAAAATTATAAGCATTGATTTCAAAATGAATCGATTTCATAATTGAAAATAAGTTCATTTACATAATATGATTCGGAAAATTCTCTTCGAACAGTTTAAATTGATTTAACGTTAATATCAATTTTCAAATGATTTGGATGGAAAAAGATTTAATAATATATTGAGGAATAGCGAAAACTGATAACTGATAAAAAAACACCGCATTCCACTAGGTGCTAGCTTCACGGGCATCCACTTGTAAATTTTTCGCGAAAAACAAAATACGATCGAAAAGTCCAACGTTAGTAACTATTTTTAACATAAAAATTTCTGTTTTTAACCCAACCTTCAATGAAGAAATGACACCCCTTACATGCGGAGTAAGCATCCGCATTTTAAAAAATTTCAAGGTTAAAAATAGTTATTAATGAATGAAAGAAGAATTTTTCACATTTTCGAAAAGGTTGGTGCTAACTTCGCATTTTAGGGGTGTCATTTCTCTATTGAAGGTTAGTTACAAACGAAAATTCTGATGTTATAAATAGTCACTTACGGTGGACTCTTTAATTTTATTTTGTTTTTAGAAAATAATCGAAATGTGGATGCTCAGTAGAATATGGTGTTATTCTGTCAGTATCTTTCAGTTAAAAAAAAATATTTCGATATAACAAATAGTTACTAACGAATTACTAACGATTGCGAAAAAACTTTCATTCATTTTCGCATGTCATTGTTTTATTGAAGGTTAAGTTAAGAACGAAAATTTTCATGTTACAAATAGCTATTAACGAGTAACTTACGAATGAAATAAAGAATTTCTACATTTCCGAAAATGTGGGTGCTAAATTCGCATTCTAGGGGTGTAATTTTGCAATTTAAGGTTAGGTTATAAACAAAAATTTTATGTTACAAATAGTTACTAACGTTCGACTTTCCGATCATATTTTGTTTGTCGCGAAAAATTGCTGATTTTGCATATTAGGGGTGTGATTTTTTCATTGTCGGTAAGGTTACAAACAAAAATATTAAGTGTCATTTCTCTATTGAAGGTTGATTACAAACGAAAATTCTGATGTTATAAATAGGTAGTCACTAACGGTGGACTCTTTCATTGTATTTTGTTTTCAGCAAAAAATCGATATGTGGATGCTCATGGATGCCCAGCGGAATATGGTGTTTTTTTGTCAGTATCCTTGTGTTACAAAAAATATTTTGATGTAAAAGATAGTTACTAACGATTGCGAAAAAATTTTCCCTTCATTTTCGCATATAAGGGGTCTCACTTTTTCATTGAAGGATAGGTTACAAACGAAAATTTTCATGTTACAAATAGTTACTAACGAGTAACTAACGAATGAAATAAAGAACTACATTTCCGAAAAAGTGGGTGCTAAATTCGCATTCTAGGGGTGTAATTTAGTCATTTAAGGTTAGGTTATAAACAAAAATTTTTATGTTACAAATAGTAACTAACATTTGACTTTCCGATCATATTTTGTTTTTCGCGAAAAATTGAAAAGTGGGTGCTCGTAAGGTTAGCACCCAGCGGAATGCGGTGTTTTTTTTTCAGTATCCTCGAGGCACAAAGGAAAATGTTTAGGTTTCAAATTGATACTAACAAGGTACTAACGAACGCAAAGACAATTTTATTCATTTTCAAAAATGTCAATGCTAACTCCTTGGACACATCTTCAGCACATCGGTAACAATACAAATATTTGTATTTAGTATTCTTGTATAGAGTCAAAAAAGAGCTACCACTGACTGGGGCGGATTTTATCTATTTTACAACCTTAATTTGAATTACAAGAAAATGGAAGGGTTTGATTAATGAAATACGGTGGCGACTTATAGTAAAGTCTTTATGTAATCAATTATATTGTGAAAATATCGTCACGCCATCGTAAAACATCCTCAGTATTGGTTTCAAATGAAAGTTTTACTGGTAGCATATAGCATATAATCAAGATGGATTCAATTTTCGAGAAAGTGTCATCAAATATTACAATCTCTTATTTCGGCATAATGCAAACTTTTGACAGATATATATTTGAATATGTAGATGTTTGCATTAATTCTGGTAATTTTTTATTCGTGTAACATTATAATTTTGTCTATATGATATTTTCACTTGGGACTTTTATCATTATTCACAACAATATCAGAAGAACTGTTATAAATATTTCATAACCTTTAAATTTCGATCCCTTCTCATTATTAAAACGTCGCAAAAAACTACAGACTGAATATACTGCTATTCAATATTCACTCCCGGCACTGCAGTTTCCAGCTGAATGCTTTACTATTTGATTTTTTCTTTTTTCGTTCAATTCATGTATACCAGTTCTAATTAGGAAAATGATTTTCTCTGAATTGAGTTTCGCATTGCTCATGTTTAAATTAATTGATCGGAATATTCTTCTAGGGAATTTTACTAATATCAATCTCTGCAAGTACTTTAATATCATCAGTTAGAAAAGAATGAACTATTGCTAGCATAAAAAAAAATATTTATAGGAATAAAAAGATTAATGATGACAAAAACTCTACCCTTATACCTCTTGAGTTCAGATATAGAAGGAACTCTTAAAACATGTCTTTCGGTTGTATTGAAATTTCGAATGCATCAGTATTATTATTGTTTGAAGAAAAATCAGTTATTTATGAACCCAATAGTTCAATTATGTCATAAACTCCAGCAATATTCCTCCTCAGCAAAAACATAGGACAAATTCTAATAAATATGTAGGTATTTTTATATCCATTTATTTTTGGATGACCTCCGTATCATTTTCCTTGGACTGAAAGTATGCGGTAATAGTGAGTACCTATATACAGACATTTAATGATGTTTTTTGGGACTTCAGTTTCTTGTACAGATTTTTTGTAAATGATCGTGTTGGAATGTTTTTTGGTTGCAGCTACGATTTTTCATCTCTATAAATCCATAGGATTTTATCTCCCTCATTCAGCAACGGGCTCGAGCATAGCCACCTACGATGTTACGGTCATTTATAAAGACCCCGTATAAGCGATGAAGTACGCGTACGCCACTTTCGAACTCGTGGAATTTTTCCCATAAAATTATCTTCTGATCTCGACTTCATGCCTAGACGATATAATTATTGTAAAATTAATAAACAACTGATTGCATAAAAAACATTTATAAAAATCGTAATGATAAATAATGTCGAAAACCCTACCGTTACACCTCTAGGGCTCAAATATAGAACAAGCTTTGATAAATATGTCTTTCGTAACATAAAAAAATATTCGAATACATCTGAATGCTTAGTGAAAAAAATCTTTTTCTCGTAAAAATACGATCAAAATGAAAATATGTACATCTATTTAATGTTGTTTTTGGAGACTTCAGTTTCCCGCCAAATGTTCAATCACTACGTAACATAAATATCTTTTTCTTTGTCGTTTCTTGATTCAGACACATGTTTTCCATATTTGTATGGGGTAGACGAATTTCAAGAATTTATACTCATAATGAGGAGCTACCTCCATCCATTTTATTTTGAATTACATACTTCATTTGCAGAAGCATATAATATGATGATATCTCAATTCCGTTTGAATAAGGGTTTTCTGCCTTCAATAATTCAAAATGAAAATGAATCCATTATACATTTGAACAATATAGAAATATGTGAATAGATAATTTTTAGGGAACTGTCAATATCTCATATTGAATATAGGTGATAGGAATCATATAATTGATATAAGTTTATTACGAATTATTGTGAACTAAGTAGAAAAATGAAAGTATGAACATAAACCAATGGGACTATGTGTGTCATGTCACACAATACCAGTTATAGTTATATTAGGTTATAATGAAAAAGGGTTTCAACCCACTGCGACCTTAAGGTCTATTGGGCCCCACACAATACTAACTTTCAAATCTCATATTCTTTATCACTTTGCTTTCTGAAAGATTTAATTATATTCGAGCATTTTCACCCCAGAATTTGGAGCTTTTAATTTAAAAAAATTATGTCGTTAACTCCAGCTATTGCTGGAGGTTTTGCCTGAAGAGGAATATTTCCTCCTCAGCAAAAATATAGGACAAATTCTAACAAACATGTAGGCATTTTTATATCCATTAGGATGACCTCCGTATTATATTCCTTTGACTAAAAATATGCGACTTTCTGCCTGAACTTCGATATAATGAGTGAAAATTGATGAATAACTGATAAATAATGTCAAAAACCCTACCGTTACATCTATTGGGCTCATATATATAAAAAATTTTTAAAGAAGGGGTTGTCGACTGAGAATTTTAAATTCAAAAACTTTAATACACATGTCATCCATATCCTAAAAAAATATTCTAATAAGTTTGAATGCTCAATTATATCGAGAAAAATCTTTTTCGCGTAAAAATACGATCAAAATATAATATAATATTCATGTGAATAGTGACATATGATACAATTCAGATTAATCTCAATTATCAAATCAATGATGACACATAAATGGTTGCATATAAAGCAGACATTGTTGAAATCAGCAAAAATTTTGTAGCAAGATAGGAAAATTCTCGACTATAATTTTACATTTGGGAAATCATAGACCCTTCTCATTTCTCGAAAATAGCTGGATTAAAAAATTCAATCATATTATATTTGAATCCATAGATGTCCCCATAGAATGTAACAACTGATTTCGAATATGAGTTGAAACTAGCGTGTTATTCAGCATTGAATATTGACATTTTCAGATTCGGATTAGTCAAGAAAAAAGAACTTGAGTATGTGCTATCAGTTTTCTACTATCTGTTATAGCTCTCGAGATCCGTTCAGTAGACAACGAATTTTGCCCACCCTGTACATGTCGCATATGCGTGCGAAATGAGAATAGCATGGAATTTTTCCTCACGCATTTGGAAATGTGCTACTTTCCAAACGGCAATGCGCGTGAAAAGTGTAAGGTAAAACTTTCGAGATGCTAGTGGAAAAATAAAATTTCTGTTTGATTTGTTATAAGAATACCGCTTTCTTAATTCAGAACCTCTTATTAATATCATGCCTACAACATGAATACAGAATAATAAATGTACATCTATTCAATGTTGAATTTCGGGACGTAAGTTTCCCGCCAAATATAAGATTTTATTGCTGTCCCGAAAAACATCATTAAATATCTGTATATAGGTACTCACTATTACCGCATATGTTCAGTCCAAGGAAAATGATACGAAGGTCACCCAAAAACAAATGGATATAAAAAAACCTAAATATTTATTAGAGTTTGTCCCATGTTTCTGCTGAGGAGGAATATTGTTGGAGTGTATGACATAACTATTGGGTTCATAAATAAATGTTTTGTCTTTAAAATATATTAATACTGAGGTAATCGAAATATCAGTACAACCGAAAGACATATTTTTCAGAGTTTGTTCTATATCTGATCTCAAGAGATATAAGGGTAGGGTTTTTGTCATCATTAATCATTTTTATTCCTATAAATATATTTTGTATGCTAGTAATAGTTCATTCTTTTCTTACTGATGATATCAAAGTCCTTGCAGAGTTTGAAATTAGTCAAATTTTTTAGAAAACTATTCGGATGGTTTATACGCAATTCAGAGAAAATCCAAATTTTCCTGAATAGAACTGGTATACATGAATTGAGCTGAATTGAACGAAAAAAGAAAAAAATTTAATAGTAAAGCATTCAGCAGGAAACTGCAGTCCTGTTAGTCAATAATGAATAGCAGTATATTTAGTCTATAGTTCTTTGCGACGTTTTAATGATGAGAAGGGATCAAAATTTAAAGGTTATGAAATATTTATAACAGTTCTTCTGATATTGTCGTGAAAAATGATGAGAGTCTCAAGTGAGAAGATCATCCAGAGAATTATTATGTTACTCGAATAAAAGATTCCCAGAATTAATGCGAACATCTACATTCATCTACATATTCGAATATATATTTGTCGAAAAGTTTGCAATGCCGAAATTAATGTTGGTAATATTTAACGACACTTTTTCGAAAATTGAATCCATCTTGATATGCTATATGCTACCAGTAAAACTTTCATTTGAAAGCAATATTGAGGAGTTTTAAGATGGCGTGGCGATATTTTTACAATATAATTGATTACATAGAGACTTTTTTTTTTGGCTTTACAAGAATACTAAATACAAATAATTGTATTGTCACCGATGTGCTAAAGATGTGTCCATGAAGTTAGCACGCACGTTTTTGAAAATATATTTATTTGTTTTTGCGTTTGTTGATAACTATTTGAAACCTAACATTTTCGTTTGTACCTCAAGGATACTGAAAGAAAAAACACCGCATTCCGATAGGTGCTAACTTCACGGGCATCCACTTTTCAATTTTTTGCCAAAAACAAAATAAGATCGGAAAGTCGAACGTTAGTAACTATTTGTAGCATGACAATTTTCGTTTGTAACCAAACCTTTAATGGCACCTTTAATGACACCCCTTGAATGCGAATTTAGCACCCAAATCTTCGGAAATGTAGAAATTCTTCATTTCATTCGTTAGTTACTCGTTAATACCTATTTGTAACATAAAAATTTTCGTTTGTAACCTATCAATGTAACCTTCAATGATAAAATGACACCCTTTACATGCGAAGTTAGAACACGCATTTTCGAAAATGAAGAAAATTTTTTTTTGCAATTGTTAGTAACTCATAAGTAACTCTTTGAAATCTGAAAATTTACGTTTGTACCTACTTCAAGAATACTGACAAAAAACAACGCATCATGCTGTCAATGTCGCGAAAAAATAAAATACGAACGGAAAGTCCAACGTTAGTAGCTATTTGTAACATAGAAACTTTTGTTTATAACCTAACCTTTAATGGCGAAATTACAACCCTAGAATGCGAATTTGGAACCTACATTTTCCGAAATCTAGAAATTTTTTATTTCATTCGTTAGTAACTCGTTAGTACCTATTTGTAAAATGAACATTTTTGTTTGTAACCTAACCTTCAATGAAAAAATGACACCCTTTACTTGCGAAGTTAGAACCCGCATTTTCGAAAATGAAAAAAATTTTTTAGCAATCGTTAGTAACTCATTAGTAACTATTAGAAACCCTAAAATTTTTGTTTGTACCTCAAGGATACTGATGAGAAAACACCGCCTTCCGCTGTCAATTTTTCGCGGAAACAAAAATAACGATCAGAAAGTCCAACGTTAGTAGCTATTTGTAACATGAAAATTTTCGTTTGTAACCTAACCTTTAATGGCGACACTGCACTGCACATTTTCGGAAATGTAAAAATTTTTTATTCCATTCGTTAGTAACTCATTAGTACCTATTTGTAGTACCTATTTAAACCTAACCTTCAATGAAAAAAAGACACCCTTTACATGCGAAGTTAGATCCCGCAATTTCTAAAACGGAAAAAAAAATTTTGCAATCGTTATTAACTCATCAGTATGTATTCGAAACCTAAAAATTTTCGTTTGTACCTCAAGGATACTGATGAAAAAACACACACCTTCTGCTGAACAATATAAAGACCTATAAAACAAAGTGGATAAATTATTCATTATCACTGATATGCAGGACATTCGCATGAGAATAAATGAGAGGAAAACAATTGTATATTCTGAAAACTACAATTCCGAGACCGTCCTAGAACTATATATCAGGGTCCTGGAAGTCAACGTTAGCCATATATCACTTCCAAGACTGTCTTGGAACTAACATTTGGGTCCTGGAAGTCAACGTTAGACATAAAACATTTCCAAGACCGTCCCGGAACTATACAAACGTCCTGGAACTAGCGGTTAGCTGATCTCAAATGTCTCGGAACTCTACGTTAGTCATATATATATATATATATATATATATGTGTAACAAAATCGAAAGAAGAATAAATGTATTTTCTCTAATGAACTCTCGTGATCTGTACAACCAAGTTAGCCATAGTGGGAATTATCTCGAATGGACTCTAGGGAAATTTGCCAAAAGAAACAGAAGAAAAAAATGGTTTTTCATAAAACAATAATATTATAATATTAATAACAATTGCTATTATTCAAATGAGGATGAATCAATTTTCTTCCATTAATTCATGATCTAATTTATTCCATACTAGCAAACCCGGCGAACTCCGTTTCGCCACCAGATGGCTTCGTTTTCTGTAACATTTCGTTTGGTGATAAAAAAGTGAAGAAAATTTTTTTTTTATATTTGAAAAGGAACAACAGTAATAAATTCATTTCGATTACAAAAATGAAGTGTTACTTAGTTAAACTTCTCTAAGTAAATGGAAGAGAATCCAAAGTAAATACTGAATCGAAGCGTTATACGTTTCCGCAAACTATCCGTTTTTTTGAAATGCTCTTTGGTAAACCATATTTTTGTTTTTTGGCCTGACGTAAACACAAACAAAGCGGATGGTTTTCCAACTCGTGAACACGTATAAAGTATAACTGCCATGTGAAAAACAATGATTTTCTAGTCAGGCCAGTAGATCTACCTTTTTAAGTAGATTTGTGAAACCGGTAGATCTACCTTTCTAAGTAGGATAATTTAACCGGTAGATCTATTGAACATTTATGGGAAAAGTAATACAAATGTTTGTGTTAGGAAGTAGAAAATTACAATAATTGGCATTTTTATAAAGAGACCCTGTATAAATCAAACCACCATCGATAGTAAATCATTTGAAATTCAAAAACTTCTTCGTTTCTGTGGAAATGTCCCTGTGATAATGCAGAAATTCAAAATATTCGACATGTTTATAGGAGCACCCCGTATGAATCCGAAGCATAGTATCTATATTTAAAATTCCACCTCCTATAACGAATCACTCGAAATTCAAAAGCCCCTTCAATTTCATTGAAAGCTTTCTGTTATAACGTAGAAATGTGAAATAATTGATAGATTTATAGAATCTAATCTAATATCTAAAACGTACCTGTATAAAACATGCTCATGAAAATTTTGAATTATTTTTATCAGCTTTCTTTGAACCTGGAAAAAATACTTTTTATCCAGAATAAACAGAACATGCCACCATGGGGTTTCGAAACCGGTATACTACCAGGTTCACACACCTAGACGTTAGTCGTTACACCACTTGCCTTGTTACACGTGACGACTGTTTATCTCAGACTTCAACGGGTTTTAACATGTAAACATATCAGGAAATCGAAAAAATATATTGAAATATCGATAATTATCATAATACATACAGTTTGATATCATTTCCTGGCGTATTTTTTCCTAAAATACGAATAATCCCCGAATTTTTCAGGGAAATTCGGTTTAGTAAAAACCTCAAATATCACTGCGACCTGAAATGATGCTTTTGATCGCTGAAATGTTAGGAATTCGTTGAATGAACGTTGAAGTTGATGATTTCATATGGACTTACCTATTCAAATAACGTTTTCCACTCGAAACGAACAAATGTTCACATGAGACGTACCTATGTCGAAAATATTTTCTTCTTCCTGGTTATTTCAGAACTCTTGCAACGAATATCTTCGTTAATTAACGTTATAGAACTACTCGAAAACGATATTCGTACCTTTTTTGATTCGGATCTGGCCTTTTTCTTCTGAAATGAGGATATTGTTGGAAGCACTTTCCTCTCGAAAGGAGACTTGACAGTTGTCATTGAATTCGATGTCATAAATAATGAAATTTTCAGAAATGTACCAATTTCCTACGTTCTTCTCGATATCTTGAAATTTTTCCTGAATTTTCTTTGCTACAAACCTAGCGGATCCCGAGACCTTTCCAACGAATGCAAAACCGTTGAAATCGGTCCGTGCGTTCTGGAGTTAAAGCGTCAGGGAGGAAAACCCGACTTATTTTTATATAGTAGATATTATGGTAGAAGCATATTTTTTCAATAAGTTCCATATTAATGGATCAGTATTGAAAATTTCAACATCAAATTATCATGTTTAATCATTCAATTTTTTTGATATTATCAAATTGATTTTTTTATGTATAATACATTATAAGTTATATACATATATGCGAATAATCTCGAAACGAAAGAAAGAAATAATTATTATACGTAATAACAGTATTTAAATAGTATTTTTTTCAAGATGAAATTATCAAATCTATTATCAATTATCACAGATGTATTATTCGTTGGAAATTTAGCGGGAAAATAGATATATCAAAGATGTACAGATAATATTCAATAAATCTTATAATTGGAAAATAATTGATGTAAAACATTGTTGAATTAATTCGGTGATATTCAAAGATTTATATTATTTAATCAGATAACATTTTATGAAAAACTCACCTAGTTATAAGCACAATGTCACAGGTCTTTAAGGTACGATGGTTTTCGGTGGAAAGAAGGAGGAATGATTATTCTAGAATCTAGACGATAAAAGTTCGTTAAATTTAGCGCCAACAGTTCACTGCTAGAACCATAGAAATTTTGATAATGCGAAATTTTTCTTTTTTATTATTTGATAATAATCGTTAATTTATTAATAAATTAAATTATTTCATCTAATCAACATCAACTATGAATTGAATAATGTTATATTTTCTAATGGTTTATATTTGCTTTATAATATTGGGCGGTCCGACGATCTAAATACGGTTAAGAGCAATGAACTGTGAACAACTGGAACGGTTACGCCTTGAGCGGAAAATGACAACGGTCATCTATCTCTTTCTAACTCATTGCCCTATATGGAACGCCTGGTAGTTATTCGAATATTTAGTGATTTTTTTATTTTAATTCAGTAATAAACATGAAAAATCGAAATTTCTCAAGGTGGCCCGAACGGGAAAAATGAATTTATAAGTGAACATCAAAAATAAACCTAATAGTTCACAAAATTGAAAAATAATTACTTCATTGTGTTACTTTATTCTATTTAGAAACAAAAGCTTTCGAATTAGGCCATTATTAAGATTCGTCTTCTAGAAAAAAAAATTATTCTTGAATGTATTGAAAGCAAAACAAAATTATAAATTTTTTTTTATATAATATCATAATGAACGTAGGATTGTTTTTATAACATATCATTATTAACGTAAGAAATGATATAATAATGAAATGGATGTATTGCTTGATTCGTTAGTTAGGTAAATTATGATGATGATTGATCTGTTTCTGATATGAATAAATTTGAATAGAAATATCATCAAACAGCAAATTGTTGATGGAGTAACAAAATTGTAGCTCGATTCAATGTATAAATCGATGTAATGTAAATGTTCATATATATCAGCGTTTTGGGAATTCATGTTTTCAAGGTATTAAAAAACATTCATTTCGCAAATTCATATATTTTTACCACTTGAAAATATTTTTTGGGATATAAAAAAAGGTTATCGAAAGAAAAATATGGATATATTTCATGAAAAAATGAAATATTTACAGTTAGGTTTATTTATTTGAATGAGTATATCAACAGTAAGGTTTTAAGAAGTAGCTTTAAAAAAATATTTAAATAGTTGAATAAAATTCGAATAGAAGAAAACCATAGATTAGATTTAACTCATTTTAAATCCAATTAAAAAAATAATTATTATATGAAAAACTACACTAAATTGTAACCTGGATTCCTCTCGAGTGGCTCGTATCGGAATTATTAACATAAGTTCGTTAACACAAAGATTTGTATGCATTTTACTAAATACAGATTCGTGAACATTGGCCAAAAAACGTAGATAGGAAAATTAAAGACAAAGAAAAAAGCAATTCGTTGATATGAATGCATATTAATGGTTTATTTGAAAAATTCATTCAGAAGTTACATAAAAAGAATCACGATTTCCTTAATCAACGTGATTGGAATTATAGAAAATATACTTTAATACTTAAAAAGACATAACTTAGTGCTGTTATTATTCGTAACCAATTTTTATATTATTGAATCTGACATTAAATCTGACATAATGAAATGTTACAGAGTAGGTGAAAAAACGAATAAACCGAGACCGCTTATAGTGAGATTCGAACGATACCATACAAAAATCAATGTACTAAAAAATTGTGGTCGCTTGAAAGGAACTAAAATTGGTGTCTCTGAAGACCTTATAAAGAATAGATTGAATCTCTACCGTACAATTCAACAGCTAGTCGATAATAAAAGGCAAGTATTTACTCGAAGCGGAAACATCTACGTTAAACTGGAAGATAGGATGGAAAAGATATCAAGTAGCACTGATATAGATAAAATTCTTGACCAATTATGAATCACCTAAGAATGGCTATGGATTTATGGAATTGTCATGTCATGTTAGTTTTGGGTCTGCGGGTTCTCTTCTGTATGTCTTTCTTTATTTTTAACTTGATGGTATGTTATATTTGGGAAATATACGTGAGTAAACTGAAGTTCAATATTTACTAATAATGGTATTCGGGAGTCGGGATCACATTGAACTTTTAAATGACCGTTTCGTTTAGAATTATGAAAATTTGTAAACAAAAATAAGATTGAACTAAACTAAAACTAAAAAAAAACCCCTATATAAATATATAAATTTTGGAAGGAATTTTTGTATATACATTAGATCTAAGCTTGGTAAATACGAGTTTATTTGCACTATTTTGTGAACTGTTAACATAATGTGATTTTGGGCATGGATGATACAAGCACTAATTGCTTGTCGCTAATTTCATTCACTGTTTATATTGCCTTTCTTATTGATATGAATGCACTGGAGATATTGGAGATGGGCGGGGCGCCGGGAGCCTCTGTGGTTGGTGAGCTTGAACCGTGGTCGTGTTTTGCGGGGGGTTTGTCACGATTTGGATTAATACATTTTAACATAAGGAGCATCTATAAAAATTTCAATGAACTATTAATATATTTAGAGAAAATAAATTTAGACAATATACATGTAATAGTACTTTCAGAAACATTTAACATAGATAAAATTGAACGGTTCTCGATAAAAGGATACAAAATATTTTACAACGAATCAGTTCTTAACAGAAACGATGGATTGTTGGTGTACATTCGGGATGATTTAGAAACCAACGTTTACAATGTACAATTAAGTGAAACCATACTAACACGAGCGGAAATAAGAATTTGTGAGACGGTACTAGGAATTACCTCGGTGTATAGACCACCATCAACAAACTTAAATATTTTTTTGGAGGAAATCGAGGGATACCTTTCTAAACTGGAAAGTAATCCTATTGAACTGCTGGTGGGAGATATGAACATTGACATTTTGGACGATACAAATAAAATGTCAAATATCTATGTTAATCTGTTGGGGTCTCATGGCTATCTATCCTATATAGATTAACCTACAAGGGTAACCGAAAATACTTCAACATTAATAGATCATGTTTTTATGAAAGTCCTAACAAGTCTGAAAAATCAAATAATACTAGAACCTTTCATTTTTAAATGCTCGCTAACAGATCATTTTGCAGTAGGGTTGGAAATTGAATTTAGTAAAGACATTAGTAAGAAATCGAATATTTATGATGTAACGAAAATAGATGTCAAAACACTAATTAGTTTATTGGAGAAAGAGTCTTGGCAGAGTGTTTGTGGGGCAAATGATGTGGAAGAAAGTTACCATCTCTTCATGAATATCTTATCAGATCATATAAATTTCAGTAAAAAATCCATACGAATAAATAATAAAAACAAAAGATTGAAACCTTGGATCACTACCGGACTAATAACCTCCATTCGAAAAAGGGACAAAATGAAATTAGAACTAAACAAGAACTTCTCACCTGAAAAACACAATCACTATATTAAATACAGGAATATCCTCAAAAAAACAATCAATCAAACAAAAAATAACTATTATAAAAACAAAATCAATGGAGCCAAGAACGACTCAAAAAAAATTTGGAAAATAATGAATGAAGCACTAAATATAAGTGGTACAAACGAAACAGTCAATAATATCATGAATGAGAATAATGAAATAATCACCCAACCGGCTGAAATCGCTAATACTTTCAATAAATATTTCGCCACGGTAGGAAGTCGAATGCAACTGAAAATCAGGAAAACACAAAAGAATCATAGAACAAGAATAAATAGCACTAAAACTTTTTTCTTAACTCCTGTAAATACCCAAGAACTCATACAACAAATAGCAACACTAAAAAACGACTCGGCAAACGGACCAGATGGAATCAGCGCTAAACTTATTAAAGATATACATGTTCACTTATTAACACCCTTGATACATATAATAAACCTGTCTTTCGAGAAGAGCCAGATTCCAACCGATTGGAAAACGTCTATTATAGTACCCGTTCACAAAACTGGGGATAAACAAAAACTAGCAAATTATAGACCAATCTCTCTAATTAATAATTTTGCCAAAATATTCGAGAAATGCCTGAAACATCGTATCATGAACTTTTTAGAAAACAACAACTTAATTAACAAATATCAATATGGATTTAGATCAACAATTAGTACAGAAGACGCTATATTTAACCTCATAAATGAGCTGAATAACACTCTTAACGCTAATACAAAGGGTTTAGCGGTTTTCATTGACCTAGCTAAAGCTTTTGATACCATACCACATGACCAATTATTAGAAAGAATGGAAAACTTGGGAATAAGGGGTAGTACAAACTTATTATTCAAGAACTATTTATCTCATAGAACACATAAGGTGAAGATCGAAAACACATATAGTAGTGAGGAAAGGTTAACAATGGGAATCCCACAAGGTACCGTACTGGGGCCTGTGTTATTCTTAATGTATATAAATGAAATTGGATATGCTGTAGGCGACAACTTAGTAATTTCATACGCTGATGATACCGCTATTGTTTTCAAGGGTTCTTGTTGGGAAGAAGCGTATGAAAGGGCGGAATGCGGTCTCAAGCAATTGTATAGCTGGTTAAATTGTAGTATGTTGAGCTTAAATGTTGCAAAAACCCAGTATATTGCTTTTTCGATTTCGGCAGCTGACAGACCACAAAACTTACAATTGAGGATACATACAGATGAATGTGATAGACAAAACTGCAATTGTGAAATTATTCGAAATGTAGAAAAAATTAAATACTTGGGAGTTGTTGTAGATCAACATCTAAGATGGAATGAACATTGTCAATACCTTAATAAGAAAGTGAGAACTATAATCTACAAATTCTACCAACTTAGAGAAATCCTAACGGCTAAAATGCTCAGAAGTGTTTATACCTCATTGGTGGAGTCAGCGTTTAGATATGGTCTAATTATTTGGGGGGGAAGCTACAATAATGCTATTGGAAATATCCTGACTACTCAGAAGACAATTCTTAAAATTATATACAGGAAGAAGCGAACATTTCCAACTGACATTTTATTCAAAGAGTCAGATGTTCTATCCATCAGAGCCCTATTCGTTCACAGTTGCCTGAATTACCTGCCGAAAATTGAACAACTATTACCAAATTCCAGAACGAAATATAATATGAGAAACACCTCGTTGCGCTCTCAACTTTATGTCAAGGCTCATACTCAACGTATAGTTACTTTTTTTGCTCCAAAATTCTACAACATGCTTCCCCACACTATAAAATCAGAAGTAAAAAATAAGAGAAAATTCAAAAATCTAACTAAAGAGTATATTAAAAAACATAGCATAACATTCATAACTTCAATGTTCAGATGATTAAAACGAAAACAGTTCAATAACATGTTATAATGTACAAGCGCTTTTTAATATTTGTGACATTTCCTGACGCTTCCCCCGGGGCGCGCTCTCGGTCTGGTTCTTGGGCGGCGTGGTTCGTGGTTCCACCGCTCACTCCATTTTCACTCCATTTTCACCTATGCTCCACAATCATCACGATGGCGGGTGCTTCACGACACAAACCTGGAATTATACTTCCGGGTTTAGTGTGAATCACTTACCCTTAATACTTACAAATCACTGTTTATAATAAATTGTTAATGATGTAGGTATGTAAAATGTGAAATAGTTGTAACTGGATTGGTGAATAAAGGTTGAATTGAAAAGGTTGAATTGAATGAAGAATTATCAATAGAAAATTAATGTGTATATTGTTTCGTCACTTACATTCGCGAATCTACGACTGAAATGAAATTCATTCCAGACATCATGAAGAAAAAATCTAAATAAATATTTGAATCTTAAAAGTTTCACATTTTGACTGACCAAATACTGGATTAATTATGTTGAATAAATTATCGAGAAATTTGAAGAAAAATAGTTATGTTTATAAAATTTAATTTGCTCTCATGAATTATATTTTTGGTATAAATGTCTTTGGAAAATTTCATCAATTTACCTTGATTTTACGATTCATCTACTAACACCATTACGGCGTTCTAATTGTGAGCTCTTCAAAACGCAACGTAAAGTTGATTGTGTGAAAAAACCGGAGAATCAAGATAAATGCCTACTTTATTAAATGTTTGCATGTATGTAAGATCCATCCGAAAGATGAATGTTAGTTTTTTGCTAGAACGACCGGTGAAAATTTTGGCTTTCAATAAGGAGTTCGTCACAGGTAATACCAGTAGTCTTATACCGTTGAATAATTCATCCTTTGAATTTGAATTTCGAAGAAGTATTAACCGGTACGCCTACTTTAAGGAGTTCGTGATGGGGCATTCCACTGGGTGTTATACTGCTCAGATATTCCAACTGATAGTTTGCTGTTTCATCAGCATCTCTTGAGGTCACTGTGTCGTTGCTATGGAAAGAGATGATCCTTTAAAACGGCTGACTTGTAATTTTGAAGAACCTGCTGCAATCCGTCAGATAATTTAAAGAATGGTGCTTCATTTCCTAATTCAACCTGCTCATCTATAGTTTGTTCCGTTGATTATCAGATGAAATCCATAATTGTTAATTTCTTCTATACCTTTTGTAGCACTCCATATTCAACCTTCTGGACCTGAAAAAAAAAATCAATTACTATTCAATTATTAGAAAGTAAAAATTACTCAATTTTATTCTTATCGATAACATTTTGATCAAAACTGGCGCAATTCAAATTAATAGTTTCGGATAATGATAACTTTTAATCAATGTAACATTTTCTTATGCTGAGATGATAAAATAAAATGAAGCTTCTTGTTATAATGCAGTAATCTGAAATAAATGATAAATTTATAGAAACACCCTGTATATCGGGTGTCCCAAAGTGAGTGGCCTATTAGATTATTATTTTCATAATTATGATTATTTTTTTGTCCATCCTGTATAATTGACAACTATAATTCAAAAGCAGTGACATAGATAAAGTCAATATCTAATAACTTCCTAAAGGACCCCGCACATTTTGTATGAGAATTGGCTCCTGGTGGATTTGGCTGAAAATTTAATATGATGTTCTACTAATCCTTCTGATCAAATGTCTCTACAGTCACAAAGCAGAAAAATGCATACTTCTAGGAGTTTTTAGCGATTTTTTGTATCCATTATGGCTTACGTATAACCGTTTCCACAGAAATGTTTGAGAATATTTCGTGATTATTGAAAGCAGATTCTGTCAATTCGAAATATTTTCAAACATTTCTGTGTGAACGGTAATACGTAAGCCATAATGGATACAAAAAATCGCAAAAAACTCCTAAAAGTATGCATTTTTCAGCTTCGTGACTGTAGAGATATTTGATCAGAAGGATTAGTAGAACATCGTATCAAATTTTCAGCCAAATCCACCGGGAGCCAATTCCCATAATACGTAAGCCATAATGGATACAAAAAATCACTAAAAACTCCTAGAAGTATGCATTTTTCAGCTTCGTGACTGTTAAGACATTTGATCAGAAGGATTAGTAGAACATCATATCCAATTTTCAGCCAAATCCACCGGGAGCCAATTCCCATACAAAATGTGCGGGGTCCTTTCTGACTTAAATCTCAAATATTGATCAAACTGGAGTAATTTTTGAAACACACCAATTTGATCTAGTATGCCACTCACCTTGGGACACCTGCAGTGGCGCAGCCAGGATTTTGTTTTGAGGGAGGCTGAACTGAACAATTCTTGATGATACAACAGATACGAAAGTTGCAAAAAAATGAACTCAGAAAAAATTGAAACTGTTAGAATCTTTGGGGGGGCTGCAGCCCCAAAGCCCCCCGCCCTAGCTGCGCCTGATATATCTGAAACGTACAATCCCATTTTTTATGGTTAATCATTCAGAATTCGAAAGCCCCTTCAATTTCATTGAAAAATTTATGTTAAAGACCGCTCGTAATCCCAATAATTTTCGAAAGAAAAGCTTGAAAAATTATTTCCAGGTTTTTGAAATAAGGCATTTCAACGTTGTCAGTTAAAAGGATAATCAAACGTCTGTACCTACTTTTTGATAGCTTTCCACTTATTCTAAATAAGTAATGATTTATATTTGTCTGCTGTTTACAAATATCTATCCGAAGGCAGAAGAGACTATCTTGAAATCCAAAATTAGGGGAATGCACTCGATATAAAGTAACTGGCAGGAAGACCTCCATCGTCAGCCCTTCCAAAGTTTTCAATTAACTTATTTTTTTCTTCTTCTGCTTTTCGAATCTGCAAGAAATATCAATTATCAATAACAATTAATTGAATAGGTGAGTTTTCAAACATCTACCTCTCTTGTTAAATAAGAATAATTAAAAAGCCAACTAACTGCCAGATTCAAAACTCAGATCCGCTGAATGAAATGGTGAAATCAAACTGAAATTACAATGTTAACGGAAAAAGAAAGAATACATGTACTGAAATCACTCGTTCGAATTTAACGAAGAAATTCCGAATATTCCACATGTTTCTAGAAGCAACATGTACACATTTGAAGCATACCATAATTAAAATTCCACTTCCTATCACGAATCATTCGAAATTTAAGAACCTCTTCAATTTCATTGAGAGCTTCATGTTATAATGCAGTAATCTAAAATAATTGATAAAATCATCTAAATCGTACAATCCCATTGACTATAATATTAATATCATTTCAATATTCGAAATCCACTTCAATTTTATTGAAAGCTTTCCAGGTTTTTGAAATTGGACATTTCAAGATTGTCGGTTATTGGGAAAACCATTGTTAAAAGGATATTCAAACGTCTGTACTTACTTTATGACAGCTTTCAACTGGATAACTTTTCTCAAAAGAAATGATTTGCATTTGTCCGTTGTTTACAATGATATATCCAAAGGAAGAAGGGACTGTCTTGAAATCCAAAATCAGGGACTTTTAGAATGAAGTACCTTTATATGAATCATTTTGCCACTTGAAGGTTTTCAATACACATATTCTCTCTTTCAATCTCCATTTCGAACCTGCAAGAAACAAAAATTTACCTCTCAATTGATAACCGATTAGAGCAACCTTGTGTACAATGTAAACCCTATACAGATGATGAGCTATCTGACATTGAAATGAAATGAATGAAAGAACACTAATTCCATACCTCTCATATCATAGCAAACATGCTTGAATAAATAAGGACATACCTCTTATTCTTCTTCGTTTGCAGCAAGTTCTTATTTGATGATGTCTATTTGGTGCTTAAGTCCATCTCTTTCTGAGTCGACCGATACTTCTTCTTCCTAGAGTTGATTTATCCCTGGCCTTCTTTACCATTCTGTCTTGCTCCATTCTTTCTATGTTAACGTTCCATTCTACCTTTCTGTTGTTTATCCACTCCTCAATTATCTCTACTGCATACAGATTTCTGATCTCATCCCTCCTTTCTGTGTCATACAGGGTTTTTCTCTGGAAATTCTACAAAGAATACCTCTAATTATTTCCTATAAATGGGACAATATACTCCATAAGTATCGTGATTATTTCTATGAATACGATAATAACTACTATTATTTACCTTAGATGCGAGTCATGTTTAACTTCATAAGTATCTCTTTCCATTTAGAAAGTATTCAGTACATTATCAGGAATTCAAATCCAATCATTAAATTTTATTGTGCACTTTATAAGAAACTTTTCCAACTGGCAGAAAGACTTTGATCGTTTGCCCTTTGAAGGTTTTCAGTACAAATATCGTCGCTTTCAATATCCTTTTCGAACCTGAAAAAAAAAATATCAGTTAATAATTACAACGAATGATGAAATAAATAGAGCAATCTTGTGTACAATGTGAACGCTATGCAGATGATGAGCTATCTGACATTACATATGAACAGGATAAGCCTAAAAGTATTCAGAATTGCCCTTCGTAAGCTAAACAACTATCAGAAGAAATAACTCGAAAGGAAGATTTGATTGACAAACTCTTCCAATTTCAACGTAGGAATTCAGTATATACCAAATCTCTCAAATCGATAAGTAATGATTTGCAGTTGGCCATTTACAAAGAACTATCTAGAAAAATTCCTTTATATGGATCACTAGATATAAAGCTTTCCCAACTGGCGGGAAGACCTCCATCGTTAGCCCTTCTAAAGTTTTCAATAAACTTATTTTTTTCTCTTCTTCTTCTTATACCATAGCATGTATTCTTGAATAATATCAGAACATACCTCTCAACTCAGTCGTTTATCTGGAATTTTCATCAACCAGAATTCGTTTATGATTGCGAATTTCTTCCTTGGTTCACCTTAGGAACTTCATTCGAACCTTGTGTTTTCATCGTGTTGTAACTTTATATAGGTCATAGGTGTATGGATCCATCTGAAATGCAAATCTTCTTAAATTACAATGGTAATATCATGTTTTTCATGTAATAGTACACATAATAAATTTGTACCTACCTCTTTTACAATAAGAGCCTCGTAACTTTCTCGATTAATTCCATGGAACATCTAAGTATGGACTGGTATGGTTCTTTTTAGAGCAAGGAAGTTCGTTTGGTTTAAAAGCGAGTCAGACATGTTACGGAAAATTACGACCTGTAACGGGATTTTACGAGATTTTACGATTTTTTACGGTATATTATACGAGATGTAACGGAATGTTACGAAATGTTGAGGTATGTTTCGATAGGTTACAGCATGTTACAAAATGTTACGAGATGTTACGAGATGTCACGTTATGTAACGGCATGTTACGATATGTAAAGGGATGTGACGTCATGTTACGAATTTTTATGGAATGTAACGACTTTTCACGGTATGTTACGAGATGTTACGGAATGTTACGACCTGTTAAGAGTTGTTACGGTATGTTACGAGATGTTGGGCATATTAAAATTTCGTACGAGTTCATCACCTTGTCGTGGTGTACAGGCTCAAGTAAACAGAAGTAATTCCGATGAAAAAAAAATAAGAATGACCAAAACAGATGGAGTAACTACAGCTAAACTGACCCCTCGAATCCGAATGAGAATCGAGGCAGACCCAGTGAGCAACGTTAATACTCCATACAATCCCAACCCACTCCCAACCAATCCTCTCGGGCAGTTGTATGAAGCAACTATGGTTTTACTGGCCCCTCGAACGGATCCAGACCCAGTGAGCAACGTAAGTATTCCATACAATCCAAACCCACTCCTTACCAATCCATCTCTGGCCAATATGAAGTAAGTATAATTTGACTGAGCCCTCGAACCCGAACAAGGATCAAGGCAGACCCAGTGAGCAATATTAGTACTGCATATAACCCAACCCACCCCTTATCAATTCCTCTCGTTTTAATGTATTGAGTAACTATGGTTTACTGGCCCCTCGAACCCGAATACGGATCGAGGCAGACCCAGTGAGCAACGTTAATACTCCATACAATCCCAACCCACTCCCAACCAATCCTCTCGTGCAGTTGTATGAAGCAACTATGGTTTTACTGGCCCCTCGAACCTGAATACTGATCGAGGCAGACCCAGTGAGCAACGTTAGTACTCTATACAATCCAAACCCACTCCTTACCAATCCATCTCTGGCCAATATGAAGTAACTATGGTTTTACTGGCCCCTCCATTCTGAATACGGATCGGGGCAGACCCTGTGAGTAACGTTAGTACTCCATACAGTCCCAACCCACTCCTTACTCTCAGGTACTGATTGATAATGAAATTAAGATTTCAACTTGAATAATCCAGCGGAGTCTATGAGATAACATGCACAAACTTCCCATTATTTCACATAGGAATGACAATTCGTGGAGTAGAAAAAAGAAACAATAAACACAAAAGAAATCAACCCCATTCGCTCCTGCCACATATTTTAACGATACCTCATATCACAATTGACAATCTGAAAATACTTCAGAAAAAAAATAATCCCTCTCGGTCTAATGTATTGAGTAACTATGGCCCCTCGAACCCGAATACGGATCGAGGCAGACCCAGTGAGCAACGTTAATACTCCATACAATCAAAACACACTCATTACCAATCCATCTCTGGCCAATATGAAGTAACTATGGTTTTACTGGCCCCTCCATTCTGAATACGGATCGAGGCAGACCCTGTGAGTAACGTTAGTACTCCATACAGTCCCAACCCACTCCTTACCAATCCCTCTCGGGTACTGATTGATAATGAAATTGAGAGCTTAACTTGAATACTCCAGCGGAGTCTATGATATAACATGCACAAACTTCCCATTATTTCACATAGGAATGACAATTCGTGAAGTAGAAAAAAGAAACAATAAACACAAAAGAAATCAACCCCATTCGCTTCTGCCACACATTTTAACGATACCTCATATCACAATTAACAATCTGAAAATACTTCAGAAAAAAAATAACTACTTTAAAATAATACTACTCGAACAACTAGAAATCTCAAGCACCAATTCTCACTTAATATATATATAATATGGAAGTCAATAGTAAGAACATTTTCAAACTCGTAGATTCTTCAAAACCAACAATAAATATTGGGTCACATAATCTTTCATCTTGAAAAATTCAATAAGGAAAGCCTAAGTAGTAAACTAGTAAAGTGAATTTTTACACAATCAATTGCAGCAAAAGAATGATAAAACGCACTACCTGATCTGCCACATATAGAGGTAAAAATTGATAATATCAAATGGTATTAAAAGCAACCAATGTATCTTCCGAACAAATCTACTGAGGAACTATGAAATTGAATATTTAAAACGTTCCGTTTTGAAGAAACTGACTGAACTACTCAGTACAGTGTGAAATCGATATAATTTTATCTACAGAAGAAATGAGATTCTGAAAACTAGAATGAGAATAAACGAACACAGTGAATTATGAATCTCCCAAACTTCACGGATTCTGAATTAGCTTGATATGCTAGTTTTCGAAATTACCATAGGTTTGAACATTTACTACAGAGTAGCTCGAATATCTGAATATCTCAAAAATTTATTTTTATAGATTCGCAATTGATTGGTTAGTACATACATGTGATCTCATGCTTTCATTTCTAATTAAATTGCATCAGTTCTCATTCTTCTTTGAGGCAGATAAAAAAGTCTTGATTAAATCAAAAAGACTTGATTAAATCAATTTTTATCTATGAAATATATATATTGTCTGATGTATTTCCAATTAATCCATTAAATTGAATTAGAAATGAAAGCATGAGAATGAATTTTTACACAATCAGTTGCAACAGAAGAATGATGAATCGCACAACACTTATAAGCTTATAAGCTTTGAACACCTCATTCTTCATTGTAACAGTTTGAAACATATACCACATTACGTTACTTAGTAGTTCGGATCCTCTTGATCTGTATCTCAGTCATTCTATTTCATAGTTCCTCAATAGATTTGTTCAGAAGATACATTGGTTGCCTTTAATACCATTTCATTTTATCAATTTTTACCTTTCTATGTGGCAGATCAGGTTGTGCGATTTATCATTCTTCTGCTGCAATTGATTGTGTAAAAATTCATTTTCATGCTTTCATTTCTAATTCAATTTAATGGATTTAATGGAAATACATCAGACATTTTATATATTTCATAGATAAAAATTGATTTAATCAAGTCTTTTTTATCTGCCTCAAAGAAGAATAAGAACTGATGCAATTTAATTAGAAATGAAAGCATGAGATCACATGTATGTACCAACCAATCAATTGCGAATCTATAAAAATAAATTTTTGAGATATTCAGATATTCGAACTACTCTGTAGTAAATGTTCAAACCTATGGTAATTTCGAAAACTAGCATATCAAGCTAATCCAGAATCCGTGAAGTTTGGGAGATTCATAATTCACTGTGTTCGTTTATTCTCATTTTAGTTTTCAGAATCTCATTTTTTCGGTAGATAAAATTATATCGATTTCACACTGTACTGAGTAGTTCGGTCAGTTTCTTCAAAACGGAACGTTTTATATATTCAATTTCATAGTTCCTCAGTTGATTTGTACGGAAAATACAATACCATTTGATTTTATCAATTTTTACCTTTATATGTGGCAAATCAGGTAGTGCGATTCATCATTCTTTTGCTGCAATTGATTGTGTGAAAATTCAACTTACTAGTTTACTACTTAGGCTTTCCTTATTGAATTTTTCAAGATGAAAGATTATGAGAGTCGATATTTATTGTTGGTTTTCAAGAATCTACGAGTTTAAAAATGTTCCTACTATTGACTTCCATATTATATATACAGGGTGAATCCTGTTGAACTGTACATACTTCACACAGAGATAGAGTACACTTTGCTGGTTTCAAAAAGACCCCACATGAAAGGTCTCAAACAATTCGTTTGAATTATACAGGGTGATTTCCAGTTTTGGGTCATATTTTCAAAATGCTCTATTGGACGAACGAATAATCACAAACTCATCAAATTTGATACGTAGGAGGACTGGATCAATCTCCATACAGCTGAGTTAACAGATTATCAGTTTCCTGGACCGGACTCTATTTTTCTGATATTATCGGAATTTATGAAAAAAACACCCTGTAGATGAAAAAGTCAATAAACCTGTCATGACAGTTCAAACTACACTAAAAACTCTACAATGAAGAGTAATATAATCACGTGGCACACCTACAAATTTAGAGAAAAAAAATATTGAATATGCGTACTCGGAGATAATTTTTTTGGACGAGCCTAATTCACATGGAAAACCATACCCACATGCATCAAAAGTTGAAGACAGGAGAATATTATCAGTTTAAATCCTCTCGATATTCAAATATTCCAATATTCAGGTAATTTTCGTCAGTTTCCAGGACCGGACCCTATTTTTCTAATATTATCGGAATTTATGAAGAAAATCACCCTGTAGATGAAAAAGTCAATAAACCTGTCATGGCAGTTCAAACTACACTAAATACTGTTAAATAAAGAGTAATAAAATCACGTGGCACAGGTACAGATTCAGAGAAAAAAAAATGAATATGGGTACTCGGAGATAATTTTTTTTGTGCCGCCTAATTCACAAAAAAACATACCTAAAGGTATCAAAAGTTGAATATAAATGGTTAAGATCTTCTACGCATTCAAATATTCCAATATTCAGGGACGGACTCCCATTTCAGATTGGGTTTTTCAATAGATGATAGGTCGAAAGATTCGCCCTTAATTTGGAACACCCCAAAAAACTGTTACGGTAGACCGAACAACATTAAATAACCTACAAGAAATTTTCATGAAATCGCAAGACACACAAATAGATTTAACAAAACAATTTAATAATCGTACTCAGAGAAAATTTTTTTGGGCGACTGGAGTTTAGTAGAAGAACTATACCGAAATGCATGAAAAGTCGAATATTATCAGGTTATATCCACTCCCCATGAAAGTATTCCATAATCCCTGAATTGTAGGTTATTTAATGTTGTTCGGTCTTCCGTAACAGTTTTTTGGGGTGTTCCATATTCAGGGCGAATCTTTCGACCTATCATCTATTGAAAAACCCAATCTAAAATGGCAGTCCGCCCCTGAATATTGGAATACTTGAATGCGTAGAAGATCTCAACCATTTATATTAAACTTTTGATACATTTGGGTATGTTTTTTTTGTGAGTTAGGCCGTACAAAAAAAAATTATCTCCGAGTACCCATATTCAATTTTTTTTTCTCTGAATCTGTACCTGTGCCACGTGATTTTATTACTCTTTATTGAACAGTATTTAGTGTAGTTTGAACTGCCATGACAGGTTTATTGACTTTTTCATCTACAGGGTGATTTTCTTTATAAATTCCGATAATATCAGAAAAAAGAGTCCGGTCCTGGAAACTGACGAAAATTACCTGAATATTGGAATATTTGAATATCGAGAGGATTTAAACTGATAATATTCTCCTGTCTTCAACTTTTGATGCATGTGGGTATGGTTTTCCATGTGAATTAGGCCCGTCCAAAAAAATTATCTCCGAGTACGCATATTCAATATTTTTTCTCTCTAAATTTGTAGGTGTGCCACGTGATTTTATTACTCTTCATTGTAGAGTTTTTAGTGTAGTTTGAACTATCATGACAGGTTTATTGACTTTTTCATCTACAGGGTGTTTTTTTTCATAAATTCCGATAATATCAGAAAAATAGAGTCCGGTCCAGGAAACTGATAATCTGTTAACTCAGCTGTATGGAAATTGATCCAGTCCTCCTACGTACCAAATTTGATGAATTTGTGATTATTCGTTCGTCCAATAGAACATTTTGAAAATATGACCCAAAACTGGAAATCACCCTGTATAATTCAAACGAATCGTTTGAGACCTTTCATGTGGGGTCTTTTTGAAACCAGCAAAGTGTCCTCTATCTCTGTGTGAAGTATGTACAGTTCAACAGGATTCACCCTGTATATTAAGTGAGAATTGGTGCTTAAGATTTCTTAAAGTAGTTATTTTTTTTCTGAAGTATTTTCAGATTGTCAATTGTGATATGAGGTATCGTTAAAATGTGTGGCAGAAGCGAATGGGGTTGATTTCTTTTGTGTTTATTGAATCTTTTTTCTACTTCACGAATTGTCATTCCTATGTGAAATAATGGGAAGTTTGTGCATGTTATTTCATAGACTCTGGATTATTCAAGTTTAGATCTTAATTTCATTATCACTCAGTACCCGAGAGGGATTGGTAAGGAGTGGGTTGGGACTGTATGGAGTACTAACGTTACTCCCAGGGTCTGCCTCGATCCGTATCAGAATGGAGGGGCCAGTAAAACCATAGTTACTTAATAATGGCCAGAGATGGATTGGTAAGGAGTGGGTTTGGAGTGGGGTTTGGAGTGGGTTTGGAGTACTAACGTTGTTCACTGGGTCTGCCTCGATAAGTATTCAGGTTCGAGGGGCCAGTAAAACCATAGTTGCTTCATACAACTGCCCGAGAGGATCGGATGGGAGTGGGTTGGGATATTATGGAGTATTAACGTTGCTCACTGGGTCTGCCTCGATCCGTATTCGGGTTCGAGGGGCCAGTAAACCATAGTTACTCAATACATTAGACCGAGAGGGATTGATAAGGGGTGGGTTGGGTTATATGCAGTACTAATATTGCTCACTGGGTCTGCCTTGATCCGTGTTCGGGTTCGAGGGGCCAGTCAAATTATACTTACTTCATATTGGCCAGAGATGGATTGGTAAGGAGTGGGTTTGGATTGTATGGAATACTTACGTTGCTCACTGGGTCTGCCTCGATCCGTATTCAGATTCGAGGGGCCAGTAAAACCATAGTTACCTCATATTGGCCAGAGATGGATTGGTAAGGAGTGGGTTTGGATTGTTTAGAGTACTAACGTTGCTCACTGGGTGTGCCTCGATCCGTATTCAGGTTCGAGGGGCCAGTAAAACCATAGTTGCTTCATACAACTGCCCGAAAGGATTGGTTGGAAGTATGGAGTATTAACGTTGCTCACTGGGTCTGCCTCGATTCTCATTCGGGTTCGAGGGGTCAGTTTCTCTGTAGTTACTACATGTGTTTTGTTCATTCTTAGTTTTTTTTCATCGGAATTACTTCTGATTACTTGAGCCTGTACACCACGACAAGGTGATGACCTCGTTTCGAATAAACTTGGGAGGAGATGGAAAAATTACATTTTTTCATATATTATTGAAAATAAATCGGTCTCTGTTCATCCGATCAGAATGACTAATAACTCATTTTATAGGTTAATTAATTCTCTACAAACGCCCTATTGACCACTTCTTTCCATAACCCACCGTTTCGAAATTATATCGAATAAACTTGGGAGGAGATGGAAAAATTACATTTTTTCATCTATCAATGAAAATGAATTGGTTCATCCGATCAAAATGATTAAAATACCTCATTTTATAGGTAAATTAGTTCTCTACAAACGCCTTTTTGACCACTTTTTTCCATAACCCACAGTTTCGAAAATATATCGAATAAACTTGGGAGGAGATGGAAAAATGACATTTTTTCATCTATAAATGAAAAAAAATTGGTCTCTGTTCATCCGATCAGAATGATTAATACCTCATTTTATAGGTAAATTAGTTCTCTACAAACGCCCTATTGACCACTTTTTTCCATAACCCACCGTTTCGAAAATATATCGAATAAACTTGGGAGGAGATGGAAAATGATATTTTTTCATCTATTAATGAAAATAAATCGGTCTCTGTTCATCTGATCAGAATGATTAATACATCATTTTTTAGGTAAATTGATTCTCTACAAAATGTTACGGGATGTTACGGAATGTTACGACCTGTTACGGAATGTTATGACCTGTTACGGGATGGTTCGTCATGTTACGATTTGTTACGTCATGTTACGAGATGTTACGATTTTTTACGGTATGTTACGAGATGTTACGAAATGATACGAGATGTGAAGACATGCTACGGAAAATTACGACCTGTAACGGGATTTCACGAGATTTTAAGATTTTTTACGGTATATTATACGAGATGTAACGGAATGTTACGAAATGTTGATGTATGTTTCGATAGGTTACAGCATGTTACAAAATGTTACGAGATGTTACGAGATGTCACGTTATGTAACGGCATGTTACGATATGTAAAGGGATGTGACGTCATGTTACGAATTTTTATGGAATGTTACGACTTTTCACGGTATGTTACGAGAAATTACGGAATGTAACGACCTGTTACGAGTTGTTACGGTATGTTACGAGATGTTGGGCATATAACGATTTCGTACGAGGTCATCACCTTGTCGTGGTGTACAGGCTCAAGTTATCAGAAGTAATTCCGATGAAAAAAAAATAAGAATGACCAAAACGCACAGCTAAGCTGACCCCTCGAATCCGAATGAGAATCGAGGCAGACCCAGTGAGCAACGTTAATACTCCATACAATCCCAACCCACTCCCAACCAATCCTCTCGGGCAGTTGTATGAAGCAACTATGGTTTTACTGGCCCCTCGAACGGATCGAGGCAGACCCAGTGAGCAACGTAAGTACTCTATACAATCCAAACCCACTCCTTACCAATCCATCTCTGGCCAATATGAAGTAACTATGGATTTACTGGCCCCTCGATTCTGAATACGGATCGAGGCAGACCCAGTGAGCAACGTAAGTATTCCATACAATCCAAACCCACTCCTTACCAATCCATTTCTGGCCAATATGAAGTAAGTATAATTTTACTGCCCCCTCGAACCCGAAAACGGATCGAGGCAGACACAGTGAGCAATATTACTGCATATAACCTAACCCACCCCTTATCAATCCGTCTCGGTCTGAAGTATTGAGTAACTATGGTTTACTGGCTCCTCGAACCCGAATACGGATCGAGGCAGACCCAGTGAGCAACGTAAGTATTCCATACAATCCAAACCCACTCCTTACCAATCCATCTCTGGCCAATATGAAGTAAGTATAATTTTACTGGACCCACGAACCCGAATACGGATCGAGGCAGACCCAGTGAGCAATATTAGTACTGCTTATAACCCAACCCACTCCTTAACAATCCTTCTCAGGCTAATGTATGAAGTAACTATGATTTCACTGGCCCCTCGTACCCAAAAACGGACTCGAGGTAGACCCAGTGAGCAATATTAACACATCGTACGACCAGGCCAAAGAAGATGTGGAGTAACTATGGCTTAACTGGCCCTCGAACCCGAAAGAGAATCGAGGCAGACCCAGTAAGCAACGTTAGTACTCCATATAATCCAACCCACTCCTAACAAATCCTCTTCTAGCAGAAGTATGAGGTAACTAGATTTTCCTGGCCCCCTAAACCGGGAGACGGATCGAGGCAGACCCAGTGAGTAACGTTAGTACTCCATACAATCCCAACCCACTCCTTACCAATCCATCGGGTTAATATACGAAGTAACTAAGGTTTTACTGGCCCCTCGAACCAGAATACGGATTGAGGCAGACCCAGTGAGCAACGCTAGTACTCCATATAACCCAACCCACTCCTAACAACTCCTTTCCTAGCAGAAGTAACTATGGTTTTACTGGCCCCTCAAACCGGAAGACGGATCAAGGCAGACCCTGTGAGTAACGTTAGTACTCCATACTATCCCAACCCACTTCTTACCAATCCCTCTCGGGTACTGATTGATGATGAAATTAAAATCTAAACCTGAATAATCCAGCGGAGTCAATGAGATAATATGCACAAACTTCCCATTATTTCACATAGTAATGACAATTCGTGAAGTAGAAAAAAGATTCAATAAACACAAAAGAAATTAACCCTATTCGCTTCTGCCACGCATTTCAACGATACCTCATATCACAATTGACAATCTGAAAATACTTCAGAAAAATAATAACTACTTTGAAACTACTACTCGAACAACTAGAAATCTTAAGCACCAATTCTCACTTAATATATATATATATATAATATGGCTGTCAATAGTAAGAACATTTTCAAACTCGTAGATTCTTGAAAACCAACAATAAATATTGAGTCTCATAATAATAATAATCTTTCATCTTGAAAAATTCAATAAGGAAAGCCTAAGTAGTAAACTAGTAAAGTGAATTTTTACACAATCAATTGCAGCAAAAGAATGATGAAACGCACTACCTGATCTGCCACATATAAAGGTAAAAATTGATAAAATCAAATGGTATTGAAAGCAACCAATGTATTTTCCGAACAAATCTACTGAGGAACTATGAAATTGAATATTTAAAACGTTCCGTTTTGAAGAAACTGACTGAACCACTCAGTACAGGTTGAAATCGATATAATTTCATCTTCCGAAGAAATGAGATTCTGAAAACTAGAATGAGAATAAACGAACACAGTGAATTATGAATCTCCCAAACTTCACGGATTCTGAATTAGCTTAATATGCTAGTTTTCGAAATTACCATAGGTTTGAACATTTACTACAGAGTAGTTCGAATATCTGAATATCTCAAAAATTTATTTTTATAGATTCGCAATTGATTGGTTAGTACATACATGTGATCTCATGCTTTCATTTCTAATTAAATTGCATCAGTTCTGATTTTTCTTTGAGGCAGATAAAAAAGACTTGATTAAATCAAAAAGACTTGATTAAATCAATTTTTATCTATGAAATATATATATTGTCTGATGTATTTCCATTAATTCCATTAAATTGAATTAGAAATGAAAGCATGAAAATAAATTTTCACACAATCAATTGCAACAGAAGAATGATGAATCGCACAACACTTATAAGCTTATAAGCTTTGAACACCTTATTCTTCATTGTAACAGTTTGAAACATTATACCACATTACGTTACTTAGTAGTTCGGATCCTCTTGATCTGTATCTCAGTCATTCTATTTCATATTTCCTCAATAGATTTGTTCAGAAGATACATTGGTTGCCTTTAATACCATTTCATTTTATCAATTTTTACCTTTCTATGTGGCAGATCAGGTTGTGCGATTCGTCATTCTTCTGCTGCAATTGATTGTGTGAAAATTCATTTTCATGCTTTCATTTCTAATTCGATTTAATGGATTTAATGGAAATACATCAGACATTTTAAATATTTCATAGATAAAAATTGATTTAATCAAGTCTTTTTTATCTGCCTCAAAGAAGAATAAGAACTGATGCAATTTTATTAGAAATGAAAGCATGAGATCACATGTATGTACTAACCAATCAATTGCGAATCTATAAAAATAAATTTTTGAGATATTCAGATATTCAGATATTCGAACTACTCTGTAGTAAATGTTCAAACCTATGGTAATTTCGAAAACTAGCATATCAAGCTAATCCAGAATCCGTGAAGTTTGGGATATTCATAATTCACTGTGTTCGTTTATTCTCATTCTAGTTTTCAGAATTTCATTTCTTCGGTAGATAAATTATATCGATTTCACACTGTACTGGGTAGTTCGGTCAGTTTCTTCAAAACGGAACGTTTTAAATATTCAATTTCATAGTTCCTCAGTAGATTTGTTTGGAAGATACAATACCATTTGATTTTATCAATTTTTACCTTTATATGTGGCAGATCATCATTCTTTTGCTGCAATTGATTGTGTGAAAATTCAACTTACTAGTTTACTACTTAGGCTTGCCTTATTGAATTTTTCAAGATGAAAGATTATGAGACTCAATATTTATTGTTGGTTTTCAAGAATCTACGAGTTTGAAAATGTTCCTACTATTGACTTCCATATTATATATATATATTAAGTGAGAATTGGTGCTTAAGATTTCTAGTTCTTCGAGTAGTATTATTTTAAAGTAGTTATTTTTTTTCTGAAGTATTTTCAGATTGTTAATTGTGATATAAGGTATCGTTAAAATGTGTGGCAGAAGCGAATGGGGTTGATTTCTTTTGTGTTTATTGAATCTTTTTTCTACTTCACGAATTGTCATTCCTATGTGAAATAATGGGAAGTTTGTGCATGTTATCTCATAGACTCCGCTGGATTATTCAAGTTTAGAACTTAATTTCATTATCAATCAGTACCCGAGAGGGATTGGTAAGGAGTGGGTTGGGACTGTATGGAGTACTAACGTTACTCACAGGGTCTGCCTCGATCCGTATTCAGAATGGAGGGGCCAGTAAAACCATAGTTACTTCATATTGGCCAGAGATGGATTGGTAAGGAGTGGGTTTGGATTGTATAGAGTACTAACGTTGCTCACTGGGTCTGCCTCGATCCGTATTCAGGTTCGAGGGGCCAGTAAAACCATAGTTGCTTCATACAACTGCCCGAGAGGATTGGTTGGGAGTGGGTTGGGATTGTATGGAGTATTTACGTTGCTCCCGTGTATTCGGGTTCGAGGGGCCAGTAAGCCATAGTTACTCAATACATTAGACCGAGAGGGATTGATAAGGGGTGGGTTGGGTTATATGCTCACTGGGTCTGCCTTGATCCGTGTTCGGGTTCGAGGGGCCAGTCAAATTATACTTACTTCATATTGGCCAGAGATGGATTGGTAAGGAGTGGGTTTGGATTGTATGGAATACTAACGTTGCTCACTGGGTCTGCCTCGATCCGTATTCAGATTCGTGGGGCCAGTAAAACCATAGTTACTTCATATTGGCCAGAGATGGATTGGTATAGAGTACTAACGTTGCTCACTGGGTCTGCCTCGATCCGTATTCAGGTTCGAGGGGCCAGTAAAACCATAGTTGCTTCATACAACTGCCCGAGAGGATTGGTTGGAAGTGGGTTGGGATTGTATGGAGTGTTAACGTTGCTCACTTTGTCTGCCTCGATACTCATTCGGGTTCGAGGGGTCAGTTTCTCTGTAGTTACTACATGTGTTTTGGTCATTCTTATGTTTTTTCATCGGAATTACTTCTGATTACTTGCGCCTGTACACCACGACAAGGTGATGACCTCGTAACGAATAAACTTGGGAGGAGATGGAAAAATGACATTTTTTCATATATTATTGAAAATAAATAGGTCTCTGTTCATCTGATCAGAATGATTAATACCTCATTTTATAGGTAAATTAATTCTCTACAAACGCCCTATTGACCACTTCTTTCCATAACCCACCGTTTCGAAAATATATCGAATAAACTTGGAAGGAGATGGAAAAATGACATTTTTCATCTATTAATGAAAATAAATTGGTCTTTGTTCATTCGATCAGAATGATAAATACCTCATTTTATAGGTAAACTAGTTCTCTACAAACGCCCTGTTAACCACTTTTTTCCATAACCCACCGTTTCGAAAATATATCGAATAAACTTGGGAGGAGATGGAAAAATGACATTTTTTCATCTATAAATGAAAATAAATTGGTCTCTGTTCATCCGATCAGAATGATTAATACCTCATTTTATAGGTAAATTAGTTCTCTACAAACGCCCTATTGACGACTTTTTTCCATAACCCACCGTTTCGAAAATATGTTGAATAAACTTGGGAGGAGATGGAAAATGATATTTTTTCATCTATTAATGAAAATAAATCGGTCTCTGTTCATCTGATCAAAATGATTAATACATCATTTTTTAGGTAAATTGATTCTCTACAAAATGTTACGGGATGTTACGGAATGTTACGACCTTTTACGGAATGTTATGACCTGTTACGGGATGGTACGTCATGTTACGATTTGTTACGTCATGTTACGAGATGTTACGACTTTTTACGGTATGTTACGAGATGTTACGAAATGATACGAGATGTGAAGACATGTTACGGAAAATTACGACCTGTAATGCCATTTGAACGGTGAAATTCTAAACGCTTGCAGATATCGATTCGAAAGTATTTTTTCCTTATTCAGCTATCTCGAAAACCCATAAAAACATACCAAATTCAATAAAGTCTGCCATAATTTTCAAATAAATTCAGTTTATAGATTTTGCATTTTCATTTTCGAGTTGCCTTCGAGAGCGCCTGCGTAATGCAGTTCGCTTCGGATCGATGAATTTTCAACGTCAATCGATTCATTAGACCGAGATTCATAATTATCAGTGATAACCGTTCTTGTAGATCCTACAGAATTTTCGCAAAATGGTGAAATATAGCGTTTGAGGGGGGTAAACCCCTTACTCATTTTTCGTCCAAAATTTCAAAATTTAAGATGATCATTTATGTGCTTATATTGCAGAGGACTACAGACTGTAAAAGAATATGCAATCCATTTTTTATTCCGCCTGTTCAAACGGAAATTATGGAAGTTTTCCATTTGAACGGTCTAAACGCTTCCACATATCAATTCGAAAGTATTTTATTTATATTCAGCTACCTCGAGTCTGCCATACTTTTCAAATGAATTCAGTTTATAGATTTTGCATTTTTCATTTTCGAGTTGCGTTCGAGAACGCCTGCTTAATGCAGTTCGCTTCGGATCGATGAATTTTCAACGTCAATCGATTCATTAGACCGAGATTCATAATTATCAGTGATAACCGTTCTTGTAGATCCTACAGAATTTTCGCAAAATGGTGAAATATAGCGGTTCAGGGGGGTCAACCCCTTACTCATTTTTCGTCCAAAATTTCAAAATTTAAGATCATCATTTTATGTGCTTATATGGAAGGGGACAACAGACTGAATAAGAATCTGCAATCCATTTTTATTCCGCCTGTTCAAACGGAAATTATGGAAGTTTGAAATATCGAGTTTTGGAAAAAATGCCATTTGAACGGTGAAATTCTAAACGCTTGCAGATATCGATTCGAAAGTTTTTATTCATATTCAGCTACCTCGAAAACCTATAAAAACTTACCAAATTTAATAAAGTCTGCCATACTTTTCAAATAAATTCAGTTTATAGATTTTGCATTTTTCATTTTCGAGTTGCGTTCGAGAGCGCCTGCTTAATGCAGTTCGCTTCGGATCGATGAATTTTCAACGTCAATCGATTCATTAGACCGAGATTTATAATTATCAGTGATAACCGTTCTTGTAGATCCTACAGAATTTTCGCAAAATGGTGAAATATATCGTTTTAGGGGGGGTCAACCCCTCACTAATTTTTCGTCCAAAATTTCAAAATTTAAGATGATCATTTTATGTGCTTATATTGAAGAGGACTACAGACTTAAAAAGAATATGCAATCCATTTCTTATTCCGCCTGTTCAAACGGAAATTATGGAAGTTTGAAATATCGAGTTTTGGAAAAAAATGCCATTTGAACGGTGAAATTCTAAACGCTCGCAGATATCGATTCGAAAGTATTTTATTTATATTCAGCTACCTCGAAAACCTATAAAAACATACCAAATTCAATAAAGTCTGCCATACTTTCCAAATAAATTCAGTTTATAGATTTTGCATTTTTCATTTTTGAGTTGCGTTCGAGAGCGCCTGCTTAATGCAGTTCGCTTCGGATCGATGAATTTTCATTGTCAATCGATTCATTAGACCGAGATTTATAATTATCAGTGATAACCGTTCTTGCAGATCCTACAGAATTTTCGCAAAATAATGAAATATAGCGTTTTACGGGGGGTCAACCCCTTACTCATTTTTCGTCCAAAATTTCAAAATTTAAGATGATCATTTTATGTGCTTATATTGAAGGGGACTACAGACTGAAAAGAATCTGCAATCCATTTCTTATTCCGCCTGTTCAAACGGAAATTATGGAAGTTTGAAATATCGAGTTTTGGAAAAAATGCCATTTGAACTGTGAAATTCTAAACGCTTGCAGATATCGATTCGAAAGTTTTTTATTCATATTCAGCTACCTCGAAAACCTATAAAAACTTACCAAATTTAATAAAGTCTGCCATACTTTTCAAATAAATTCAGTTTATAGATTTTGCATTTTTCATTTTCGAGTTGCGTTCGAGAGCGCCTGCTTAATGCAGTTCGCTTCGGATCGATGAATTTTCAACGTCAATCGATTCATTAGACCGAGATTTATAATTATCAGTGATAACCGTTCTTGTAGATCCTACAGAATTTTCGCAAAATGGTGAAATATATCGTTTTAGGGGGGGTCAACCCCTTACTAATTTTTCGTCCAAAATTTCAAAATTTAAGATGATCATTTTATGTGCTTATATTGAAGAGGACTACAGACTGAAAAAGAATATGCAATCCATTTTTTATTCCGCCTGTTCAAACGGAAATTATGGAAGTTTGAAATATCGAGTTTTGGAAAAAATGCCATTTGAACGTTGAAATTCTAAACGCTCGCAGATATCGATTCGAAAGTATTTTATTTATATTCAGCTACCTCGAAAACCTATAAAAACATACCAAATTCAATAAAGTCTGCCATACTTTCCAAATAAATTCAGTTTATAGATTTTGCATTTTTCATTTTTGAGTTGCGTTCGAGAGCGCCTGCTTAATGCAGTTCGCTTCGGATCGATGAATTTTCATTGTCAATCGATTCATTAGACCGAGATTTATAATTATCAGTGATAACCGTTCTTGCAGATCCTACAGAATTTTCGCAAAATAATGAAATATAGCGTTTTACGGGGGGTCACCCCTTACTCATTTTTCGTCCAAAATTTCAAAATTTAAGATGATCATTTTATGTGCTTATATTGAAGGGGACTACAGACTGAAAAAGAATCTGCAATCCATTTCTTATTCCGCCTGTTCAAACGGAAATTATGGAAGTTTGAAATATCGAGTTTTGGAAAAAATGCCATTTGAACGGTGAAATTCTAAACGCTTGCAGATATCGATTCGAAAATATTTTATTTATATTCAGCTTCCTCGAAAACCTATAAAAACATACCAAATTCAATAAAGTCTGTCATACTTTTCAAATAAATTCAGTTTATAGATTTTGCATTTTTCATTTTCAAGTTGCGTTCGAGAGCGCCTGCTTAATGCAGTTCGCTTCGGATCGATGAATTTTCGACGTCAATCGATTCATTAGACCGAGATTTATAATTATCAGTGATAACCGTTCTTGTAGATCCTACAGAATTTTCGCAAAATGGTGAAATATAGCGTTTTAGGGGGGGTCAATCCCTTACTCATTTTTCGTCCAAAATTTCAAAATTTAAGATGATCATTTTGTGTGCTTATATTGAAGGGGACTACAGACTGAAAAATAATCTGCGATATATTTTTTATTCCGCCTGTTCAAACGGAAATTATGGAAGTTTGAAATATCGAGTTTTGGAAAAAATGCCATTTGAACGGTGAAATTCTGAACGCTTGCAGATATCGATTCGAAAGTATTTTTTTCTTATTCAGCTACCTCGAAAACCAATAAAAACATACCAAATTCAATAAAGTCCGCCATACTTTTCAAATGAATTCAGTTTATAGATTTTGCATTTTTCATTTTCGAGTTGCGTTCGAGAACGCCTGCTTAATGCAGTTGGCTTCGGATCGATGAATTTTCAACGTCAATCGATTCATTAGACCGAGATTCATAATTATCAGTGATAACCGTTCTTGTAGATCCTACAGAATTTTCGCAAAATGGTGAAATATAGCGGTTCAGGGGGGTCAACCCCTTACTCATTTTTCGTCCAAAATTTCAAAATTTAAGATCATCATTTTATGTGCTTATATGGAAGGGGACTACAGACTGAATAAGAATCTGAATCCATTTTATTCCCCTGTTCAAACGGAAATTATGGAAGTTTGAAATATCGAGTTTTGGAAAAAATGCCATTTGACCGTGTGAAATTCTAAACGCTTGCAGATATCGATTCGAAAGTTTTTATTCATATTCAGCTACCTCGAACCCTATAAAACTAAACCACTTTAATAAAGTCTGCCTATACTTTTCAAATAAATTCAGTTTATAGATTTTGCATTTTTCATTTTCGAGTTGCGTTCGAGAGCGCCTGCTTAATGCAGTTCGCGCTTCGGATCGATGAATTTTCAACGTCAATCGATTCATTAGACCGAGTTTCATAATTATCAGTGATAACCGTTCTTGTAGATCCTACAGAATTTTCGCAAAATGGTGAAATATATCGTTTTAGGGGGGGTCAACTCCTTCACTATTTTTCGTCCAAAATTTCAAAATTTTAAGATGATCATTTTATGTGCTTATATTGAAGAGGACTACAGACTTAAAAAGAATCTGCAATCCTTTCTTATTCCGCCTGTTCAAACGGAATTATGGAAGTTTGAATATCGAGTTTGGAAAAATGCCATTTGACGGTGAAATTCTAACGCTCGCAGATATCGATTCGAAAGTATTTATTTATATTCGCTACCCTCGAAAACCTATAAAAAACTACCAAATTCAATAAAGTCGCCATACTTTTCAAATAAATTCAGTTTATAGATTTTGCATTTTTCATTTCGAAGTTGCGTTCGAGAGCGCCTGCTTAATGCAGTTCGCTTGGATCGATGAATTTCGACGTCAATCGATTCATTAGACCGAGATTTATAATTATCAGTGATAACCGTTTTTGTAGATCCTACAGAATTTTCGCAAAATGGTGAAATATAGCGTTTTAGGGGGGGTCAATCCCTTACTCATTTTTCGTCCAAAATTTCAAAATTTAAGATGATCATTTTATGTGCTTATATTGAAGGGGACTACAGACTGAAAAATAATCTGCAATCCATTTTTTATTCCGCCTGTTCAAACGGAAATTATGGAAGTTTGAAATATCGAATTTGGAAAAAATGCCATTTGAACGGTGAAATTCTGAACGCTTGCAGATATCGATTCGAAAGTATTTTTTTCTTATTCAGCTACCTCGAAAACCTATAAAAACATACCAAATTCAATAAAGCCTGCCATAATTTTCCAAATAAATTCAGTTTATAGATTTTGCATTTTTCATTTTCGAGTTGCCTTCGAGAGCGCCTGCGTAAGGCAGTTCCTTCGGCATCGATGAATTTTCAACGTCAATCGATTCATTAGACCGGATTTATAATTATCAGTGATAAATGTTCTTGTAGATCTTACAGAATTTTCGTCAATCGATTCATTAGACCGAGATTATAATTATCAGTGATAACCGTTCTTGTAGATCCTACAGAATTTCGCAATGGTGAAATGAATATAGCGTTAGGGGGGGTCAACCCTTACTCATTTTTCGTCCAAAATTTCAAAATTTAAGATGATCATTTTTGTGCTTATATTGAAGAGGACTACAGACTGTAAAAGAATATGCAATCCATTTTTATTCCGCCTGTTCAAACGGAAATTATGGAAGTTTGAAATATCGAGTTTTGGAAAAAATGCCATTTGAACGGTGAAATTCTAAACGCTTGCAGATATCGATTCGAAAGTATTTTATTTATATCAGCTACCTCGAAAACGTATTAAAACATACCAAATTCAATAAAGTCTGCCATACTTTCAAATGAATTCAGTTTATAGATTTTGCATTTTTCATTTTCGAGTTGCGTTCGAGAACGCCTGCTTAATGCAGTTCGCTTTGGATCGATGAATTTCAACGTCAATCGATTCATTAGACCGAGATTTATGATTATCAGTGATAACCGTTCTTGTAGATCCTACAGAATTTTCGCAAAATGGTGAAATATAGCGGTTTTAGGGGGGTCAACCCCTTACTCATTTTTCGTCCAAAATTTCAAAATTTAAGATCATCATTTATGTGCTTATTGGAGAGGGACTACAGACTGAAAAAGAATCTGCAATCCATTTTTTATTCCGCCTGTTCAAACGGAAATTATGGAAGTTTGAAATATCGAGTTTTGGAAAAAATGCCATTTGAACGGTGAAATTCTAACGCTTGCAGATATCGATTCGAAAGTTTTTTATTATATTCAGCTACCTCGGAAACCTATAAAAACATACCAAATTCAATAAGTCTGCCATACTTTTCAAATAAATCAGTTTATAGATTTTGCATTTTCATTTTCGAGTTGCGTTCGAGAGCGCCTGCTTAATGCAGTTCGCTTCGGATCGATGAATTTTCAACGTCAATCGATTATTAGACCGAGATTCATATTATCAGTGATAACCGTTCTTGTAGATCCTACAGAATTTTCGCAAAATGTTGAAATATAGCGTTTTAGGGGGGGTCAACCCCTAACTCATTTTTCGTCCAAAATTCAAAATTTAAGATGATCATTTTATGTGCTTATATTGAAGGAGACTACAAACTGAAAAAGAATCTGCAATCCATTTTTTATTCCGCCTGTTCAAACGGAAATTATGGAAGTTTGGTATATCGAGTTTTGGAAAAAAATGCATTTGAACTGTGAAATTCTAAACGCTTGCAGATATCGATTCGAAAGTATTTTTTTATATTCAGCTACCTTCGAAAATCTATATAAAACATACCAAATTCATAAAGTCTGCCAACTTTTCAAATAAATTCAGTTATAGATTTTGCATTTCATTTTCGAGTTGCTTCGAGAGCGCCTGCGTAATGCAGTTCGCTTCGGATCGATGAATTTTCAACGTCAATCGATTCATTAGATCGAGATCTGCAATCCATTTTTTATTCGCCTGTTCAAACGGAAATTATGGAAGTTTGAAATATCGAGTTTTGGAAAA